>QLSS01000180.1:109092-139180 GCA_024372645.1 Trichomalopsis sarcophagae | reverse complement strand
GAGAGAGAGAGAGAGAGAGAGAGAGAGAGAGAGAGAGAGAGAGAGAAAGAGAGAGAGAGAAGTGTGTTTTTCGTGACTTACTGGCAATCGCGTTTGTTCTCTGAAATTATAACGGGTGTCACCTGGGTTGCCTGGTGACAGACGTTAACGCGCTACGTCTGCGCCCGCTTAGACACCTTCCTCGGCTTCGGGGCTTGCTGCTGGTCTGCTAATGGTCCGTCCATTTCGAGCGTTTAACTTAAAATAAGCTGTAGCTGCTTTTCTTTGTCGAAACTTAGTACTTTGGAATTTCAGCGGCTAGTTGTGGCCGCAGTTTTCTTTGCCCATAAGGTCGGCTAGGTCGCAGTTTTACGTGATTTTATTCTATTATTTTAATTTCTTGAATCCACGATTTATTTCGTTTTCCATATTTTAAGGTCAGTATTTTTCTCTAATTTTTCGTTTAGTTTTATTTCTTCTTTTAGTATTTTTTTCCATAAATTATGTATTCGATTTTCATATGGCTTTAACTTATTTATATGGGATTTTTTTTTGCTTTTTTTTCGTTTCTATATCTATTAATAAATACGTATCGACTCCGACTTTTTTGTGGATCTCGGAAGGTCCTTCGTATAAATTCGCGATTTTTCTTTTTTCTGCATCGGATACATTTAATGTCTTAAGCATTACTTTATCGCTTATTTCTCATTCGAAATGCTCCGCATAAGCATTCTTTTTTGCTGCACATTTAAGAGCTATTCGGTGAGCTTAATAATCATGCAAGCGATATTCTGTATTCGTTAGATATTAATTCGCTTTTGGATAAATATTTTTTTCTACATTCGTGTAGGTTTTCGGCCGAGATGTAATTCTGTTGGTATGAAATTCGTAGTTTCGTGATGCATTTCATTAATTATGTTTTGTATGCTTTTTACGTATCGTGACCAACTTTTGTGTTTGTCACTTATAACAGTACGGAAAAATCTTCCTAACTCTCTATGTACTCTTTCGACAATGTTGCTTTGCGGATGTTGAATTGACGAGTATACTACTTCCATATTTTCGCTTTTTAAAGTGTTTACATATTTTTCGCTTGTGAACTGTGTTCCGTGATCGCTTATTATCGCTTTTGGTTTACTGTAGGTTGGTATGTAATCTACTATAATTTTTTTTTTTTTATTACGGCGTTTGCCATTGTGCTTTGGAGCAAGTAAAATACCGCGTATTTACTAAAGATATCTATTGTGGTTGACAGGTACTTTATTTCGTCAGCTGAGGTTGGCTGTGGACCGTAAAAATCGAATGAAAATAGTTCCCCAGGCTTTCGTGTTAAGATAGGTTTTGACAGCTTTTATATTTTTCAGTTGATTATTTTGTACGTTGGCAATTGTCGCATGTTTTTAGGAATTTTGGTATCTTTCTACATAAGCCAGTAGTGTAAAAATGCTCGCATAGCATTTTGTTCAGTTTTCGCTCCCCTAAATGCCCCTATAATATATGTACTTCATTTACAAAGTTTTTTAATTGGCTTCCCAGTATTACAATTTTAGATCTTTTTTTTGATTTTTTATATAATACATAGTCGATTAATTCGTATCGCTTGCATGTTTATTCGTCACTGCTTATTAAATTAAAAATGTTAGAGCCTCGTGATTTGTATGAACTTTTATTTTCACTGCCCCCTCAAGTATGTGTTAAGCTTATTGAGTAAAAACATTCGCTTCCCTTGAGTGTTCTACTGACGAAGCAGACTACTTCTTCCTCTCCCGCGTCATTTAATTGGGAGAGAACCGCGGCTTGCGCGAAGTCTGGCTCGTCTGTTGTAAATATATAAGGCTTTTTCGGATTTGCATATTCAAGAAATATATTGTCATGAATATAAGCGTTTTAATGTTTTCAAACGTTCTTGATGCTCTGTTGCCCAAAGTAACAATACATTTTTTCTCATAAAGTTAATTAATAGAACTAAACTCTCTGCAAAGTGCTCTATGAATTTGGAGTAAAAGTTTATGAATTCAATAAAGCTTTGTAATTGTTTGAAATTTTTTGGTCCTTTGAAGTTGCGAATTGTAAGAATTTTTTCCGGATCCGGTCTTATTACTTTCGCGGAGATTTAGTGCCCGAGAAATTCTATCTCTTCACAGAAAAATTTTGATTTTTTTAAAATTTAAACGTAAATTATGTTTGATTAATCTTTCGTATAATTTATCCAGATATTCGATGTGCTCTTCGAAAGTTCGTGATTTGATCATAAGATCGCCAACAAATAGCACCAAGAAATTGTTTAAGTCCCACGTGGCTTTCGCAAGCCCTTGAATTAACGCGGATACGCTTGTTTTTATTCCGAACGGTGTGACGTGAAATTCATATACAACAGAGAACGAATGACTACGTCAACGCAGCGGAGCTTCTTATATACCCGGGGCTATCCCTCTCTCCGATTCTTCATATTTGCACTCTATATACCTGCGCTCAGGTGGATTATTATATAGTCGACGCTAGCGCCATATGATTGGTAATTTGTCAATATCGGCAAGTTATCCGTTACTGTTCTCTTACCTGCCAGGTGAGCCCACCGTCTCATACATAGTATGACCCACTATTCAAGGTCAAATCCAAGGTCACCATATGACTTCTCGCTCGATATCCTACAACTTTGGAGTCTACAATTTTGTTTATTAGGGCCTTGCCAGAGGAGTTACCCTGGTGGATTGTGCTGAACTGGTCGCATGACCGTGAGATAACGTTCGGTATCACAACCGAAAATACCATTCTGAACGTGAAATTGTCCGCTCTTTTCATTCCCGCAATAAAAAAATAGGGTTCCTATTTAAAAAATCAAAGTTGACCATGTAACAGGGTGTGGGTTTGAGCAGCGATTAATTATTCAAACAACTGGATCGCGCTCCCTCGATGCGGTGGAGGGTCATCTCCGCCCGCGAAACACCACCGTTGCATGCAGCTGTCTCAGCTGCTTCTGTTTCCTGGGTTTACGCGCTGTCTGGTGCTTGTTTGGCTGCTCAACTGCGTTAAATAATAACTAATAAATAACGCCCACGGAGGCGACGGTATTCGCAGGAAGGAACAAGGATCGGTGATAACGAGCGAGGTTTCTTAATGACGACAAAATCATGTAAAATCAAAAGACTATGGTTATATTTACAAGTCACGAAATAAACGTGATTTTACAGAAATAAAATTATAATACGCGAGTCGACAACAATAGAATATTCACGCTCGCACGTGTATATCGATGTGAAGGTCGCGCGCGCCGGATCACGCTTGCATAGATGATTTACACTCGTACAATCTCTCTCTCTCTCTCTCTCTCTCTCTCTCTCTCTCTCTCTCTCTCTCTCTCTCTCTCTCTTTCTCTCTCTCTCTCTCTCTCTCTCTCTCTCTCTCTCTCTCTCTCATGCACTGCGCGCCACACAAACCTTCACTCCTTCGTCGAAGACGCTCGTAAACCTGGACAAGCCGCAAGACTTTGTACCACCCTTGACTGCTGGGCTAAGGCTGGTACCTCGTAACTCCGCGTCACACTCACACACAAACAAATGCAGGCTGAATTGATAAACACAGCACAGCACTCGCGAACTCGCGTAACCTTGGAAAAATGTTAGCGAAGTCGCGTGTTCGGTCACCATCTGACTTCCTCTTCGATATCCTACAACTTTGGTCTCTATCATTTTTACGATTAAGGCTGTCCCCGATGAGTTATTACCGGTGTCCGTTTAAATTGGGTCACACCCTGTATATGCATACAGACATCAGAATTGCGATGTATACAATCCTAAAACTCAGCAAACAAAGACTTATTTCCTTTTTTGCGCTAAAACCTGCGCACTTGTGCGTAAATGTGACAGAGTTTTATAGCTGTATATTTTCTTGAAAAAAAAGAATCCTACAAAATTTTAAGAGACAGATTCGAATTCTCTCTGTCTTGTAGCAACTCCCCTGGAGCCTGGAAAAAGGCCTAAATAGTACCCCTCAAGAAGACGGCTATTCCATTAATCGTCTCAGACTTTCGTTCAAACGCTTTGTTATGTTTTCTTGCCAAGGTTCTAAAAAAGATTGTTCACGACCAGATATCCAAGTATTTAGAGTCAAGGAAGCTTCTTGATACATGCCAGACAGGTTTTCGGGCTAACCTTAGCAAGCAAACAGCACTACTGAGTCCGTCAAAGGACATTAGGGCAGGTATTTATAGCAAAAAGCAACTGCTTACTATCCTCCTGATGTTTGATTTAAGTAAGGCGTTTGACACAATTTCGTCCTCTAAACTTATTCGAAAGCTAATAGAAATTAGTTTCACTAGGTCTGTAGTTCTATAGATCAAGTCATATATTACAAAGTGTAACCTTCAGTTGGCAATTCTGATTGGGTCACTACCAATCTTGCTGTTCCACGGGGCTCGGTCATGGGTCTTCTTCTTTTTAGTCTTTACATTATCTCAAAGACATTTAGGCTTCTTTTAATGGTCCTAAGATCCCTTTAGATCCTGCACTACCATGGAACTTTGTAAGCAACAGGTGGGCGCTGTTGCCACCCTGTACTGGATTACTGTTATCTTGTCTACCTTGACGTATAAGGTAAAAGAAGCACACGACTTCAGCGATTATAGAACTAATGTGTGAGGTACGAATGTGGTGTTAGAAGGGACGAGCACATCTCCCTCTATAGGAGGAAGATAGACTTGGTTATGGTGCAGGCAAGATGGGAGTTCTCTGCGGCGGTGCTGCTTTATAAAGCAGTTATAATGAGACAGCTGCGGTATTTATAAGCCCTTTTTGACAGGAACCGGTCCGGAAACTCGGCTAGGAATTTGCAAGAATAAGTGGTGCCTAGCAAGCGTACCGATGCTCGGCTACACTCCTTTAAAGCCCAGGGTGCGCGCCTCTAGAATTCTCTCCAGCGCAACACGATAACGCCGTAAATAAGGTAAAAATGTACATAATATTTAATTATAATTTACAAATCTATAATAAATCTGCGACAATATGTGATAAATATGTATTTTTGACTTGTGCTAATTCTATATTTTCAAAATTGTAAATTGCTGATTCGATAACTTTTATATAAGTGTACAATAGTAATAAAAATTTTAATTGATAAAAAGAAAAAAAACAGTATCAGGAAGTTCATTTGTGGTTAGGACTACTATATAAGTATTTGGTAAATTTGTATGTTTTTTATTACGAAATATATTTCGTCTATGTATAATGCTCTTTTGATATTAGTAATGTTACATATATGTTAATGACAAGATGTACATATTTTAAAGAACTTTCATGAAAATACAAATACTTTTATTATCCGTAGTATCAATACCGGTAGAATTCTCTTCAATTTCGTTGATTTTTTGTAAAATACTATAATGCTTACTTAGACATTTTCGTGTTCGGACATTACAAATTGTTGATTTTTTCCGATTTTCTTTGTTTATAAAATGAATTTTTTATTTGACCTTATATTTAATTTACGAAATGTATCATATGAACATCCATCTTTTACGATTTTTAAATATAATTTGGCATTAATTGATACATTTAGACTTGCCAATAAGGAATCATTGCCACTGTTGCCTTTACCAAAATAACTTATATCAGAAAGTTTAGAATAATTATGTACATTTGAACTTAGAATATCTTCAGCGCAGTATATCTTGACTGAAACACTTACATGTGGATATAAGCGTTCTTGTATTTAATATACCTAATTATTTGAGAGGTAACACTCTATGAGCACCTTATACCTTTCAACAAATTGTGATTTCCTGACTCGAAAGAGAAAGTTAAATGTCACCATAGTGGTTCCCAATTCAAGACACTTTCGGCTATATGCAAGAGTTGATGTATGTTGTAACTCATTGCTTTCTCTCCAAAAATCTTCTCAGTTGTAGCTACAAATTCGTGTGGCATCTCATCCGCTTTATTTAATTCTTATACATGAATATTATCTTTTAGTATAACGTACAAACTTTCTACATGGATATCCATCCTAAGACATGAATTGATGATGCTCACATAAACAATAATCTCTCTATATTATAAAAATACTTTTGCCGCCGCTGCCGCCGTTTCAGATAAGTTTTCCCCTCATTTGGTCCCCCTCAATTGTTCCCCCTCAAGTCCTCCCCCTCAATTCCTCCCCCTCTACTGGTCCACCTCAATTGATCCCCTTCAATTGTTCCCCCTCAATTCCTACCCCTCATTTACTCCCCATCCGACTCGGATAGACAATCTGGCGACAACGTGTAAAAATATTGTTCTAAGTAACACAAAAAAAAATTTTTCGAGCCGTCAGATTGCAAGTAGTGAAAGTTATGCCCGACGAATTTTCCTTCACCTGCGTCTTTCGTTATTCCATCATTTTGCGTTGTTGTTGAGCATATTTATTCGTGAAAATTAATGTGAATATTTACTTGACGGACCAGTCGTTTCACAATTTATCAGTGAAGCTATTTTTATGAGTGAACTAATTATTGATAAAATAAAAAAATCGGGAATAAATAATGAACATTCTTCTTTCAAAAGGAATTATTACTGTTTCCAACACATAAAAGATTCGGATAGATTCTGCTGAGTATATTCAGACATAATTATTTATACAAAACGACCATTTTTTGAAACAAGCAAAGACAATCTCTGTAAACAAAAATATAAAAGAATGAACAATCTTAGATTAATAGAAAAATAAATGCTTGCCAAAGCCCAGTCTGCTAAATGATGGGAGTAATTATTTTTTTAATGGTATGTTTTATAGAGATTCTAATTAGTATCATTATATTCGATAATATTAGTTCTCATGATTGAATATTCTACTAAAATAACATTCGGAAATGATAACGTATAATCAGGGACTGGCAAAGGCTACGAAACTTTATAATAATTTAGATAAACTTTCAGTTATACAGAAAACACTTGAGTTTAACTACGCTTGAGCCGGTACGTATATGCAACGTCAAATGACTTAATCAAAGATATTGCAAACGTTTATTTAACGGGAACACAAACGCGGTGGTTGGCATTATAAGTTTATATTATAAAAAAAAGTCGCCGCCACCGGTTTAAAAATTTTCTCCCTCAATCTCTCCCCCTGAGTGTCTCTTCCTCAATTCCTTTCCCTAAGTGTCTCCCTTTAATTTTTCCCTCTCAATTACTCCCCCACTTTATGTGAGAATGTATGTGAGAACAAACGTATCAATGCAGAGTCAATTCAAGTGTATGTTGAACGGTACTCTGTTCCTCCATGGCTGGATGAGGATCACTATCGACAGGACGATCCCATAAGAAGATAATCATCGAATAGTGTGGCAAGAACGAAATGAGTTGGATCCTGAAGTTTCGTAAGGCAAACATAATGCTATTGTTTTATCAGTCATAGACGATAGTCAAAGAGTCTGGGATTCGGGATTCAAATGGCGAAATTCAATATTCTCCGCAAAGTATGTTGGAAATGGGCAAGCTTTTTCATGCAAGGAAACGGCCTGAACATCATTAAAGGAACACAAGAGTCGAATTGGTAAACTTGAAACCCAAGTGTGATATTTTAGGTACCACAAGTCAAGAGAAGGCAAGATTGTAAAACTAAAGTGCAAGAGTTCAAGTAACTCACACGCAGCAAATCGGAGTAGAAGGACATTCTTAGATGTAGCAAAAAGGCAGCCGACACTCGCAATGAAGACTCAAAATTTAAATGCAAATAACAAATATTATTCAAGTACCAAGACAGTCGCAATATGCCAAACCTTGATATGGCTAAAAATGGCCTTCATTGATCTAAAAACGTCAGGCTATCATAATACACGAATCCTCGACGGCTAACTGCTCCTGATCTACTCTTGGATTCGTTTGTGCGCTTTCTATTTTCAACACGATAGCAGTCTCGTTGCTGAGTAAAACGTTTTAAACATTTGTCAGCTGAAAATTATTACAATTAATTAGTCTTTATCTAATGCTATTGAAAAATCGAGAACGATAGAAAACTTCGATCCATTTCGACCGAGCAGACTTCCTTCATATTGCCTTTTTTGTAGTCAGAATGTGACATTTGCCAAAGGCACGGACATTGACTAACGTAGTGCATCAGGAGTTTGTCATCTATCGATGCATCCGACTTGGTCGCCCATGTTATAGTTTTGGTACTCAATTTATCCTAAAAATGTTCTATTAATTAGATTTTTTATTAATTAGACACTTTTCTAATTTATGCGTAAATAATAAAAACGAATTCTTGTAATCGAATAAAAAGTAAAAGTATTATGTTATTACGTGCAATACCTTGTACAATACACTTTGGAAAAAAACTTATAATTTACACAGTCCATTAGCCTTTGAAATGTAGCTCTCGCTTCTGATAAGCCGGAAGGTATACAAGACAAGAGTATATAAGGATACTCTTGTCCGCCTACCCCCGCAATGCAGTCTTTAAAGTCGTCCTTGTCCGCTCCGGCTTCTGAGGGTACATTTTCTGTCGTGATAACGTTCTCTTCGACGGCGTTGTCTAACGTTCTTTGCAGTCTTTCCTGAGCTCCTGGGTCTGACATTAGTTCTTCTAACGGGTACGGGTTAACACCGATTCTTTTTTCCTCTATGCGTGTTACCTCCCTGTTACAATGCCGCTACCCGAAGCGGGTCTTGGGCGTTGACGTACAGATTGGACAAGTGGGTGCCTATCACCACTATACAGTACGTCCTCAGGTTGCAGATAAAGGAACAGCCCCTGAGAAAGAGGTTAGCTGCGAATAAATTGAATAAGCAGCCGCGGACAACCGATAGGAACAAGCGTGGGTGTGATGATCCCACACTGTCGAACGCATTCATCTAGAAACACTACGCAAGCACCACAATAAAAAACACTTCACATTATCTCTTATCTCTCAATCTATCTCTTTCATCATCACACAGTACAAAAATGGGCAAAAATCCTGCTGCCGAGGAGGATGCAGAAGCGATGACAACTGCCCCGAAAGGGGATGTGTAGAATGATTCGTCACCTGGTCTTACGCGGTAAGGATGCCAGCGAAGGCGCGCTGCCTTGCAGGGGGGCGTTAGGATGCGAGAATGAAACTGTAGTGTGTCTGACGACAAGTTGACACTGTCCTCGTCAAAGTCTGAAAGCTCTCATACTTAGTTCTAGAGAGGTATGGGGGTTATCACCTCTAGAACGGTGGACTCACCTGCTATCGGAACAGGATCACATTAGAAAACGGGGACCTCGTAACAAATGACAACGAATTACTGTCGCTGTGGCGTGCACAAAACGTGCACGAAAATAGCGAAGAATTAGGGGACAAAATTTACACTGCTGAACTCCACGTGGAGGAACCGAGCTACCAAGAAGTAGAGGGCGCGATTTATAAACTAAAAATCAACAAAGCCGTGGGAAATGTCTCTATACCAGCCGAGTTACTCAAATATGGGTGCGTCGAGCACACTTTTAAAATCTATAAACTAGTATGTGCCATCTGGAAAAATGAAACAATACCCGAAAATTGGAAGAAATCTATCATTATAGCGATTTTTAAAAAGGTGGATCAGACAGACTGCAATGACTATAGGGGTATCTGTGTGTTTTTGTGTGTAGCCCATGCTACTGTAATTATATTTTCGTAATTAGCTGTGGTTTAGATTTCAGTTTTTGAAAGTTGGAGTTCAGCTTTTGACTATTTTGCTGTTTTGATTCTTGTATTGTCGTTTTGTTTAGGAACTATAGAACCTAGAATCTTGTGTGGGTGCTTGAAACATTTGTTAATACGTGTAGAAGGATTGTATTAACTTTTTTTTACATGCAGGGTCTTCTGGAAAAATTTCACTCCGGAACATTGGTGAAAATTTGAATTGCGCGTATGATTTCTTGAACATGGCATTGCAGGCTTGTTATTTGAGTCAGGGCTTTGTGTTTTTGTAATTTAGTGTGTTTCTGTATGTAGTCTATGCTACTATAATTATATTTTCGTAATTAGCTGTTGTTTAGATTTCAGTTTTTGAAAGTTGGAGTTCAGCTTTTGACCATTTGCTATATTTGATTCTTGTTTTGTCGTTTTGTTTGGGAACTATAGCACCTAGAAACTTGTGTGAGTGTTTGAAACATTTGTTAATACGTGTAGAAGGGTTGTATTAACTTTGTTTTACTTTTCTCGTGTTTCGAACTATTATATGAAGATGGGCAGAAGAATGTGATGCGGTGGCGTTATAATTTGTGAGTTTTGTAAAATTTCTACATAGAGAGTTTCGGAATTCGTTATTAATTTTAGGTGGTTTATAATCGTACTATTGAATAAGTTAGATCATTGGAATTATTAAAAATAGTTATATTAAATTATTCTGTTTTTTACGAGTTATTATTTTGATTCAATAGCATTCCTTGAAAACCTAGTGTAATTTCATGTGTACGTTTATCCTTGTGTGTTTTTCAACTGCTTTATCTGTCCGGCAGTGGTCTGCCGCCGATTTTATTCGGACTGGCTTGGTGTTGCGTAAGTTATTTATGTTTAATTTGGGTGTTTTTGGATTACTGTCTCGTTTGTTCCCTTTTGCTGATCTATCTTGTGTTTACTGAAATTTTTTTTTTTTTTTTTTTTTTTTTTTATTTCTTTAGTTTCGTGACGTCCGAAGGGGAAATTGCTACCGCAACATGTGTGCTGAGTTCGCAAAAATTTGTTTAGCGGGGCGGCCCGCCTTCTCTGAGCAACGTTTGTTGTGCACTCGAGAGCCGGATTTCTTATGAATCCGAAAATGATGGATGAGACTGCCCTGGTTGGGTCTCCCGAGGATCTGTTTAAGAGAATGGCGGTAAGCCTTTTGCTACTCTTGTCGTTAATATGCCATTTTACCCCTTTTTTTATACTATTTCTTTGGTTTCCCTTTTCCGTTCTGTTAGGTTCCTTTTCGCACAGGTGCGCCGGATCTCTGTTCGTTGGCTGACACGCGCGCCTTCTTCGACTAGTGCGTCCGCGACGTCGCTTCGGGTCGTCTTTCTCCTGTTTACTGGCAAAATGCTACTCCAGCGTCGGTGGGGATTACCTCTCGTCTCTGCGAGTTGCTGTGGCACCATAATCCTGCCCGAAATCCTGAAGCCCTAGCTGCGTTCGGGGTTAATGAACCCTCGGTGTACGTGTCGGGGCGATATGCTCTGACTGACTTACATGTGGAGGACAACCATCTTGACAGCGCCAATGTGATTCAGTTTGGCGAAGTGGGCTCAGGGAAGGTGTGGCTCCTCGTGCATCCCCGGAGTTTCTATGATTCGACGGTGGCTCTATGGGATTCTATTGGCCGCTTGAGGCTTCTAGGGCGCGATGATGTTTCTGACTATCTGGAAGGTTGCCCGACTCCGGCTAATCATAAGAATATCTGCATTACGTCCGAGTATCTTCAGGCTCGCAACATTCCGCATCAGTTCATCACGCAGCGGCCCGGGGACCTTGTCTACGTAGGGCCGCATATATATCACCAGGTGATCAACTTAGGCATCAGCTTTGCCGAGGCCGTGAATGTCGGGGGTCCTAGGTGGAATGCTGGTGCTGATCGGTTCGTCACCTGCCATTGTCCTTCTAATGCTGTGGGTTATGTTCCTTCCAATCTCACCGTGACGGCTGTCGTGAGGGATCGGTTTTTCCGGAGGCATGTCTGTCCTACCGACGGGTGTCCTTCACCACTTCTTTATTGCCACATATGCGGGCACATGCGCAAGTAGAGTGCGACTTTGACGGCAGTTCCAAGCATCACGCCTGTTCCTTGTGTCCCAAGATATATAAACAAAAATGTCATTTAATGCGCCACCACCGGATCGCCCATGCGCCCGGAGGTACGCCGAAAAAGGCGTGCCGTTGGTGTGGGGACTTAAAGTCAGCGTCGAACATGAGCAAACACGAGAGGATTTGTTCTAAATCGTAGCGTGTTCCTTTCTCGCGCTGGTTTGCTCTGTTTGCGTTGATTAATCGCTCATTTTAATTATGTGTGCGTTTGTATGAGTGCGATTGATGGGGTGAAGCGTAAAAGTGAGTGTATTTGAAATGTACGATCGTAGAGAATGTCGTATAGAGACACATTGATTCCGTGTCCCGTTATGAATTCTGTCCTTTTCTACGTTTGTAATCGTAGGTGATATATGTGTTGTAATTTTTTTGTTACTACTATTATTCCTGATATTGTAAACTTTATTTTGTTGTTTAATTAATGGCTTATTTAGTATGTGCCAAAGATCCTAATTGTAATTGTATAGTTAACCAACTTTACTTGTATACTTATTGAGGATAGGGGGATTCCCTATTATTTTCTTAGTGCCTCAAAATAAAACTGAATAGCTTTACTTGAGGCGTTCGGTAGAGCCTCGAGATATGTTTGCATTGTTACTGATATCCCTGCCTCTTTTCCTTTGTTGCATTAGTTCCCTCAGCTTCCTTTTGCTGCTTCTGGTTTTTTTTTTGTCGGCCAGGTCCGTCAATGATATCGTACAGAGAATTGTCTAGATTCCAAGTATAACGAATCCTATTTTATATGTACGCATTCTTGAATGTCGTAGTGGCAGTAAAAAAAATTTTTTTTTTTTTTTTTTTTTGAATCGTAGTTTTCTCCTTCGATGAGTATCTGCTTATTCGGCTAGTGTTTCCTTCTCGACCTTGGCTGCTGTAGCGGTGAGGTGATGGGGTTCTTATTTCATTCCGCCGTTCGTCCGGTTGGCGAAATTTTCTTGTCGTCTTTTGCGAATTTCCTTCCGTGCTCTTTTATTATATTGTGTTCTCCTTTTATTGGCTTTATTCTACACTAACCTTCGCATCTGCCGTATTTCTGATTTTGTAAAATTTTTTGTGAGTGTTGCTTGCTTAATTATTCCTCGTAATATTATCTCTATTTTTACGCAGCGAATGACCTTTTATTGTTAATCTTACGGATACCGTTAATGTTCTTTTCGCCATTTCTGCGATAACTAAATTAGGCCTTACATAGTTAAAGAATCGTAATTGTCTCGCGGTTAAATAATTGTATCGTAATATCGTTCGTAATATTTTGTATGTGTTCGCGTTTTTCGTTCCGGACATTAGTAGCGCGCTGCACCGCCTGCCGTTGCACCTTGCCTTCCGAACTGAGTGCTGACGCTGTCTCGGCATTTTTCGTGTATCCCCACTGACAGAGTTTGTGCGAGATTGCCATTAGGGGAATCTTTGCTTGTTTGTATAAATTGGTCGTGCTCGCTGCGTTCTACCTTTACATATTTCTCTGATGTTTCCAGAGAAGAGAAGGAGAGATGGCTTCATCTGGCTCGTGTGGGTCTGGATCCGGATCTCGTGCCTTTAGGCGCTCTTACCCTAGGCGATCATTCCCGGCTGGCGAAGTACGAGCGTCGTCGCCTCTTCTTCCGTCTCGTATGAAGGTTGCTGTGGATCACGTCTTGGCTCGAGTTGATGTTCCGACAGTCACCCTTGATCAGATGATCGAGGACATGCTGTTTCTCCGGTCTGTTCAGGAGTATCTGCACTCCTCGGCGTCGATGAACCTTGTCAGGGGTTACAATTCTACCGTGGATCCACCATCCATTGGCGTCTCGGAGCCTCTCAGAGGGCGGCGTTTAGCGTGCATTCAGTCTGGTGAAGGTCGAGGTGCTATTGGAGGGGCACCTTTTGCGCGTGACTCCCATTCTACGTCAAGTCGAGCAGCTGGTCGTAGTTACCGTCGGCCTTCGGGATCTGTTTCTTCATCTGGCTCTCGTGTATTTCGGCGCAGTCTACCTCCGACTAGGCCCATTTCCGTCGTTTTGCCTAGTGCGCAAGTGAGTAGTAATTTTATTTTGATTTGTTATTCCGTTAGTTGCTTGTTGATTCCGTTATTCGTCCGTGTGTCGTTTCGCTTATTTTTTGTAATATGTTTGTAGTCCTTTCTCCATGTGACGCGTGCGGGACCTCCTGGGCATAGTCAGACGCCTAGCCGCAGTTCTGCCGTGACGACGTTGCCGAGCTCGAGTCTGTCAGGTCGGGTCGTGCAGGGCGTATTCCGATTCCCGTATTATCCTTCTGCAGTGTCCTATCCTTCCGCACCATTGCCCCCCATAACGAGCACCTATTCGCCTTCCTTTCCGGTTGGGGTTAGCGAGGAGCGCTCCGGTACCGAGGTGCCTCATACATCCGTCGTATATCCGCGCGCTACTACTCGCAATTTGGTGGCTTCGTCTGTTTGCAACGGTGGGTCGGATTCGATGAAAGGGAACATATCAGAGTGGGCCCGTTATTGGTACAATAGCGCTCCGGTTTCTGCTCCCGAGGCAGTTCCCGCGCCGGTTGTTGGAAGCGACTTAGATTATAGTGCTCTTGCTTGTACCGGGTATTTTTCCGCGGATTTACCTGTCTCTCGTCCCGTAATCCAAGACAGTACTTATAACGTTACGCGTATGAATTCGGAGAATTACGAGTCGGTGTTTCCGTCTGCCGGTGACTTGCTACCGTCTTTTGGCTCCGTACCGTCGTTTGAGGTCTCCCGCGCGGTACCTTCACGTGTAACTTTATCTCGGGACGCTTTACCTTGTTTATCACCGTCGGTGCTCAGTGCGCCGCCTGAGCGATCCGTGGTTGAGGTTAATTCCGCTAACGATTCGTTCACCTCTCCCTTCTCTATGTTATCGAGTGATTCGTCATCGCGTAGTACCGAGGTAGATGCGCGTCCGTCTTCCCGGTTGTCGGTTTCGAATGATACCGGTCCCGTATTAGTGCCTTGTCCGATTTGTTGTGATTACATGTTCACGCCTATTTATCAATGCTTAAATGGTCATTCGGTATGTAGTTTTTGTCGGGATAATACTACGGTTTGTGCTATCTGCCGCGGTCCGCGTGGCAATGTGCGAAACTTAGTGTTGGAATCTCTGGCCGGTGAGCAAACGCATGCTTGTCGGTATCAGTATCTGGGCTGCCGACAATTTCTAAAGCCCGATGAATAGACTAGTCACGCTAGGTGCTAGTCCTTTTCTCCCGTGAATACTCTCGTCCGTGGGTCGCCTTCGCCTGTATTAGATACTTCTTCTGAGTCGGCGGTGCGTCCTGTCGATTCTCGTCGGATTGTTACAGATAGCGATTCTGACAGTCTTTTCTAACGCGTCTTTTATGCATTATTTTTTTTTTCACTGTTATGTGAGTTAGCTTCTACTTTGCGTTTCTCTTACTTGTTTTCTTTTGTATGCATATATATATATATATATATATATATATATATATATATATATTCCGTTTCCTTATTGCAGGGTCGACCAAGCTCCCGAATTCCTTATGAGCCTGGTAGGGTGTTAGTCCCTGTGCGGCCTGACCCAGATCCAGTTGATACTTGGGTCGGTATCACACCGCCTACGTCGCCCTGGGGCGATCAGCCTTTGGCGCAGGAGCCTTCCAGCCCCACCTCTTCTGTGCCGGACGATCTATTGGGGAACCTATTCCTGGATTCGGATGAGGACGGTGCTTCGGATGATGTTTCCGTAGGCGTTGCAGTTTCTGAGTCAGGTGGGCTAGCTGCCGCTCAGTCGACTTCCCCGGCTCCTCCGGCTGAGAACTGTGACGTAGCAGATGCCCTGCTTCGTGATTTGTTCACTTGTAATATCTGTGACGATTTTATCTATCCGAACTTTCGGCAGTGCGATAACGGTCACGCCGTGTGTGATAGCTGCCTATCCCGCTGTAGGGTTTGCCCTGTGTGTCGGGGATCTGCTCCGGTCTGGAGGAACCGTCTGCTTCAAGGAATCGGGTCCAGAATGCGCTTCCCTTGCCGCCATCATCACTTAGGTTGCCCTGAGGTGCCAGCTACCGATGCCTGGTCTAGTCATAGTGACTCCTGTTCTTATCGTCCGCTGCCTCTTTCGCCTGGGACCCGTCGATCTATCGACTGGCGCGCTTCCGAGGATTACGACGATCGTTATCCCGTTTTTCCGTGGTGATGTGTTTACAATGCTTTGGATCGAATGTTTCTTTATTTTATGCGGCGTCCGGGGGTCGCTAGATGTTCGAGCTTTTCTTACAGTTTATTCGTTATTGATTTAATGTAATTGTTTGTTAAATGTTACTCTTGTTTCCGGTATTGTATTTATTCATGTTGCTATTCTTATATAGTGATTTTATATTATTTTATTTATCATTTTCCTGGCTTATTCCCTTTACCTGCAGTATCATGTACTTTTTTGTTCAAATTTCTTTTTATTTTTTTTTTATTCTATACTTATATTAGTACCCTTCTCTTGTTCAATTTCCGATATATCGTTTAAGTTTATTTATATTTACTATCCGTGTTTTATCCCCTTTTTGTATCTTCGCGTTGTGTGTTGAGTAGTTAATAGCTATGATTTCGCACGGGCCCTTATATTCGGGTTTAAATTGGCCGACTTTGGGTTCCTTGAGAACGTATACCATTTCTCCTTCTCTAAAGTGTTGCACGTTTAATTTCCTGTCGTAATAGTGTTTCGAGCGGTGTTTTGATTGTACTAGATTCATCGCTGCCATTGTTCTAATTGAGCGTAAGCTTCTGCTGTGTCAGCAAGATAGTCGTCGTACGTTTGTAAGTGCTCTCGTGGTGGGAAGCTTGACGGTGTGCGTGCCCGTCGGCCAAAAATTAATTCGTGTGGTGAGTATCCTAGTCCGTCGTGTTCCGTGGAGTTATACGCGTGCTGTGCTAATGGTACTACTTCATTCCAATTATCGTTGCCCTTGATATACATCTTAATGTACTCTTTAAGTGTATGATGCATTCGTTCTATTCCGCCGTTGGATTGGGGATAGTATGCTGTTGTTGAGTATTTATTGACTCTGAATATCCGTGCGAATTCTTCCATCACTCGGTTCATGAAGTGTGCTCCTTGATCGGAAATGAGGGTTACGGGTGGGCCGAAGTAGCAGATTAGTTTCTCTGTAAGTGCTCGCGTTACTTCCCGTGCTGTTGCGTGTCCGACTGGTACTAATATGCAAAACTTTGTAAAATTATCTTGGATTGTTAATATGTATCAGTTTCCTCGTTCGATTTGGGGCATTGGTCCGCAGAAATCAATTGATATTTTGTCAAATGGGTGCGATGGGGTATCCGTGATAAGCATTGGTAGCTTTGTTTTTACCCGCACCAGTTTCTTTTCTTGGCACCCTACGCATCCTCGAACAAACTGTCTAACATCTGCTTGCATGTTTCGCCAATAGTATTCGCCGGCTATTCGGTTATATGTTTTGTTTGTTCCCTTATGGCCGCCAATTGATGACTCGTGATATTCTTTAATGAGTCTGTTTCTGTCCTCGACCTTGGGTACCGGTAGGTTATTTTTAAACAGTACGATTGATATTGCTTTTCCTTTAAAGGTATTGTTACATTGCTCAATTACGTGATCCCAGTCTGCGAGTGTGATTATTCCCAAATCTCTGATGAGGCCAAACGTTGTTATTCCGTATTTTTCAGTTAATGACTGCAGCGTTTTTACGCATCTAGCAATATCTGGCCTTAAGGGTTTGTCGTGTAGGTGTTTCTTTAAAACTATTCCGAACATGTATGTGTTCCTGTGTTTTGTTACGATGATTTCGCCTACAAAACGTTGTGTGTCTAAGAGTTCTTCTGCGTGTATGTAGCGTCTTTCTATCAAGGCGTTTAGTACTTCTGTGTTGAGGATCATGTCTTCTGCTAAAATATAAGTTAGGTTGCATTTATGCGCGAACGGGTGGTCGTTTAGGCTCTGTACCCCAGTGAATAGCTCCTTATCATTAGGGTCTCTTTTCCACTCTGGTGAATCTTGTTCTGGTCGCGCTTCGGCTATTAAGTAGCGTGCCATGGCTTCTCTTACGTGCGGGTTTCTTTGTAAGTTAGTGGGTTGTTCTTCCTGCTCTGATTCAGATTCTGATTCTTCGTCGGATTCGTCTTCTGTTATGACGTACGGAGTGAAGTGATTGCCCGCTAGATGTAAGTGTATAAATTCCTTGCCTTCGTTTAGATCGAAGTGACAGTAATTGTTTCGACTATTTGCTTGGAAGTGTACACACACGTTATATCCGACCTTCCTCGAGAATATGTATATGCAATCTGCGTCTCTGTACTCAACTTCTGATAGCAAGATGCGCCGTGCTTCTTCCGGATCACCACAGGTTTCCACATGTGGGCTACACAAGAGTTTGTATCTCATAAGATTTTTATTATCGAATTGAACAGGCAGTTTCTCGGTGGTTCCTTGGGAATGTTTCTCTCATGCGTCAATCGTTTGGATGGCTCTGCGCAATCTTCACGCTGTGAGTACACGTAATACCGTCGGGCCATTGCATCTGAGTCAGTTCCCGTGTGTGGTGTCGGAGCTGGCTAAGCCCTGGGCGACGTGCCCTTAGTTGCCGCTGTTCGATCGGTCGCTGGTTGATCGGTAAACGAGTCCTCCATTGGCTCTTCGGTCCCGTCGCGGCTTCCTCCCATTATGGGACTAGTATTGTCGTGTTTTTTCTTGTTATGGAGGCTTACATCGATGTCTCCCATGGATGCGTCTGAAGCGCTGCTTTCAGGCAAGGGTTCATTGTTGGCTTGATCGTCTATTCGCGGTGTAATATGATAGAAATCTTTCGTTGGTCTGTAGATGCGGAGAATGCGTTTTGGAGTGCTAGGGTGACTGTTGTCTGGGGCTGCGGGAACGTGCGTGGTTAGAATCGGCTGTGGGGAGTCTATACTTTCGTATGGTGTCTCTGTGCTTGGATTTCTCTTGTTGTCTCTCATTCCGTCGGGTATCTCGTTGCTACTTTGCGCTCCGTTTTCCCACATTTTGATTAGGACTCCCGACTTATCTTGTCTACTTATCTCCTCTAAGTCTACGGTGAGGCGGGTTCTAAATTTATTTCCCTTGCCGAACAATGTCTGTCGGAGGTTTGCTATTGGTTATTCTGCGCTCGTTGGTTTATTGCTGAAGCCTACGTTGCTCGCCTCGCTATTCGTTTTCTGAGGAATTGGCCTTGATGTTTCATGGCTGTTGCTACCGTTTGGTACTCGCCTCGGTGTTAGTGGCTGTGATAAGTTGTGGCGATCCAGTGAATGCTGTTTTTCCCTGAGGTTGTGTGAACTTTCTACCTCTTGTTCTCGCTCTCCTTGATTAGCTCTTAAGGGTTCATCTTCGGCGTCGCTTCCTAAGCTACCGTTGCTTTCTTCGCTGATTTCCATGTCATTTCTGTGAAATTTTGGCGGACTTCTGTTAAGGGTCTGCTTTTGTACGGGCCTTTTAGGGTCGTCGTTGTATTTCGTTCCCTGAGTTTGTGGTGTGCTTGCGGCTTGTACTCCGAGTCTCATATTTTCTTCCTTGCGGAGTTTTCTCAAGACATTGTTCGGGTCCGCCTGACTGAGTATCGGCTCGGATGTTTCACGTGCGTCGGGTAATTTGTAGCATATAGGGTATATTTTCCCGGTTTTCTCGCCGTGTACCTTCTTATAGACTCTCTTTTTGCCAACTCTTGTTCCAGTTTTGGGTTGCCATTCGTCGTCTGAGGAGCTGTTTGGATCCGTGCTCTCGGTGTAAACTATGACTCGTCGTTTTCTTTCTCTTGGGTTTCCAGAGTTTTCAGATTCTGTCGATAGCCTCTCTCTGTCTGCAGTATCAGCCGATTCAGGAAGCTTTTTGGATTTGCCTCTTTTCTTTGTTGTTTTAAATCGTAATATCGTAGCGTCGTGCTCTTGTTTATCCGACAACTCATACAATTCTGATTTTGGCCTTTCTGGATTTTCTTCTCCTTCGTCGAGGATAGGGTTTCTAGAGAGTGCATCTGCGTTCCCGTTGCGAGCTCCGGGTCTGTACACTATATCAAATTCGTAGCCTCTGAGCTCTGCTTTTAATCTGTTGAATCTTAGATCAGGTTTTTTGGTGGTGAAAAAATGTTTCAGGGGTTCATGATCTGTTACTACCGTGAATTTGCGTCCTGCGAGGTAGTGTCTAAATTGATCCTTTGCGAACACGACCGCTAGTAGCTCATTGTCGTAGGTGGAATATCTTAGCTCTGCTCCCTTGAGGACTCGTGATGCATAAGCGCAGGGCTGGTCGCTGCCTAACTGTCCTTGACTTAAAATGACCCCTATGGCGTAATCAAATGCGTCGGTTATTACTAAGAAGGGCATAGTCAAGTCTGGTGCCTTCATCACTGGTTCTTCGCACAATGCCGTTCGTAGTTGGTCAAAGGCTTGCTGATGCTCTTCTTTCCACACAACGGGCTCGTTTTTTCTCAACAGTCTACATAGAATTGCTGCTGATTTCGCGAAGTCTTTGATAAAGCGCCTGTAATAACCTGCGAGTCCTAAGAATTGTTTGACTTTCTTGGCGTTTGTTGGTATTAGAAATTTATTTACTGCTTTTATTTTCTTAGGATCTGCCCGGATTTTTCCGCCTCCAGCAATATGTCCTAGAAAGTGTGCCTCTCGCTGTAGGAATTGACACTTCATGGGCTCGATAGTCAAGTTGGCGTAGTCTAGTCTCTTCATCAAGCGACGGAACTTCTTATCGTGCTCTTCAAGATCGTTAGCGAAGACGATTATATCATCTAAATAGACATAAAATTCTGTCCCTTGTAGGCCTGCAAGTGCTAAGTCCATGGGGGGACCAGGGACTGAAATGTTGAAGGAGCGCCTTTGAGTCCCATGCCTAAACGTTTGTAGCAGTAATGGCCGAATGGAACAGTAAAGGCTGTTTTGTGGGCGTCTGCGGGATCCATTGGTATCTGGTAGAATCCGGTCCTCAAGTCTATGGCGGTTATGTACCTAGCTGAGGCGACGCTGTTAATAATGTCTGCTGTGTTGGGTATCGGGTAGTTATTTCCTACCGTAACTTCGTTCAGCTTTCTAAAATCTGTTACTAGTCGCCATCTCTTTGTACCGTCTGCTGCGGCTATTTTTGGTATCACGTATGTAGGAGAGCTGTACGGTGAATCTGTTGGTCGGATTATGTCGTCCTTTAGCAGTTGTTTTATCTGGCGCCCTAACTCCTCTTTCTCTTCCTGACTTGGTCGGTATCCTTTCGATTGTACTGGAACATTTGTAATAGTAGGTATCTTGTGTGACACCAGTGTTGTTGCCTTAAGTTTCTCTCCAGGTATCCCAAAGATGTGTGGATTCTCCCAGATGATTTCCTTAATATGAGTTATTTCTTCCTCTGTTAAATCCTTAAGTGTCTCTGGATCAAGAAGTTCAAAAACTCTTTCGGCCCTACTCTTGCTTTCGTTAGGAAATATTGACAGTATATTGACGGTATCTCCAGGTTTGCCTTCTTCGAGATTAAATTCTTCTCCTCCCTCCTTAATGGCTTCGCAGACTTCCAGTGTTACCTCTGGTAGATTTAACTCTACCTCATATTCTGTAGTGTTAACGCATAAGGCATGTATTTTACCTTCTTGGTTGATACTAATAAAATTTCCAAAGTATAACCCTTCTCCTAAATTTTGTAAAGGGGCAAATCCTACTTGCTCTGATTTATCGCTTACCCTTGCGTAAATTACTTGTCTCGTACGTGCTAGTATAATAAATCTTTCATCTTGAGTAAATGGTATAATCGTCTGTCCAAATTCTATACATCTGTCTGCAGCATTGACCTTTCCACCGTATTTTGAAAGCACGTCCCATCCTAAGATTCCATCGGTATCAATGGGAAATTCGTCAGGAACCACGTGCACGTCGCACTCTAGTCCCTCTAAAGTCATATTTGTCCTACCTAGGCTTAGGCATTCGCCTGGCGTGACTCCGTTAATGGCAATTACATAATATTTATCAATTATTGTCCTATCAGTGACGTTACTCGCTTTAATCAATGTAACATCGGCTCCACTATCAGCATAGAAACGTGCTTTCCTTCCTTCTAACTTTTCGCTCGTAAGCTCTACGATCGGTGGTTTACGTCCCGCTGTAGTAAATCTTATTAAGTACTTTCGATTATTAACCTTCTCCTGCACATTGGCTTCTTTTTCCTGTTTCGACTTTTCTTTTAACTTATTAAATTGTACGGCTATCTCTTTTATTTGCTTTTTTGAATCTTCAATTTTCTCTTGCTTTTTATTGATTGGCCCCTCTATTTTATTTTCTTGTGTTTGCGTCGGTTTCGGATTCGGTGTTCTATTGCTTATTGATTGCTCGATACCCCCGACTGGTAACGAGCATCCTGGTAGTTTAAAGAATCTCCGGACTGATTTCTGGCATTTCTGTTATCTTGTCTGTTAAGGTCATTGTTATGATTGCCGTTGTTCTGATCATTGTAATGAGTGCTATTATTGTTGCCTCTACCGTCGTTGCGCCTATTTTCAAATCCTCTGTCATTTCGCCGATTATCAAAATCCCGGTTGTATCGACGATTTTCGAACCCACGATCATTACGCCTGTTGTCGTATCCCCCGTTTTCGCGCCGATTATAATTTCGATTATCGTCTCTGTCGTTGTTGTACCTATTATTATTGCTATAATTCCTGTCATTGTCTCGATTATCGTACCCGTTATCGTTGTTATAGTTTCTATTACCGTCTCGATTATTGTACCAGTTACTGTTGTTATAGTTTCTATTGTCCCCACCGTTACGTTCCCCTGAATATCTGCGCACGTTGTTCTTTCGATAAGCGCCGTTTTGCTTTCCGTTATTTTCTTGTTGAGCTCTATTATTTTGCGTCCCGTTGTTTGCTAGCGGTGCAGGTATGACGTACGGCATCGGGGCTGGGGTGGGTATGGGGAAGGGGGTATATACTACTGGTTGAGCAGCAGCAACGGGTGCTGACGCTAGCTGTTCAAGTTTTTCTTTACTGAGAAGTCCGTTATTTATAGCGTTTTCCAACGGGAAGCATTCAACGTAGGTGTGGCCCGGTATGTTACAATATCGACATTTCTTTTCCTTGCAGTCTTTCTCTAAGTGGCCTTGTTGCCGGCAATTGTTACAAACGCTCATACCCGTAGTGTACCTGACAGCTTCGCTGGCTATTGGCGTGGCCTTCGGTTCATATGCTGCCTTTGCGATTTTCATAAGCTCGGCTACCCACGACGGGATTTTAGTGCTGTCTTCGCGAATTGGATCCGGTTGTTGACTGTATGCGCGGCGCGCGCTAGTACGGTGTTCGAATGCTACGGCCTCTGTAATGGCTTCTCTGAGACATAGTGGGTTTTTTGAACGAACTTGGTGTTGTAATTCCCCGTTTAGACCGAATAAAAATTGTTCGAGGGCCTCCTTATCGCCATTATTTTTATAAGTAGCTCTATCCCAGTTGCGCATGTTGCGGCTCGCGTCATAGATGTTTAACAATCGGTTGTGCAATGTTTGAACTCGTAGTCCGTAGTCTCTGGCACTTTCTCCTGCATATTGGCGAATTACTTTAAGGTCAGCTAAAACTTTGTCCGCTCCGCCAACGCCGCTGTACTGCGTAGTTAAATCGGCTAGCAATCGCTCCACGGTGTCGTACTGCGTCAGGCGCGAAGTGTAGCAGTCAGCAGCACGTCCCCGAAACTTCGATGCCAACGAGTTGAGTACCCAGCGTTCGGAGTCCGGGCCGAATTCATGAGTCACGTCGCGAACTGCGCGACAAAATAGTGCAAGCATGTCTGGATTTCCGTCGTAGTGAGGGATTGTGTTTAGTGCTTGGTGTAGCGAGAACATCCAGCCCCCGTCTCGAGAGCGGTCTCTGTGCTGTTGTACGGTTTACGTGTGTCGGATTATTGAGTCAGAAGTCGGTTTTAAATTTAAATCTTCGTGTACCTTATCCTCCATGCGTTTTTTGAATTGTTCGTATTGTTCTATAAAATGTAGTTCTGTGTCAAGCTTGTCGAAGAAATTACCTATTGAAGGTAACACGTGATTTTTAGAATCGGGTACTTCGCCTAACAGCGATCGGTTAAGACGTCTATCGGCAGGTAGCTGTTCAGTGAAGGTTAATCCTCGGTGTTCGATATAACGTACGTCGTCTGCGTTGTTTCTCGTGTCGATCCAGCTTATTCTGTCGTTTCAAGCTGTGGCGAGGATTGGTTTTTTGCCATCGGTGTCATTTACTGTGTCTAGCGCGACGGGGCTTAGCTCGATACTCATATTACGCCGAATAGTTGGGTCTCGGTTTGTAACGCAGTCGTCTGATATTCCTTCCTTGATATCGAGCATGAGTGGGTTATTTTCGTTGAATGTTTTACACTTGGGAATCGTTCCGTTATTACATATCGTGTGGAGGTTAGATTGTTGCGACGTTTTGTCATTTATTCCCGAAAGTTCTAATTTGCCTCGGACTTGTAGGAGGTGTTCTTTCGCGATCTTTAGCAATTGTAATTTATTGGTTGGGATCAACAGTCCTTGCTGTAATATTGCCTGTATGTGACTTATCGCGGTGTCGATCATTCCTTTCGACGGATGCTCCATAGCCACGTCCGCGAGTTGCAACGCGATTGTTAGTTGGGTGTGCAGAAGGAGCGCCGGTTCTGCTGACGTCTCGAATTCTTGCAAGCGTCTTTGAAATGTGTCGGGATCGTTATTCTCGCTTATGAATATGTTCTGTGTTTCGAGATCATTATTTTCGTTGAAGTTTGATATTTTATAATCAGACGGGTTTGATTCTGCCATGTTTCGTATTTTGTCACGGTACCTAAGACCACTGAATTTTTTTTTATACTTCGGAGCGGTTTAAGTTAGTTGTTAGTTATCCGAACTGGAAGAGTTCTCACTGGTGTTAATCCCAGGGTATAATTGTTAGTTTCTATTAATATTTACTTGACTTACCTTAAGGTGGCTGCGATGACGAGTACACAGGCAAGGTTCATCCTTCCTTCCTGTCTATTGGATTGGAATGATAACCGAGTACTCTAGTTCTATCGCGTGTTGAAATACGCCCGTATAATTTGCGAACAAAACCCCACACTTAGCACCAGAAAATGTTACGTGTGAGGGTCGATAATTTTGTTCTCCGTGAGGTGTTAAGCTCACGGTTGCTGCGAAATTATCGGGGTAATGAAAGAACACGAGAGATTATCGGTGAATGTGTCTATTTATTAATCGTGACTCACAATAAATTGATTGTATGAAAGAGAGAACGCGTGTTTAAGGTGATCTCGGAGAATGTGCGCTCTAAAATGTACGATCCTATCTGTCGTCTCCGAGTCAAAACTACCTGTCTAATGCTGGATCGTGGATGGCGGAATCGGGGCGAGCGTCCGCAAGCACCCCCTTCTATAGAATCCTCGGGTGGCGTGATTCCTACCCGCGCGGTTATCCGAAATCGTGGAAGGGAGGTTATGCTGAGTCGAAAGAAACGGGCTTCGGGGTGAGTCCGAGCTGTTGCTATGCGCGGATTTGGCGACTAATGCATCGATTGCATTATAACTATCAACGCTATACACGTGTGAGTATTCACACGTGACAGTATATCATATAAAATTGAGCCGTTTCCCATATTTGCCATTTAATGTTTCTGTTTTATATTTAAAATACTTTGAAGTTATATGCTATAATTCTTTGTCATTGAAATCGTCGATTCTAATTTGTTTACTTTGAAAATTATTAATTATTTAAATTACAGGTTCACCAACTTATTTTTCTATTTTTACGAACTCTTTAAAATGTAAAATTTGCAATGCTGAAGAAACGATTCCGTGCAGACGTTTGCATCTATTGAAGTGTTTACCACTAATAAAACGGTTGAGCGAACCAGATGCTATTAAACTATTCTGAATCATTATTTGCGTTAAACCACACTTATCTATAATTTTCCGATAGTTTTAAAATACGCCATCACGTAGAATGATCCCATAAGAATGAAAATGTTTTCAAAATTTGTTCAAATACTGTTTTGATTATCAGAAATATTGTGACTTTCGTCAGTAACATTTTGGTAAAATATTCCTACTGTATCATGTAGAGTATCTTTTCCTGAAGACGTTTCTACATATCTATCAAAATTATCGAAAGCTATTTCTGTACAGTAATTTAGTGACAATACTGCTTCTTCTGGACATACAGTTAATAAACGATTAGATGCAAATATGAGCTCTATTTCTATCTCTTCAAGAACGTTAAACTACAACAATGACCATACTTATTCATTATATCTATAATTTTTCTACTACTTGTAAGGCTTCTCAAAGTTCTTCCAATGGTTAATAGCTTAGAAATTTTGATATGACCTCTAGTAACCGCATAAATTATGTCTTGAGCAATAGAACTGACTTTTCTCATTACTTCAGAGTTTTACATGTTTGGATTACAGATCATTACAGTTTTTCAAAAATTACATAATTTAGAAGGAATATTACATTCTCCTTCTATAATATCCTGAACTTTTAAACGTTTTGATAGAGCAGTTTTTTCAATTGACATAATTTTATTTCTTAAAATAATAGCAGCTTTCTTTAGTTAATCACATTTCCATAATGGATAAATTATTTTATTACTAATTACGGCATCTTTAGGAGCTATTATTAATATGTTGTGCACTGTACTGATGCTGATTTCGTTGCTATATGTTTTTTTAAATTACCTGATAAATGTTGAGATTTATAAGTGACATTGGAATCTGCATATTTTGTTGAAACTAAATTGCTTAAAACATCAGAATATAAGTTCGTTAAATGATTCAATAAATAGCAATTTTTTTTCTCAATAACTTGTTCTTGTATGATTTGACAAATTTCTGTGTATGCTGCTTCATGATATTGCCTCATTGTATGCCAGTCGGTATTATTTTTTGATTCTGAATTTTGTGAACTTTGCTCGTTTAAAAAAAGTAATTTGCATATATTATGATAGTAAACTTTTTCAGTAGCAACTGAAGATTGCAATAAATTAATATTATCGGTGTCTCTTATGGGCTTTATATTCTTTAAAGTATTAATGAAAGTTGTAGCTTCGCAACTATGCATTGGTATAACTCTGTTATTACGCCTATTGCGAGCTTGATTACAAAAGAAACAGATGTTTTGTTTGCCTTCCAAAACTGCATTACGTATTGCAATAATTTCATCCCGAGATGACTTTCTTTCAATAAATCAATTGATATTCCTAAAAAAGAGTGAAATAACTTTGAATTAGACTCTGAATGAAATATATTTTTCTTTATCATATTCATAAATGACCATATTTGTTATACATCTGATTTCAATTAATTATATAACTAATTCAACTAAGATGTATAAACAAATGTAGTTATTTGTTTACCACAAATATCTTCGTCGTTTGTTGCAAAGACTCCACTTTCAAAATCAGATTCACTTGATTCTTTGGTAAGAGTTCCTAGAAAATATTCAGAATTACATTTTTTAAATCAATTTAAATAATATATAATAATGCTTTTACATAACAAAACTTTATAGCACGTGGCATAAATCCGTATTTATGTCATGCCTATCCGTGGCATAAGTAGTCCTTCATTGCACCATGCATATCGCTAACCTGCACGGTGCAAAAAAAGATTCTATCCGATAACAAAAAACGATAAATCACTCGACATTGGCTTAACAAGTATAATATACTACATAAAGTGAGTAGATTGGAGTTCGTTCATGCGTTACCTGAATTATTTTGTAATTGGAATCCATCGGAACATTAATATGTTCTGTGCTGTTATCCATTCGTAATCCCTTCTTATTGGCAACGTTACTCTCAAGATTCATACTTTCATATTCAATATTTTCCGCAATACGTGCAGACTCGAATGAGCACCGTGTTCGATCACTGCAAGCTCAAGCGGTTATGATTCTATCCGAGCCTCAGCGGAAAAGCAAAGGTGAAAAATTCGAATGACAGCATATCTTATACAGTAAACACAGACGCTTACCCACTCTCCCATACTTGCATATTTAATTCTATAATATTACGTGTGGATGGAAAATAACGTAAATGTAATATATTATTTAATATAGCTTTTACTAAGTTTTAAAACTCTTTTCTCAGATTTAGAGCACTGGACAAATATTTGGTATAATAGTCAATTTCTAGTAGAATTCAATCATACATAATTATATTAGTATTATGTATAATATATATAACATATTACAAAAAGGACATAATATAAAGTAACAGTTTCACACGTTATGATCTTATTTCGCATTTTACTCCTCTTACAAATAATATAAATAATACATATATATATATATATACACATACACACAGAATTGGGTTATTAACATTTAAAATTATATTATAATAGTTTACATTCTGAAACTTTTTGCAACATTTATATTTCAAGATAAAGTTTGGTTATGAATTTCTAAGAAATAATCATATGACATACGACTACTTCGAACCCAAATATAAACTTTAGATAAGAAGACTGACTGTCTTTCACGGGGTAGAATGCCAGTAGATCCCAGTCTGGTTCTGATCGAGTAAGCGAGCAGTCACGTTCAGTGCAAGTTCTTAATCTATCATTTAATTAATTAATTAAATATATAACAGCAGTCTTTAACTATTTTCTATAATCTATAAATATAATTTTTGAGCTTCGTTTGTTATTAGCTGTATCTTGAAATCAACGAAATATAGTGCAAGTGAAAATATACGAAGGCAATCTTAAAAAAGGTAAGTTTTTTATATTTTGCTTTTTTGCTATTAGCTAGTCTAAAAATATGATACTGATAAAGGTTTGTATGAAGCTACTCATTATTTAATAATGTTTTTACATAGCCAATATTTTTACACATTATAATTTCTTTCAATTTTATTAATAATGATCTATTTATGAATGTAGATTTATGGAAAATGAACACCGAAATTGCTGAAGCTGTCAAATGTCAAGAACAAGTAGACTCACGTGAAATATCAACCAACTAATCCCTTCTGCGACGATAAACACTACATTATATAAGGTGTTACGAGTGAAGAGTGCAACGAAAAAGTGACGCACCCCGGGCTTGAACCGAGATCCTCAGGCTTGCAAGGCAGACACTGTCGTCGCGCCACGGCCGCCACCGCATTGCACTCTTCTACGCGTCTTCTTATAGTAATTCGAAACCCGTGACGTGTGTACACACGTGAAAAAGGTAAATATTTTATTTAACATAATTTTATAACAATTACACTTATTTCTTTTAATTAGAAAAACATGTAAATAATTAGATATTTTGACGATTTATATCATTATTTAATAACATTTTCACATAACCAGTAAATAAATATTTAATATTTTCTATTATGAAAGTAACAAACTGATATGTTTATGAAGTTATATCATACTAAAGAATATTTTAAGTATATTTTTATACATTATAATTTCTTTATATTTTATTAATACTGATCTGTTTGTAAATGTTGATTTATGGGAAATCAATACCGAAATTGCTGAAGTTTTCAAAAATCAAGAACTTTTGGATAACTTTACAGAGAGACTCACGCAAGCTAACAACGAACTAATCGCGTCTGTGCCGAGAAACAAAACATTGAATTCATCGAGGTAAATATTTTATTGAATATAATTTTATAATAATTACACTTAATGTTGTATTAATTTGAGGGTAAAGTACACTATTAATATTAGCTGAAAAGTTGATTCTATAAGTGTGGGAGGTTTGCCCGAGCGAAGCGAGGGTGACAATCTCACAAGTGCATAATCAACTATTCGCACGTGTATCGAACGTTTTATTATAAAGGAATCGGAAAGTGCAATATAACGCACGTGGAACGAGCACAAAAATGCATTTCACGCACTCTGTTTTGAAAAAATCATATAATTTTAAAATCTTCTAATGATTCTTCATTTTCTATTTTGTAATTCTTATCTTTTCTATTACAGTAAGAATATATTATGTAATTAATAAATGTAATAATAAAAATGTAGAATATTTATTTTTTTTTGTAGGTGCACAATGCATGGAAAAAATGTATTTCTTTTGATATCACTGCTCTTTACAACAACAGCAGCTCGTTTCAACAATATCATTACGTGAAGTTGCTCCTTGTGAAATTGTGGATAGTAATCCTGAAATAAAGAATGTTGAAATGCAGTTGCTTCAGCGATCGGAATATGAACCTGTACAAGTAGCAGCATGCAGAATTCGAGTTGATCGGCACATATTTGTATGCGGAATGTTTTCACATCAGTCTGACGTTAAAATGGGAGAACAAACATTTTTTATTTCTATATCGCGAGCTATGTGTTACGATATTCGTAGATTTGGTTCTTTTGAATATGAAAAAATACAGATTCACGATATAA
>QLSS01000180.1:90389-104092 GCA_024372645.1 Trichomalopsis sarcophagae | reverse complement strand
AACGGTTGGGGAGTGATACGTAGCGACGCTGTTGATCGCTAAGCGATTCGGCAAGAATAGCGATAACGCACTAGTCCCTGTAGAACTGGACGCGCGTTAATCTGATGCGTAGTGACGATCAATCCACTCGTAACCAATCCTCACGAATAGAATAGTCGAGGGCTCGTAGCCACTTCGCAACGTAGCACGTTCGCACCGTAAATTCAATTACTCTGTCGGTTTTCGCGTTTTTCAGCACGAATACTGGGACGACTGGAGGAAGACAATTCTGTTTCAAGAGACTAACGGTCGCACGCCATCTTGAAGGACGCAGTGTCCGTTAAGGCGACGCCGACGCCATTTTGGGAGGATTCGTGTGCGAACGACCAAATCAATTGCGTTTTACGCGATTCAATAATTAATACTACGGGCTGTTTCTATTAGAGTAGCGTCATTGCATTCATTTTGAGGAGTATTATTAATGATGTTTGTTTATTGAGATTGAGAGTACGCGAGAATAATAGTCTCGGCATTATTAAACAAATTGTATACGGGCGAATCCCGTTCCATCATGGGGGTTGTAGAATATACGAGTTGTTACTATAAACTATAACAGTGTGGATTAACCTTTATTTGAGACCTTCGCCACGCCAGGCATACCTGTTCCTTAACCTACGATTTGTCCCCCTCTGAAGATCTAAGAGTCCGCGGTACGAAGTAGACGAATTCTGGTTATAAAAAGCGCAATATCACAATATATATATATATATATATATATATATATATATATATATATATATATCTTTTCAAATATTCGTTAGAAATAGCATTAGAGAACCGTTAGGGTACATAATAAACTTATATAAATCTAATAGTAATTAAATTGTGATTTATAAATTGGATAATACTTTCAGTGTAAGATGTTATATAACAATCCTTAATATTAGAAGAAAAAAACTTACTAAGCGTCGCGATAATCCCCTTTAAAAAATAATTTAACATAAATAAACACTCTAATTATTGAGAAAAAATCCTTAATACTATACGCAATGGAGATAAATTGTTAATTAAAGAAATTCAATAATGTTGTTACCATGATGTATGTCATAAACATCTCTAGTATCAATTTCATTCTTCAACTTCTCCTCGTCGGTGTGGTTTTCCATGAGGAAGGCATTTACGTTGGTGGGTAAAGATACGTCAAAGTGTTCCGGACGTAACCGAGGGCTACTAGGGATAAGAGCAAGTGCAGCGTATTTATTCTTTATTAATAATGTATTTTACCTATTAGTAAATTTAGCGAACGTTTCTCCGTCGTTTGGCTCTCATATGCGCGAATCGACAAGGCGATTCGTGGCTTCAGGCCAATACGGTTAGGAGTAATTTTATAATCATTTCTAGACTGCCACGACCCTCTCTAGGAGTTTTACTCCGCGAATTTTGAGGGTCACTTTCAGTGCAGAGAGGCTAAAGGGCCGATCTGTGACTGCCAGGCCAGAGAGTCGATTGGCGGGAGGCATTCGCGCGGGCACATGACTGCGTGTGTATAGCTATAGATATAGAGGCGCGCGCGCACTGCTTCGAGTCCCTTCGGTAGTCCTCGGGAAAGCGTCTTTTTTTTAGCGGGCCCGAGTTTTCGGTGGCGTTTAATGAGTAGAGCGTCAGTTCTCGGCGACAACTTGTGAGAGAAGGTCACACCAGGACCGATCGTTAGGAGATTTCAATAAAGTTATAATATCTGATCAACAATGTTTCACAGTTTATTTTTGAACCTTGATGTAGTCTTGTCCCGTACAATATTGCTTGCATCCAACTCCAGCACTATCTTTGCACCGAATTTTGTCATAACTTTCTTATGTTTGGATATTTTATACTTTTTGCTGATCTCCAAATCCTTAATTTTTTTCGTAGGCAGGAATGATGGAACTTCTGACACAGCGTTCAGCTACTCCATTCTGTAAAAATAATGAAACAATATGTATAAGCTTATTATATTTGTTTATGTATTATAAGAATATATTATACTTACATGATAAATTATTCTTCCAATGTTGACGTTGTTGTATCAGAATCAGATGAGTTATAATATTCCTCAAAGAAATACAGTGGGAAGATAAAATCTCGCCGTACTGCACGGAGCCACTTGTTTATTGCGCAAACGTTTTGAACTGCACAATTCTCCTCCCAGTCAGGAAGGTGATGCGGACACACCAGCGGAGGTCGAAATCCCGATATCTTTAAGGATGGACAGCCGAGATCTTCTATGTTACGGACGTCTGGGAAATATGGCTTCAACCACTCGATTTTCTGCGCACCTTTTACCCAAACAACCACGTTTCTTGTCGGTGATAAGTCGAGAAGGCTGGAGCAAACTTCAGCCTTCTCGACTTACCTTGTCATACGGAAGGTCACCATCGTTCCACTTTAACCCATGGAAAGAATACTTAAGCCATAGATTGGCACTCTGGATATTGCTCGGCAAGTTGTACCAACAGTGCGGTGGTTGAAACGTTGCTAGTTGAGCTACTGCTGTAGTGCACAAATAAAAAGTGTAAATAATAAATCGAGTACAAAAACGCGTGCTGAAAATTAGAAGATCATCGTCATGGACTGTAGTAGGTTCCTGTTTTACCAACTTGTTCTCTCACATTAGAGCTCTCTATATTAAATGTTTTATTATTTTATAAAACATATATATCAAATCAATTTTATTTGTTACAAGTAGATATCAACTTCTGAAAATGATAGATATTATGGATGAATGCTTACAGCAAGTTAAGCTCTTAGAAGAGGTTGATGAATTATTATTTTCTACTACTGCTGCAGTCGATTTATCCAGCATAACACGATGGAAAAACCACTTTCTTCTATCAATAAAGACTTTTCGGAAGGTTTTAAGGAATAACATACTTTTAGTTGCACAAAAACAAAGTATCTTATGTACTTTAGCAAAAGTAGAATGTATGAAGGCTAGACTTGAAGTTATGGCTAAAATAAAAGTAGTGCTGGAGTACAGGTAATAAAGAAGAAGAAGCAGACTATCACTGATCGTGTGCGTTAGATTGATATGGACAATGCTTTTGAAAATCGCATGAGAACTGTGGTTATAGCAAATTTAACACATATCGATGTACTTAAATTTCTACAAGACGAATCAATATTATTTTCACGAGTAATAAAAAAGATGATTGCTAAATACAAAGCTTTAAAAGTGAACACTGTTTTGTCATGTAAATTCAAAAAAATTAGCATAAAAAATAATGAAGAAATTTGATCTGCTAATTAATTAATTATAATTTTATCTATTCGTTGAACGAAAGGTTCAAATCTAATGTTCTTGAACCTCTACTCACAGATATTGATGAATTTCAGGAACGTGATTCTGACTGAGCTCTACTTTCTATTGAAAACATACAGATAAATATTAATAAATTTAATCCAATGCGTGCCGGTAGCTCTTATATACCATTACCAGCATTTAAAAATTATGATAACAAATGCTTTATATGGGCAATTTTATCTGCATTATATCCAGTAAAACATGGAAATCATTCTAATAGATTGAATAGTTATATTCAGTATGAAAACATTTTAAATATGAAAGGTATTGAGTTGCCAGTATCATTGAAAAGTATCCCAAGATTTGAAAAGTAAAATAATGCAATATCAATAAATGTGTTTGGTCTAGATCACAAAGATATTACACCTCTCTATTTAACATCATGTAAAAAGAGTAATCATATCAATCTCATTTTACTCACAAATGATAATTTAGATGATGGTGATGTTGATGAGAGAGATGAGTTTTTATGTCAATCACATTATGTATACATTAAAAGTCTGACACGTTAAATCAGTAATAATTAGACAAATAGAAAAAAGAAACTCTATGTTTGCGATAGATGTTTAAATTTTTTTTATAAAGAAGATGATTTAACAAAGCATGAAGAGCATTGCAATATATTAAATAAATGTAGAATTAGACTGCCTGACGAAGAAAATAGTTTGATAATATTTAAAAATCATCGCTACAATGAAAAGTTACCTTACATAATCTATGCAGACTGTGAATGTTTGTTAAAACCAATAAGTCCAGATGAAAAAACAAACACGCAACCAATACAAAGTCATGAAATTTATAGTATAGATTACTATCTAAAATGTAGTTACAACGATTCACTATCAAAAATTGCTGAACAGTTAAGTAACATAGAAAAACAAATAAGCGATTTATATGCGAACCCATTACCTATGCCAGTTCTATCTCAGACTGAATTAATAGATTATTATGATTCAAAAACGTGTCGTATTTGTAAAAAATTGTTGAATGATGATTCAAAGGTGCGTGATCACTGTAATCTCACTGGAAAATATCGAGGACCTGCACATGCTATCTGCAATCTAAACTATCAAGATTCAAAAATAGTTTCAGTTGTATTTCATAATTTAAGTGAATATGATGCACACTTTATTATTACTGATGTATCAAACCATTTTCCAGGACAGATTGATTTACTACCTCAGACAAAAGAAAAATATATTTCATTTACGAAGCACGTAGAAAACATCAAAATTAAGATAAGATTTTTAGATTCATATAGATTTATGCCTACATCACTTGAAAAATTAGCATCATATCTTTAAGTCTATTCAATTGTTGATAAAGAATTTAGTGATCTGAGTACGACACAAATAAACTTGCTAACAAGAAAAGGTGTTCTACCCTATGAGTATATAAGTTCGTGGGAAAACTAGAAGAGTGTAAGTTGCCTGAAAAAGAGGATTTTTTCAGCATTCTCAATGACTCATCGATATCTGATTGAGATATGGAGTACATTTAATATACAAACACTTGGCGAGTACTCAGATCTTTATATGAAGACTGATGTTTTGCTGTTAGCAGACGTTTTCGAAAATTTTCGAGATGAGAGCATGAATGTTTATAATCTAGATCCTGCTCATTATTACACTACTCCAGGCTTTTCCTGGGATGCTATGCTCAAACATACTGGTGTACAATTAAAACTTCTAGCAGACATTGACATGGTACTTTTTATAGAACGAGGAATTCGAGGTGGTTTGAGTCAGTGCTCTAATCGGTATGCAGTAGCTAATCATAAGTACATGCTTGAAAAGTATGATAAATATAAAGCAAATGAATACTTGATTTATTTAGTTGCGAATAATTTATACGGATTTGGGCTTTCACAGTGTCTTCCGTATGATGCATTTCAGTGGCTTGAAAATTGTGAAAGTTTTGAATTGTTTTCCATCACATCAGACGCTTCTCATGGTTATATTTTAGAAGTAAATTTAGATTATCCTAGTGAAATACGTGATGAGCATAATACCGTTTTGTTACCGTTTTGTCCAAAACATGCAAAACCTCAGGGTTCTAAGCAAGAGAAACTTTTAGCTACACTTCATCCTAAAAGAAATTATGTTATTCACTATATAGCTCTAAAACAGGCTCTCTCAAATGGTCTTCGACTCATTAAAATACATAAAATTCTGAGAGTCAAGCAGTCTCCATGGCTCAAATCATACATTGATTTGAACACTAGTATGGGAGCAGTAGCAAAAAATGAATTTGAAAAGAATTTTTTCAAGTTTATGAATAATGCAGTATTTGGTAAGACTATGGAAAATGTAAGAAAAAGAGTTTCAGTCAAGCTTATGAGTAAATATGATGGAAGATATGGCGTAGAAGCTCAAATTTCAAAGCCAAACTTATACAGTAGTTCAATATTTAATGAAAATTTAGTTGATATACAGTTAAATCAGACTGACATACTTATAAATAAACCAATCTATGTTGGTCTCACAGTTCTAGATCTCTCCAAGACACTGATGTATGATTTTCATTATAATTATATGCGACAAGTGTATAAAGATGATTGTAAATTATTGTATACAGATACTGATAGATTGATCTATGCTATTAAATGTGACGATTTTTATGAAGATATGAAAAGAAATATTCACATGTTCGATACTTCAGATTATTCTGCAGATAATATATTTAACATGCCACGTGTTAATAAGATAATTGTTGGACTCATGAAGGATTAGTGTAATGGTCAGATTCTCACTGAGTTTGTTGGATTGAGAAGCAAAATGTACAGTACACGTGTTAATAATCAAGATAGTACGAAAAAAATCAAGGGTATCAAAGCTTCAGTTGTAAAGAAAACCATTGTATTTAATGTCTATTTGGACTGTCTACGAAATTCACGCATTCAGAGTCGAGAGCAATACGCTATAAGATCCAAACTTCACAAGGTGGAGACCATTAGACAGAGGAAGATTGCTCTCAGTCCTTACGATGATAAAAGATTTCTTTAAGATAATACTGCTGATACGCTCGCCTGGGGGCACTATCAAATATTACGAAATGGGTAAGTTCGAATTATACACATACGCACATATTTCACGTAAAATTCAATTTAGAAACATCTGATTCCAGCAAAGAGAAGCGTGTACGATTCAAGGAAGAACCAACCATACACTTGATGTATAAATGGAAATTTGCGCATCATGAAGCTCGATGTGGCAAGTGGGAGCAGGTTGCACGTGATCGAGAACATTTTAATATAAGAATTTTACAAATAAATGAAATTATATTGCCAGTACTTGTAAAAACATTGAAGGAAATGTAAATAAATGAACAATAAATTTTACATCAATTATAATTTATTAATGTTTTCTTTTTTTTTACATATCATTTTTATTAATCCAACTCTTGTGAGTATCGTCAAAACCTAACCGTTTTACATAAATTCTATCACCACTTTTCTTAAAATTTTCTCAATCAAATAGACATCTGGATATTTAGTCTTGAGAAGTTCTTCCTCGTAGAATCCTCCAGCTATTGGTTTGTCTTGATAATCTTTTAGATGATATGTATAGGGCTTCGTAGGTGAAACTCGCGTTATTGTAAAGACTTTAATTGATCAATTGGGTTTATAGCCCTTATCGAAAACCTCCTTGATTCGGCTTACACGTACTTTATCTTCAATTTTAAATTTAGCTCGTTTAAACGAATTTAGGCTGTTTGACATTATCCTATTAATTCGATTAAGAATACGATTAACTTTGCTTTTGTCTACTTCTGCAGGCTTCATTCCTATTGTCCGATATCGACTATTATTATACTGCAATGTTAAATCTTGTAAGATATCCAACCATTTGTAGCTACCGCGCAGACTAAATAACTTCCACATCATGCTTTTTAGAGTGCGATTAAAACGTTCACAAATTTATGCCTTAAGATTACTGTAGGTAGAGTATAGATGAATTTTATAACTTTTCATTAGTTTGTCAAAATCTTTATTGTAAAATTCTTTTCCACGATCTGTTTGCAAATTCTTGGGTACTCTTTTTTGCAATAGTATTGATTTCATAGCTTGAGGTACATTTTTTAGTTTTTTGTTTCACTGGCACAGTCCAAGCATACTTTGAGAATACATCAATAACTGTGAGCAGGTACTTAAACCCTTTATTTTGCTTGGCATATGGAATCATTTCAACAAGATCTGCTCGCCAAGTTTCATCGATATTTTTGCTGAGAAAAGAACGACGTGGATAATTACGTCGAGCAGGTTTATGAAGTTCCTGCACTAGTCCTGCTTTCATTATGATTTACAGGTATATTTATTCCAGAATCCAAGATTTGTAATTTCTCTTGCAAATCTCTAAGCGTTTTATTTATTCTAGAAAATTCTGTCTCAGTATTTATAATTTTATCATTTACTAAACTCTCCACTTCCTGTAAATCTTTTTCAAATTTATCAGCTCTTTGTTCAATCAACTTTTTTACAGACTTTAAATTTACAGCATCATCTTGATCCACAGCATCACCAACATAACACAGTTTTCAATTCTCTAAATCAATATTTCCATTACTAGTAAGCTTGAATCCTAGTCTAGGCGGTCCTCAAGATGTGCCTGCAAGGACGAGTTGACGTCCAAATACATCATTTCGATACTGAGTTATTACAAAATAATTTCAGCTTCACGAAGCTCCTCAATGATTGATTGTATTTCATTGACATGGTTATTATTGCCAACAGATGTTTGAGCTATAATTAATCTTAAACGATCTACAAGTTCATTTGGATCATGCCAATAACGGTATTCAGTATGGATATTTTTATGAGCGATCTTATATGATATAAGCCCCTTACCATTTTTACCAACCTTGAGAATTTTACTCACAAAATCAGTATATTTCTTATTTGCATTTTCACAAATATCTTCCTTCGATTTATAGTATTTTTTATGTGCATTTGTGTCTTTTAAAATCTTAGCATAATTCTTCTTATTATTGTCAGTGATTAAAACGAGATCTTTTTCATACACTTTATTGCCAACGATAATTTTATCTTTGTCAAAACTTATAGGAGCATTTCCAATCATTAGATTATTATCATGCATTTTTCGAACTCTATATACTGTATCTAAGGCTCGTGTTTGTCCCTTAAGCAACAATCGAACAATTTCATCAACATTAGCGTTCATAACTGTTTTTTCATCATCCGAAACATCTGAAACACTGATGAAAGGTTACACATTTTTCTCACCTAGTCAACTAAAGTATCTTGAAAATTCTGGCTGGCCACCTATTACTGACGTGGGAAATATAGCTGATAATAATGGAAACTTTGATGTGACAGTTCCTCTATCAATGATTTTTGGTTTCGCTGAAGATTATCGCAAAATCGTTGTAAACGTTAAGCATGAACTTATTCTCACAAGATCGAGAAATGATTTGAATGCTGTTTTGCAAGAGGCTTTAATGGTGGACGGGAGACCGACATATGAAGAATTCAAAATCGAGTTTAATCGTATAGAGTGGCTTATGCCCTACCTCATTTTGTCAGACCGACGAAAAATACAACTATTTAACTATATTCAAAAAGATATACCGATTTCGATGAGTTTTCGTTCATGAAAGTTGTATGAGTATCCAGTACTTCCAACAACCACGCAACATGTATGGACTGTAAAAACATCGAATCAGCTGGAAAAATCACGTTTTATCATTTTCGGTTTTCAAACAGGGAGGCAACGTGTACGAAGACACAATGCTAGTCATTTTGATCATTGTACTATTAATAATGTCAAACTTTTCCTCAACTCTCAGAGCTATTCGTATGGAATTCTGAAACTTGATATTTTAAACAATCAGTTTGCCATGCTTTACGATATGTATGCTAATTTTCAGAATGCGTATTATTCTGATAGAATTGTAATAGATCCCCTTTTAAGCAAAGAAAAATTCATTACAAATGCTCCACTCATAGTTATCGACTGCTCAAAACAAACCGAGTCACTCAAACAAGCAGCTGTAGACATACGTCTTGAATTTAAATGTAAGCGTAATATACCCATGAACACTACACCGTATTGTCTAATTATACATGATCGCATTGTCAAGTATAATCATATAAGTGGTGATATTAAGAAACTTGTATGAAACTATATAAAGCTTGCAGGAACAAACATTCGAATAAGTATTATCTTAAATCATCAGTCAGGATAGATATAAAAAATGGAACAAAATAGCATTCCGTACACACCTCTCAAGGAGGATAAAAGCGCTAGAAGAGTGCAAGATGATAAACAGTGTAATACGTATCGTGGAGAACCTTGTTCTACTTCAGTTAGTAAATTTGAACGGTTAAAAAATACTTTTGAGAAATAGTCCACTAATACGAAGTCCATGCCAGAACATCAAGGTTATAAGAAGTTCTGAAAGATTTTATAATATACATGTCTTTACAAATAATGTTTTATGTACCTATCTTTTTTGAATAAAGTAAAATAAAAATGAATATTTTGATATATTTATTTATTAATCTTAACCTTTAATCCGGATGGCTAGATTATCATTGCTCAGAGACTCAGCCGGCGTCTAGATGTCAACTCCTGAATAAATCATCCATATTGAAATTTCAACCAATCATGTTTGATAAAACAGGTTGGGTCGGCAAGGGAGGCGCCACCGTCGGCAACACTAGTTTATCTCAACCTTTAATCCTGCAAATCCTATTACAAATTATCCATCGCATCCTAGGTAGTTAAAGTAAATTACCGATGCTCACTCTGTGCTATGGAGGGGGGGGGGGGGGAACGGGGGGGGCCCCCGTCGATAAAACCGGTTTACGGGGGTCGCCACCGCTGGCAGCACGGTCGATATGCAATGCTCTGTCGGTAAAACAGGGACCTACTAATATGAGTTACCATGCGTCGGTATTTGGTGGCCCAGAACCCGCTTGGACCAGTAGCCGCGCAGCCCCTACTACTTATTTTAATAAAAGTTTATGAAATAGTACGAATTTCAAAAAGCCATTTAAAAAAAAATTAAATTAATAGAGATGATTTTTATATTTATTTATCGTTCAAAGTTACTGTAAGGTATTGAATAATTGATCAAAGGTATGATAGTGATCTATGGCTTGTTAAATGGTAAGCAGCAAGAATTAGAAACGCTCGAGTCGATCTCAAGATTGAACTCTACAAGTTTAGTGGCAACATACGTGACTTGCTAATGTTTTGGAGTCTATTTAAAATGATAAATTTCAGTACCTCATGCAAGCGATGGTGCCGGACTTGCGCGCAGCGGAACTTGTGATCAGCTATCCACCGACAGGAGATGATGATGTGAGAGCGATCGAAAGTTTGAAGCAACTTTTCGGGTTTAAGGCTCTGCAGCTTGAAGTATACGTGCGCGAGTTATTGCAATTAGTGCTGCAGAATGCCGTGTCCTCTAAGGTGATACCGTTGGCAAGTTTATACGATAAGATTGAAACGCATCTTCGTGCACTAGAGACCTTTGGCATTACCGACAAGTGCGCAGCAATGCTGTTTCCGCTAGTGGAATCTGCGCTGCCAGAAAAACCTTTACGAGTGTGGCAGCGATCAAACAGTGTAAGTATAGCAAGAGCGACCATAGCAAGTTCTGCCGACTTGTCCAAAAATCAGCTGAGTAAGTTGATCAATTTTTTAGCAGCTGAAGTATAAAGTGAACAACGAATTACCATGGCAGTGCAATGATTAAATTTAGAAGATAGTAGCGAATCAGATCGTTCGCAAAAGAAAAAGGCTCAGTCCACGGCAAAAGATGTACTAAGTGCATGTAATTTACTCACAAAAGACAAAGAAATAAATCCGAGAATACGTCACATAATAAATATGTGATTCGCGTCAGGAACATGGACGATAGTTATTAGTGCAACTTTAAAGTGCTTGACGATAAAGTTATTCGTTCGGATGTGCCAATGGTTACAAAAGGGAGCTGGCTGCAAGAGCTGCAAGATTTGCAGCCAGATACTTATCGGTGCAGATGTGGCCGAAAAATTGTTAACCGGATAGGTGTATGTATTGGAAAGCGGCTTAACGGCAATAGGGACCTACCTGGGCTGGACGCTCATGGGGAAAGTACCGCCGAGAGGACCCGTCATAAACGGGCACGCGAATCTAGCCGTATTTGCTATTTCTATGTACGTGAAGACTGCTAATATTACCACTATATGGTCTCTTGACGTTCTGAGGATTAGAGACCCCGTTGAAAATAAAACTTGGACCCAATATGATGCCGACATGGAGAAAATTTGTATGGACTACGTGGTTCGAAATTCTGTAGAGCGCTGAGAAGTGAGATTGCCCTGGTTAGAGTGCCATCCAGAGTTTAAGGAGAATACAATTTTGGCCCTTTGACAGCTAGGACCTATGACTAAGAAACTTTAGGTAGCCGGCAAATACGACGAGTACGACAGGATTTTCCAGGCCTGGATTAATGAGGGGATTATCAAACGTGTCTCTCTAGAAGAAGAGAATTGCCAAGGCTTTTATCTTCCACACCGGCTTATCTACAAAGAGAATTCAACAACAACGACGCGACTTAAATATAATGCATTGGTGGAAGGCAATGGATTGCCGTCGCTCAACAACTGCCTGGAGGAGAAACCAATTTTGATCGAGCTGGTCTCCGCGATGCTGCTACGCTTCATTGAAGGTTCTATAGATGTAATCTCAGATATAAGGAAAGATTTTTTACACATGAGCATACATCCAGCAGAATGCGATTTTTCGAGATTTTTATGGTATAATGCTGACGGAAATATCATAGTGTATCGCTACTGTCGAGTAGTGTTTAGCGTTTACAGTAGTCCGTTTATATTAAGTGCGATTATTAAGTTACATTTAACAAATATTATGAATTCTCTAGATAGTAAAGCGATTGCAGATGTAGATTGTGTCAATACCGAAAAATAATATTATATGTGTAATCCAAAAATCATAATGAAGTCGGGAAAATATTTTATCTACGTGGGTGAGAGTACACTGGTAACGGTGTTTCTAAGGACCCAACCAACGTGCTCGGATTACTATGGGACAAGCAGCTAGACACCTTGTCTCTAAACTTCAGCAATTTAGAAAAATTCGATTTCATTAAAATAACGAAACGAAATATTTTATCAGTGGCTCTCCGGAATTTTTGATTCGCTCGGTTTTGTATGCCCGGCAAAGTTATCGATGCAAGTAGCAGAATCGTTAGATTTGAAAGATTTAAAGCGATATTATTGGTCGGACTCGTCAACAGTAATTACGTGGATACAGCGAGAAAATAATTGGAGTGTCTTTGTCATGAATAAAGTAGAAGAAATTACGTAGTTGACAGATGCCAAACAATGGAAACATATACCTGGGCACCGAAACCACGCCGATTTACCGTCAAGAGGCTGTACAGTAAACCAGCTAATAGCTTCTAAGTGGTGATAGGGTCCGTATTGGCTTGGAGAGAGTATCGAAGTTTGGCCTACTGGATATGATATCGACATTGCCAAGGCAGAGGTTAATTCAAAACTAAAATAGTCTTCGTAAATTCAAAACGCCGCATTAAATAGCACCAACAAAAAAGAGATCATAGATAAGCGAACAGTTTATTCCGCGATTTTTCTAATTAATCTATAGTGGTTCGAGTCATCAAACAGACTTAAAGATTTGATTATAAATGCAAAAAGAAAGCAGAGGCTCAGGAAGAAAAAACCGCTGACAATTCATTGGCACGTAGCTTCCTCCAACTAAATTTATAGGTCCAATAAATAAAATATTATTTTAAGTAGTCAAGCCTGGGTTAAATCCTGCAAAATCAAAATGATAATTTTCTTACTAAAAATATTTTTATTTGATGTAATTTCAAGAAAAAAAATCAGTTGAAAATATATAAAATATACACAATTTTTATTGAAAAAAAAAAACATGTATATACCTTGTAAAATCATTGACCAAAATTCATGACATTTCACTTCATATAAGTAAGTGACTTCATATAAATAAGTGTTTGTAGTCACTTGCCACGGCTTTCTGAAAAATCCGGACTGCCTTCTTTACTATATATATGCTTAAAATGTGCCTTAAACATGCCACCTCCGACAGATAGAGAGACATTTCTAAAAAATATAAATTAAATATAGTTAGCAACAAATTTTGTTGCTAGCAATGCTTAATTGATATTTTTTAGATAACAAAATTCGGTGCTAACTATATTTAATTTATATTTTTAGATATGTCTCTCTATCTGTCGGAGGTGGCATGTTTAAGGCATATTTTAAGCCTGGATATATTATAATTTTAGTCAATGATTTTTCAAGGTATAGACATATTTTTTTTCAATAAGAATATTATATAATTATATATATATATATATATATATATAT
>QLSS01000180.1:0-86045 GCA_024372645.1 Trichomalopsis sarcophagae | reverse complement strand
AAAAACAACAACAAGCAATGCAATAACAAAAACTTTGAAAGACATAGACCGGAAAATGCAGGCTGATTACGCCAATCCACGTTTTGAAATAGAAAGTAATGAGCTTTCATTAAATAAAGAATCCGTAGAAAATACGGAGCAATCTTGTAATTCTGAAAATGCGCGTGAATCAGGTGGATATGAATTGTCAAGTGTAAGGGAAGCAAATAATAACGCAATTGACGCAGTACAAGAATCAGGGTATTATGACAACCGCATCTATCATCAATTTGTTGACTCATGCTTGCAATTATCCCTTGAAAAAAGTAAAAATTTGACGGATAATGCTACAAATATCGTTCCAGACGATCAAGACCACGACATGAATGAAACAGAGAACGTCGAAGACGAGCATGAATTATGTTATTCAGGGGAAGGTTTAAATGAAGGCGTGTTAAATATGAGCGTCACGGATGCTAATGATATAATTAATTTCGCGTGGATATGGCAGAAACTTCATGATGCATACGATAACCACGATACTCTTTATGCCTGCAATTTTAGGAATTTAAAACTGATTGGCAGTTTCAGAAAAGGATTGACAAGATATTTTACTTTTAAGTGCGATATGTGTGCTTACACAGTAAAAATATGTGGAGTGTGCGATAATCCAGATGAGATAGAACCTGCGGTTGGTGCAGCACTGGGATGTCAGCATGTTGGTACAGGACTTTCTCAATTCAATGAANGCTAAAAATATCGTTCCAGACGATCAAGACCACGACATGAATGAAACAGAGAACGTCGAAGACGAGCATGAATTATGTTATTCAGGGGAAGGTTTAAACATTTAAATGAAGGCGTGTTAAATATGAGCGTCACGGATGCTAATGATATAATTAATTTCGCGTGGATATGGCAGAAACTTCATGATGCATACGATAACCACGATACTCTTTATGCCTGCAATTTTAGGAATTTAAAACTGATTGACAGTTTCAGAAAAGGATTGACAAGATATTTTACTTTTAAGTGCGATATCTGTGCTTACACAGTAAAAATATGTGGAGTGTGCGATAATCCGGATGAGATAGAACCTGCGGTTGGTGCAGCACTGGGATGTCAGCATGTTGGTACAGGACTTTCTCAATTCAATGAATTGATTGGTATGTTAGGTATTCAAAGTTTGAATTGCTACAGCTGGCAAAAAGCACACTCCAAAGCTTCGATTTATGTCAAAGAAGCATCTAAGAATGAAATGGCTAAAGCTACAGCTGAAGAGAGGAGTCTCGCAATTGAACGTGGTGACGTTGTTCATGGTATACCGTGCACAATGGTTTAAGGTGATGGATCATACCTAAAACGCACGTACATGTATGGTAAATATGATTCATCAGCGTGTTGTGTCGTAATAATTGGCAGATATACTAAAATTTAAAGTATTGCAGATTATTATAAAACAAAAAACATGCGCGATTTGTGATTATGCTTCAAGCAAAAATATAACTCCTAAAGAACACACTTGCTATCGGAATCATGGGAAGAATCAAAGCTCGACTAGCATGGAAAGCGCTGCAATGGCAGAGGCATTCGCAAGTAGTGTTAAAGAGCATAATTTAATCTATAATGTAGTGATTTCTGATGGGCATAGCAGTAACTACAAATCAATTTTAGACAGTAATCCTTACGGAGAGTATGGTGTTGAAGTTAGAAATATACTTTGTACAAACCATATTTTAAGAAATGTTTCAACAAGCATCAAAGTTCTTTCGAAAACTAAAGGTCGACTAGGACAATTAAGAAAGAAAATTGAAGATAGTGCACCTCGTTTCATTGAAGCAATTGGACAATGCTTTCAGACTATAAATGAAGAAGATATTTCTTGGGAGTTCAAATGTAAAGCTCTACCAGATAATATCAATAAATTACCCTATCACATTTTCGGCGATCATAATCAATGTGAAAATAACAAGTATGGGTGTAGTGGTCAGGCAATTGGTAACGAAGAAAATGTTGTTACAGGTTTACAGGGAGCTAATCTCATGGATGACGTTGAGCAGTGCGTTTTTTGAGCTGCTAATAATGCACCAAGCTTACTTCACAACGTTACAACGAACAGATCAGAAAGTTTTAATGCGCTTATAGCAAAAGCGATTGGTGCAAAACGTCTCCATCTGTGTAAAAAAGATTCATATGCAACCCGTTGCCATGTTGCCACAATATCACAAAACACTGGATCAACAATTGCTCCAATTTGCGAAGCAGCAGAGAAGTAAGTCCCAAGTTGCGCAGAATTTCTTCAGCAAAAACGGCAAAGATTGAATGCATTACGACAATTAAGAATGGCTAATAGAGATCCAGTTGAAGAGAAGATCAAGAAAGCTTGTCGTAAAGCTGATAAAGATTATGGTTTGAATACTCATCAGCCTGATATAAATAAAGAAGAATTTTCAGTTCGTGTCAAGCAACACTATGCTATTCTTAACGCATGGCGTCTCGAGAGAGATGCTATTGAAAGCCGAACGAGGAATCAAAGCGAATGCAACGAATGGAGGTCTATGCGAAAATGGTTGGTAACTGCATCTAGAATGGGAAAAATATGTAAAAAACGTCCTGAAACCTCATTTGCATCGTTCGTTTCAGATATATTGTATCCTCAAACGTTAGAAGATCCGGCATTAGACTATGGTATAGCTATGGAGTTTGTTGCTGAAAAAGTTTTAACAGATCTCGGGTATGACGTGCAGCCATGTGGACTATGTCTGGACCCAGAAGTCCTTGGAATAGCAGCATCCCCTGATGGTTTAATAGGTGTAGATGAAATACTTGAAATAAAATGTCCATTTACGGCAATGCATATTGATCCAGAAATTGCTATCAAAGACAAGAAGTTACATATCGGCAAAGCTTTTCGTATAGAAAATAACGAAGTGATTCTTAAAGAAAGTCACGATTATTATTACCAAATACAAGGTCAACTACGTGTAACCAATAGAAAATATTGCTTATTCGTTATATTTACTTTAGTTGGTATAAAAATAATGGTGATTGAAAGAAATGATGAATTTATTGAAGAAATGATAGTACAAATTGCCCAGTTCTATCGGGATTGTTTAATACCTGAAATAGTAGATAGTAGAAGAAAAAGACGTATGCCTTTGCGAGAACCAGAGTATATACTGCAAGCTCAAGAAGAAGCCAAGCAACGACAGCAGCTACGAAATGAAGCTAAGAAAAACAAAGAAAATGAAAGTAAAGAAACAAAAGCGACGAAAATGAGTACCACACAAAAAAAGAAAAAGGCTTCAAATGCAAACGCTAATAAAAAAGGATTAAAGAGGAAAGCACTGGGGAATGTTGAAGAAATTTCACAAGCTAAAAAGTTAGTTCAAGAAGTCCAAACTATTGAAAATAGTGGTAATGCCGCTTGTGATATTGGCATTAATGATGGAACTTGTAATAGCAATGAAATAAAAAAAGCTACGACGAATGTAAATAAAAGGAAAATAGTAAAAACGTTTCGTTTAAACAAAAAGTCCCACAGAAAAAATTGCCAGCTGTTGAAAATTATATTCGAGAAGTGGAAAAAACTTTAGAAGAATTAGGATTAAATGATGAAGAAGATAGCGAAAATAACTCAGATGTAGACTTTGATGTGCCCTTGACTGCAGACATGATCCATAAACAATGTCAGGCGATTTTCGAAAGAAATGGTATTCATGATTATTATTTATTTATCAGACACGGATGACAATGGAACTTAGATTAGAAACTAAGTAGTCTGAAAATTACAGAAACAGAAAAAATCATTACAGTTCAGAGTCAACAGGTAAGTAAGTTTTTACTCCCGATAATTCCTACAGGAATTGCCTAAAACATTTATTGCGTTGATTCATCGCGCAAGAAAATTATAGTCATTTAATTATTGCGTTGAATAATCGCGCAAGAAATGATTGCAATGAAATTTAAATATTTATTATTGCGTTGAGTAATCGCGCAAGAAAATCATTATCATTTTTTGCATAAATTATTGCGTTGAAAAATCGCGCAAGAAAATTGCAATAAAATATAAATATTTATTGCGTTGAGTGATCGTGCAAGTGAATTGAATCGTAATTTCAAAATCGTGCACAAAAATGCTATAATAAATGTACTATATTTATTGCGTTAAAAATTGTTCAAAGTAAGTAGTAAGTTAGTACTGCGTTGAATCATCGCGCAAAGAAGGGTTACAAAGGATTATGATGCGTCTCTATCTGCAATATTACAGTCACTGTTTATATATTTTTGTAAAAATATAATAGCAATGACTACATTTGCAGAACCTAGATATAAACATAATTCATTGTATTTATATACATTTTTAATTGTTTTTCAATATATGCATATAATTTTAGAATTAAATAAAATGAATTATTTTTATCACTGGAAACAGCCTCTCTAATCCATATACGTCAACCTCTCCGTCAAGTGGTGTAACCTGTTATCACAAACGAGGCTCTGATGTCACATTTTATATGCAATGTAAATCATTTATTTGAAGATTCTATGTTATTATTACTCTTACAATAAGTTCTTTATATTTTTTAAAACAATAAAGTATATAAACGTAATTACGGATATTTTTAGATTTCTCAGAAATTATTTTTCATAACATTCTTTAAATCTACACCTTTTTTATACTCAAATAAATAATTAAGAATAATATATTTCAATTTAGGTAAAAATTATGCAATACTTGGGATAATTCCAAAAGACTACGTTCATACTGCCCAGCCTGGGGACCAAGTACCTGGGAGGCCCTTTTCGTCGCTATATTCGTGTTCAGCGACCTTGAAAACCCCCCGAGTAACGAGTTTCGGCAAATTATGTTATTAATTTCCCGCGAAACTGTAGGAGACGACGTTAATACGGCCGACCCTTGGCACCAGGTACCTGGGAGGCCCTTTCCGTCGCTATATTCGTGTTCAGCGACCTTGAAAACCCCCGAGTAACGAGTTTTGACTAATTATATGAATAATTTCCGTAAAACTCTAGGAGACGACGTTGATACTGTCCACCCTGGACACCACGTACCTCGGAGACCGTTGCCGTCGCAATATTCGTGTTCAGCGACCCCAAAAACCCCTGAGTAGCAGAATTGGATTCATTTCCTTCAAATTTTACCAAGTTGTTAATTTATTATTCATTGTCTCTTTGCAATGCACTTCTAAAATGCACATTTTTATACACTTCCTTGCAATATGTGCTCTAACACACACGGTAGCGCGAAATATACAGTCTATAGCGAGCTTGTTTCGATAATACAAGTAATCGGCTGCTTCGCTCGACTTACCGAACTCTAAACCCAAGGCCCCCCATCAACGTGCCTAACTTACTACAGCCCTGACATATCGATAAAACAGGGCGGCGTTGCATTTACCGTAGTACGCTTTTAGTCCGCAAGACGTTTGGCGCTACTATCAATTCATACTTCCGGAATAAGTGTGGAGCACTCTTAAACGGTAGCACGCGCGCCTACAGATCTCGGGAGCGCCGGATCGACTCCTTTAGTGATTTGCTCCTCTCACGTCGTCTCACACCGTTACAATATATATATATATATATATATATTGTAACGGTAACCATATATATATATATATATATATGGTAAGAAAAATATCCTTTTTTTTCAGGATTTAACCCAGGCATGACCCCTTTATATACAGTATATCTGCCTGCGAATGTATGAGATGGTTTTTGATACATAATTTCATATATAAGTTTTAGATGGTTCATGGTTCAAAAGCTTGTAGACCCCTCTGTTTTTTTATTGTAGAATACGAACGCTGCAGTCAATTTTTTTGTTAACATGTGTACCTAACCAACCTAACCATCGAAACAACAGGCTATTCATTAGATGGTCGCTCGCGCAATTATCCAAAAATCGAATTTTACAGTTTAGCTTTTTACTAGAAAACCGCTCAACAAAATTGTTTAAAATTTCAGCAGTAGATAGCTTTTGTATGGCAAATCACCAAATAAAATTTTGAAGCATTTGACTAAATTAGTTTAGAGATATAAGGAATCAAAAAATGTTCAAACAAAAACTGAAACCTTGATATCTTACGAATCATAGGGGTTTGGAAGCTATATGAAATTAGCCAAAACTCATAGAATATTTACTTTTTACTAAAATCTTAAGTGCAATAAAGCCTCTTTATGTTCGTAATCGAGGCACAAAAAAATATTCATTTTCTTTCAGTTTTTGATTTATTACTAAAAAAATAAGTGGTCAAATCACTTAAAATGGGAAAATTAATGGGATATAGTTTGACACGTGACCCATCGACATAATTTTTTTTCCTGAAATCATGATGTTTAGTTTTATTTTATACTCTTTTAAATGCATTATAGTTGAATTGTTTGTAACAATGGGAAGATCGGAAAAACGCAAAATAGGGTTTTTCAAAAATCAAAAAATGGCAATAATAAAATAATTGAGAAAATAAAATATAACTGTTTTCCTCAAATTTAGAATCCAAAAATATGTATACATGTCAAATTTAATTGATATTGACTAAGTAATTCCAGAAATATTAGGGAGTACATACATACGCACATCCACACACATACACACACACACAGATCCGTACGGACATTTTCTAAAAACACTTGATTTGAACTTCTGACACACCAAAAGGTATTTTACTATTACAAAGCTTTATCTAGGATAGGCAATTATTGACGGATGACGCAGAGATCGGTTCAATAAAAAGCAGCTTTGTAACGGCGAATGAACAACGTGACGCAGAGATTTATTTTATTAAAATTATACAAAGTAGACATCTTGCTAGTATAGAAGACAAGAGTATTAAAGATTTTTTGCCGTTTATAGATGATGTAGAAATTATAAGAACCAAGTTTAGCATTTTCATCGGGATGACAGTTTGATGTCTAATTATTTTACCTCATACAGATTATTCTGTAGAATTATTAATTAAAGAAAAACACGTATAACTTAAGCATGCGCGAACAGCAATGTTGCTAAACGTTCTACGAGAGAGATATTGAATAAAGAGAGGTCGTAAAGCGCGTGGAAAAGTGATTTAAAAGTGTAGTAAAAATAGTTTAAAAGTAGACTGTCATCCACACGACAGTAAACAAGTGAATGTACAAGCCGCACCTTTACCGCTTGATAAAATATGAGCCCGCGATATTCGAGGTGATTGGGGTAGATTTTAAATTTAAATTCATTGAACGTAGCGTCGTTATTATAGCCTTGAGACGGCATATAGCTAGACACTACAGACCGAGCGTTGTTTGTAGCGTTAACAGTACAGACTTTGTAGGGCTTAATAATCAACTAAAAGCCCTGAACTCTAAAAGAATCTCAAAGACGCTCGCGACGCAGCGTATAGAGTGGAGATTTAATCTGCCATCGGTACCTTGGTGGGGGCAGGGGGATATCGGGAACGTCTCATTGATGTACTTAAACGGTTGTTGAGACGTACGCTTACGAAATCACGTCTCAGCAACGAAGAAATGCTGACGAATTTAGTAGATTGTGAAGCCGTGATTACTTTGCGCCCTTTAACTTTTGTTTCAAAGGGTTGTGAGGAGGCAATACCGATATCTCTATCAATGTTTTTGCAGGAAGTGAAAGGCATGAGAGTGATTGAGGTAAAGTAGAGAGTACAGACTTAAGCAAGCGATTTTCTTATAGGCAAAAGTTTATATTGCGCGACTTGAGAAAAATATTTAGGAACGAATATTTATGCGCTTAATTACATTAGATACGCAAAGATAGAGCTTGCGAAAATTGAAATTATGTGAGATAGTTTTAATAGGCAACGACAATACAAAATGCATGGATTAGTCAATGGCAAACATTAAACAGCTTTTTACCGGGAAAGACGAAAATGTGCGCGTCGCGCGATTAATAACGGCATCCGGCAAAATTACACGACTGATTTAAAGACTTTATCTGCTTGAATTGAATTTTAATTGTAACAGCGAGAATGAAAGACAAACTGTGAATGAGAATATCAAAACTGTAATTGAACAAAAATCTAATGCTTATGTACAAGTCAAAGAAACTAATACCAGAAGTGGACGCATTTTATAGCAACCAAAAGTCTAACTAATGCTTAAAAAATTTTTTTTAAATACAAAATTACTTCATAAAAAGTTCCAATTTGTAGGAACAAATGACGTCCTCTAATGACGTCATTTAATGACGTAAGTCATCGAAGTCATATAATGACGTCATTATTTTCAACAGGGCTACTACAAATTTAAAAAATGATGTCATTTTGATGCCTATAAAATTCTTAAAATAAAAAAAAATTGTCATTTTTTGTTCAATTCCTTACAAAAAATAAAGTCATTCCATAACGTCATTTAATGACGTCACTGCATGACGTCATTATTTTTGATAGGGTTATGCAGATGGATATAGTTTTACAGCAATTTATTATAATGAACGGGAACACAAAAGGAGACGAAGAAGGAGACGAAGAAGGAGAAGGGGCAGGCTGTTCAGTGATAGACTACGTAATAGCCAATGCGGAAGGAAGAAGTGGGGCGAGTAAAAAGAATAATTATTACATGTTAGAATCGGATCATAACGCAGTGGAGACAGAGACGGGCACAACGAACTGGAATAACGAGAAAAAGGAGGAAAAAAGGACAGAGCAATGTTGTCGGAAAAATCAATTAAGTAATTCCAGAAAAAACTGAATAAGGAAGAAGAGGCAACGGAATGGACAGAGCTGAAACAAAAATCAGAGAAAGCAATCAGAAATTAAAATAGAAACGGTAATAAAGAGAAGAAAATCTCGTGGTGGGACGATGAATGCAGAAATAAAAATCCAGAGGTAAGGACGCTGGGTAAAGCAATAAAAAAGGCGTAGGGAGGAAATAGTATGTCAAAGCCAAAAGAGAATGGAAAATATTGGTAGAAAAAAAGGAGGCAGGAGGAAAAGAGAATAAAAGAAGCGGGAAAAGACAAAACCAGAAAGAAATTCCAAGAAGTATTAAAATATAGAAGAAGGAAGAGGGGAATAAGATGTAGCAGTGCAATAAAAAATGAAGAATGGATAAAACATTTCAAAGAACAATTAGGGGAGGAAGAAGAGAGAGAAAGGAAGCAAGCGAACCAGGGACAGATGAGGACGGAGAGTTTACAAGAGAAGAAGAGCAAATAAGTGAAAACGAAGTGAGGAAAGCAATAAGAAAAATGGAGAAGGGAATGGTGTCAGGATCAGACAGGCTACAAAACGAGGTATGGACATATGGGGAGGAACAGATGATAGGAGAACTGACAAAGATTCTGTATAATAAAAGAAATAACAAGGGAAAATATGTAAAGGGTAACTTAGAAGGAAAAGAGATGCTAGACTATACTCAAATGGGCTTTAGAAAAAAGAGAGGCACGGTTGACGTGATTTAAATTCCGAGCAAAGCAATGGAAATAAAGCTGAGGAAAAAAGGGGGTAAAGTGTACGTGTTTTTTGCGGACATGAGAGTGGCGTTCGATAAGGTAAATAAAAGAGAAAGGAGTGGGAGATGATGGGGAAGCTAGAGCAAGGAGACAGAGTAAGAAACAGGGTCGAAAGCTAAAAAAAGAACACCTCTCAACTCAGTTCAGAAGACTAACAAACTCACATTTCACTCAAAAAACCAATTTAACAAAAAACTCATTGATTCTTTACTTGCATCTACGAACAAGAGTGCTGTGATATACAACACATTGCCTAAGAATGCAACTAGTACATCATTGCTACGGAAGAGATAAAAGAAATGATACTATATGAATTCAATTTGAATGCAACTGCCACCACATCTGTCCTGGTTACGACGAATGTTTAAATCATTCGTTTTCTTTGTGATTTTTTCTTCAAAGCAGGCATTAGGATATGAGACTTTGAACTGACTAACTTACTCACTCTCAACGTGCTTATTTAAAAAGCCTGCTTTTACGTGTAGGTGAGCGGTCTTATAGTCAAGTATTTTGGTCTATACGTTAAGTGTATGCGACAAAATAAAGCTAAAATCAGGTAAATAATAAGCTAAAATTCATTTCTAATACAATAAGCAGTCGGTTCAACAAATTGATTTCGGTCAAGCAACATAACAAGGAACTTATACCTCGTCCCAAATCTTAAAACAAAGCGGCATCCACGAGCAGGAGCGCGAGATAGTAAAGTCGGAGAGCCGGGCCAAGGTTTCGACGCGTTTGAAAAAGTGCATCACAGGATTAAAGAAAATCAAAATAAAACCTTCTCAAGGAAAATAAATCTTTCATTTGCAATCCCGCCCTAAACCTGTTCATGATGCCCCGGGTCAGGAACTAGAAAACTTAACGGGATGGGTTAGCAAATTAAAGTTCGTTTTTGTGGCAGACCCTGCATGGATTAATGAAGTGACGCACGTTAACTTTACGTTGAGCTAGCAAACGTTGGAAAGAGAGAAAGTCATATCCTATGTGAATGCAAGCAGCACTCAGCAAAGTAAAGATTTCAAGGGAAGGTCGTTGATTCAACCACCCCTCGCGAAGCTATGACATCTTCGGATGAAGGGGCACTGCAGCAACAAAAACCGAGGATTAGCACCGCACATAAAAGCAAGTTGAGATAAGTATGAGTTATTAAAATTAGTTCAGATTACGGTCAATTACTCAGGTGTTCGACGCCACAGGTTCGTATAGCTAAGTTTAGGTGGGCAAGTAGCCGCGCATTTACTAAAGTAGAGTTCTTGACACAAAGCGTCAAGCGCTCAGGTTTGGCTGAGTAATCAGCTTTCAAATGTGGTTTCCTTTTGACCAATGAGAAAGCTACGTAATACCGAATCGTAGAACGCGGATCGTACGCGGATCTGAAAATAACGCCCGTTTGCAGATTAGGAAGTGAGACAAAAGCACATTGGCTGCGAAGTAACGTCGGATTTTTATGGTAGTGTTTTGCGATGTTCTGCGGAGCATCTAGGCACCAGCCACCAGGCAATTACGGTCGGGGATTTTCTAGGCTCAGTCTGAGACTGGAAGTAAGTTCTCATTGTACAGTTTTTATGGCGAGTCTATTCCGAATGGATGTGAGACATCGGGGAAAAAAGCGAGATCACGCGATTGTCACCCGATCAGATACCTGAAAAGACTACGGGGAAAGGCTACTAAAAGATAGGACGCGCATACCTGAGCCCAACAAGGATTTATGGGTGTGTCGTAAGCGAAGTCCTTCCGTTGAGCTTGTACTTATAAGATATTGTCGGGACAATCGTACTTGATGGCTTTGGTGTGATCGGTCGCAGTTACAACCTATCTTCTAAGTTTGTTTCAGAGAAAAAGTGGAGCCCTACTGTTCTGTTGTCAGCGAAGAACCAAGACCAAAGAAGAAAAACGGCATCATGCCAGGCGGCGGGGCATATCAAGTAAACCGGAGCGAATTGCTGGCAATTCGTGGATCCACGACGTCTTCAACAAAACAGACTAGGCCAACGGCTCGAGCCGGCTTGACAGCCCGAATGCATAGCATTTCAGTAGCGGAGAAAATGACTTAGTGGCTTGGGAAGTGCACGTGTGGAGCAGATGCATTGCTTGTTCAATGCTTGCCTCCGATGCCGTAGTCGAAGGCAAACTACCGCAAACTCCTGTGAGAAGATATAATGTCACATTTGTTGATGTTTAAATGCAGGTCGTTCTTCCTTGACCACGACACAAGGACGTCAAGATCGGACTGCAGCGATTCGGGATCCTCTCAAGACTCAACACACAAAGACAATTTTACGTCGTCGACGTACACAAGAATGCACGAACTTTCAATACGAGGGACTAAGTTGTTTATATAAAGACAGAACAATAGCGGCCCCAGGTGTGAATCCTAGGGAACATCTGAGGCAACGTACATAATCGGTAAAATACAGTCTCCAAAACGGACTGCTTGTGAACAGCCAGATAGATACGACGCCAGAAGCGAATGGAGAACCCTACGCACACCAAAATTCCAAACCTTCGACAACAGCCTAGCATGATTGACCTTATCAAAAGCCTTAGACATATCTATGTATAAGGCATCGTCTTGCCGATGCTTGTCGAGAGCGTCTAATAAGAAATCATTGAAGACAAGGAGATTAGTGAGCGTAGATCTCCTCTTGACAAAGACATGCTGCTGGTCGGCCAACTGAAGGGTAAGAGCACTAGCTAGTTCGTCTGTCACTAAAGCATCCAATACCTTCGGCAGACAGCTGATGGTGGAAATAGGTCTATAAAGGAAAGACATAAGATAGTTTAAAACTGCTTAGAAAAATACCAATTGTTATAATCCTATTGAATAGACTAACAAAAAGTCCCATGAGAGCAGACAGGTAGCATTTTACAAAGTGAGCTGAGATGTCGTCAGGGCCAGGATTCGCGTTGGCCTTAAGACCGTGCATAATTGAGCGAACCTTGACAGGGGTAGCAAGAAAGCTTGGAACAGACTCCAAGTCATCGCAGCGGGCAAGTTCGGCTATCGTGTTTCACGTAAGAACCGAGGCAAAATGTGACGATAACGAGCTCAAAATTGACATGTCATCATGTGCATAGCTATTTCCAAAATGCACATAGGAGGGCAGACTCGATTCACTGCGCAGACGTTATAATCCAATTTGGTGCGAGGCATCACACAACTCCTTCCAGAAGCTATGAACCTTTTTCTTATTACAAATAGCAGCAATAAGCTTGGCGTTGTACCAGCTGGAATAAGTATCAGAACGCTGCCTGGAGGAAGGGATATGCCTCTTAATAATACTATTGACATTAACATAAAAACGATCTACAATGAAGTCAATATCACCCCCGTCAAGGATAGCGTCCTAATTTGCAAAGTGAAGCGAGCGATTAATTGCGCTGTAATCCGCAGCTTAAAAATTATGTTTACGAACATTCAAAATTTCAACAGGTGCACGAGGCGAGGCGATCTTCAAGAGATAAGCAACGTTATAAGAGTCAGGAGGGAAAATGTGGTCTTGAAGATCCAGGGAAGAGACGAGTGCCAATATCAGATCAAGTGAATATCCCTTGCTATCTAGAGAAGGCAGACGCTGGATGAGATTCAGCAAAGAATATGTGGAGCAGATGTACTCAGCAGATGACCTTTGATTTGGTTCTATTTAGGCTGTTGCCTTAAAAGTATGCGGATCAGCATTGCAGGACAGATGAGGAAGGTTAAAGTCACCTACAATGACAAATTAGTGATCCTTGAATTTTAGAGATAGTTGCTCGACACATGCAATTTACTTTGCAGAACAGATGAAGTGCTCCTTGAATAGAGTGCAGTCAGACCTTGGCTGGAAATGGCAGGTACATAGTATGAGCTTTCTTGAAGGAAGACGTATATGAACAGCTGCTTAGTTGTAGAATCTATATCCACTCTTAGCGCAGAAATAGAGCTCTTGATAGCAATGAGTACGTCACCTCTACGTGAGACAGCATAGACAGGCATATTTCTTTCATATCTAAATACGCTGTAGTTCTTTAGGCCAATATTGCTAGAAGCAAAGTCAGGTTGAAGCCATGTTTCCGTAAGAAGAAAAGTGTCAGGAAGAGAAGAGAGTTGGTAGAAGTTAGATTTCAAATTGCAGCAACACACAACAAATAGGCAGACAGGTAGTGCGGCACAACAAGCGGTACAGACAATGCAGGTCAGCAAGATTGCAACCGTCTGTGCGCCCCCCGCAGGTTAGGCTATGCCACGGACGAAGCACTTGGTGCCAATACGACCCGATGCTCCCAGCGGGAGCACATTCTGTACAAAACTGAACTAGCGATTATATGACCAGCCGGACGATCGGCGCTTGAATACGGCAGGCGAGGCATTCTGCCGCACATGGCAGGCGGGTTGTAACGAGAGGCAACGAGGCGTGTAGTGCATAGAAAGAAAATCGGCGTGATGCTCCTCAGTCTTTGCAGATAGAGCTAAAAATAATGTCCAAATGCACTAATGAGGCGACCAATTATGAGGTCTGCAAAGTGAATTGCACAGATATTTTTATCTTATCACTATGCGAGCTAATTACTATCAATGTCTATTCTAGCTGCAATTTACTTTGCAGAACTCATCTTTGGTGACTTTGAGCACATAGAAGACGTTTTTATAATTTGCACTTAATCAACAATAGTTAAGTCAGTGTAAACTATATCATTTTCAACATTGACTGTGAATGTGAACTCTGTGTGGGGTATCTGCTATTCAGATGTATAGCAGACAACATATACAACCTGTATACTATACGTGGTATATTTGTATGTGTACGGTTAAGTATACAACATATACAACCTGTATACTATTCGCGTATATATGTTCAGGAAAAAAGTTAAGAGAAAGGTCAATAAATAAAACTCTAACAAATAATTTTGAAACTATAAAAATATATTGAAACAAAACTATAAACCTATACAAAAACAAAGAAAATAATCTACGCAAAAATTATAACTAAAACGCAAACTTAAAAAAGAACTTGATTAAAAAATAAGCAATAGAACGTGAATGGATATAGGATTCGAGCTAACTACATGAAGAGTTAGAGCAAAGTGACGACGCATCGCACACTCCCTCTCCTGCAGACCTGAATACCTTAGCCGCCGAAAATCGGGGCCCGCTAAAACAGAGGCGCTTTTCCGAGGACTACTCATGTTTGATTATTTTCAATGTTAAGTATGTTTCTACAATTTTCTTACGACTCTTGAAGAGTCTCAGACTCTTCAGGAATCACTGTTACTTTTGTACATTATTCATAGTTGTTCACTCTTACTTTACTTGTTTTTTCTAAAGAGCGGATGCGAAGCGAATGATACTTTGACGTTTGTTGTCCGTATTAAGAAAACGGCAGAATACAAAACACAGAACGCACGTTTTGACAGGCCCATTCCAGACGACAAAGATGTAAACAAACCGGCGCGAGGGAGAGCGCTCGAGCTCGGGGAGACAGTATCGCTCGCACGTGTTAATGCGAAGAGAGTGTCAGAGATGGCGCGCTCGTATACACCTTGGAATCGCTCGTATACTCTTATACATTCCCGTACGCTCAGCTACGTCTCAGTTCGCTCAGTTGCATTCCCGCATGCTCTTGGCAACGTGTGGGGAAGTGGTACTTTGCTAACGCAAATACATGCGCAAAATCGAACTTTGCGCACGATAATAGGAAAAATACTTTGTTTGCTTTACCAAATATCAAATATCTTCTGTTTATTCTCGTCTCTACTTGTATTGCTTTTTGTATATTATAACCTGAATTCCTTGTTGTTCCTAATTAGAGACGTATTTCCTGCCGTAATCCTTTTACGAATGCTAATAGAGTTTCAGCGTCTATTTTAGTTTTAAAATTTTGTTTTTCTTTCTCTGTATATGCTGCTACTTTCTTGCTGTCTTTTACTTGCAGTACTAGTTCTTGCAACTTATTAGCAAAACTGAGTACCGTCTTGTCTGGATTTTGCAAACTTTCTGCTTTTTTTCCATAAAGAGTTGCCATTTTATCAGTTGACGGATACATCTGTTGCACACCTTGGATAAAATCTTCAATATTATTAATTTGTGCATTAAACATAGCCCTACATACGTTGCCTTTTAGTTTCATTTTTAGTATCAGAATTATATGTGCTTCATCGGTCTCCGATAACATGTTTTTTGCATGTTTTAATTTATCTATGTATTTGTTAACCGACATACACTTTCCGTTAGATTCAGGTATTAGATTTGCTACATATTTTAGCGATAATCGCAAGTGCCATGGTGCTATCTAATATACTATCCAAATGAAAACTGGAGTTGAATTTACTCTGTGAATTATTTAGGTTGCCGATTAGGCTTGGTTGTTTGTTTAAGCCTTCGATGTCTATCAAGGATATGTCCTTTACCAAACTATTATCGAATCTCCAATCTTCTCCTTTTCTAATCGCTGTCAACGGTGTTATTGGTGTCAATGCTGATTCTTTTGGGTATTGGGTTCTTTTGGATTGGCATATTAATGGTTAATTAGGCTTTGTTGAGCCTTGAAATCTCCTTTTTAATTGCCCCCGTGGAATTCTCTTTGTTCGTCTGCTCTGAATGTATTTCTTGGTCTATTTTTCCTAGATTTTTGGCTTTTGAATTATTTAATTTTTCAGTGTTGGTTATTGCTTCTTCGTCTCTTGCTTGTGCAGTTGTATTATTTTTGGCGATAATCTAATTATTTTCTTACTCCTTAAAAATGGCGTTTGAATGTTAGGAATTATTATCCGATTCTGTAATGTCGGATTCTTTCGAACAACGTTCCTTGTTAACTTTTGCTCTGGTGGATTTTTCTGATTGTTACTCATTTAGGGCTCTCATTTTAGTTAAATTTTCATTAATTTTTAAATTGCGTCCAAATAACTTGAATGTATTTTTGATGTTCTAATTCTGCTACAATAGGCGACCTACTTTTCGCCATTTTGCAAACTCGACAAGTTTTGGTCAGTTTATTCGCCACGGCTTTACGCGTGATACAGTAATTTGACTCGCCTCTGCTATACGAGTGTTATTTGAACGGTTTTAGGTTTTAAACTGATTGTTCGTTGTTATACAATCCAAAATCTATTGATTATTATTCAATTCCGTGATGCCAAAATTAAATAACTCGTCAAATTTGTTGACGAGTTGTTGATTATTTTAGGCTGCTTAACTTCTTACGATATGATAAACGAATCTATTTTCTTGTTAAATTGTCTCAATTTTTCAATTAATTTAGATTATTCTCTTAATAATTCCCGTAAAAATATTTTTCTGCCGCCTCTTTTGTGATTATTCTTTTTTACTGTATTTATTACACTAGTATTATCCTTCATTGAATGAAATATGCGCTTTTATAATGATAAATAAATCACTATTTACACCATTTCCAAAAAATAATAAAGATGATAAAATAATAAGTTTAGCTAATACAACAACTAATAATTGTATTCATCATTTTGAAAGAATCATCTGATGAATGTGGAAAATAATAACATTGTATATTTATCAAACAAAATAGCAAAAAAGCTTTAATCGAACAAAAATTTAATTAATACAGTATAGTATTTTATAATACCTTACTGATAATAAATCAATATATAATTGATTTTATTTTTCACATAGCCCATACTTATTATTAAAATTTAAATGTTACAAAAACGTTGAAGTGTAGTTAACTGCATATAGTATTATATAAATATTAAAATGTACATTTTTGAAAATGAGAAGAGAAAAAAAAAGAAGAGCTAAATGAAAGGATCAAGAGGCTTGAATTTGACAGAGAAACAAAAGAAAGAGAAGAGAAAGGACAAAATATTATTAAAGAAACAAATTTTGAAAACGACAATTTAGTAAATAGTGTAAGAGAGTTTATTAATTAATAAGTTAAGGTCGAGACTAAGATCAATAAGGCATACAATATAAGAACTAAAGAAAACAGAAAAGTAACGATAGTTCAACTGGGGAGTATTGAGAAGAAAAAAAACCGCTGCCAATTCATTGGCACGTAGCTTCCTCCAACTAAATGTATAGTTCCAATACATAAAATATTATTTAAATATACAATGTTAATGCTTTTTAAAATATTTTCAATCTCCAATATTTTGCTGAGGGAGCAATTAAAAAATAATATAAAATTATGTGGATTATAACGGGATAATGCTTTCGACAGCAATCGCGCAGACGTTAGCTGCGTACAATGCAACTGTTGTCGTGGAAATCACCTCGAAATAATCGAGACAAGATTTCTTAAGAAGAGGACACACTCGACTCGCAGACCCAAATATACGCGCAATTCCGCGAAAAATATTTTCGTCATTTTTCGGATTTTTTTTTTCCGAGTGTGTGAGTACGTATATGCCTGTAGCACAAACTGTGCTTTGCAAGTGAGAGCACAGCGGTGCTACGAGTGCGCGAGCCAAAAGCAATTCGTGCTTATCTGGCGTAATTAAAATTTTTTTACGGATTTCGCTCCGATTATACGAATTCCATTTTTCGTTTTATTTGATTTCACGTAATAATCTACGTCACAGCGACGCGCTTAGGTATACAAGTGTGTAAGTAGAAAGTTTGTATTTTTGTAGCTTACGTTGTAGAAACAAAAATACAATCTAGGGGCTATCTGGAGTGATTGCGTAGAATAGGGAGCTGCTATGTAGTTGTTGCGAAACCGTTAAATGTCATTGAACGCAGAAGAAACACACCAATATGGCGAAAAGAGTACAGAAGGTCGTCGAGAATTGGTGCTTGAAAGGCTAAAGAGGGCTCCTTGGAGAGTATACCGAGTCAGATTATAGACAGTGCCTGGACACCTCGACGATAATGACGCGAGTGAAGAGGAAAGAGTTGCGAAAGTCATTCATTGACGTAACAGCTGAGCAAGTATCGACACGCTCGATTTATACGGGCGATTATGACGCCGAATAGCCTCCGAAGCTATTACAACAGGAGATCGAAGGCAACGAAGTCGTGGTGACGCCGGAGATCAAGATGAACTACGGTCAACCGGCGCAAGGATTAGGCCAACTGACAGGGCCTAATCTACAATTGCTGAACACGATGTCAACCAGAGAAGCACGCCAGCGCTGGAGGAGGTAATAAGAAGTCAGGACGCTCCGGACCTAGGAAAGAGAGAGGCAAGTTTCCTAGTCGGACCAAAGGGAGCAAAAGAAGCTAATAGAATGCTTCAAATGACGTGGAAAAGGTCACATTACCCGAGAATGCCCCTTAGGTAAGGGAAACGGCAAAAAGGAGGAGTAGGCGAGGTTACTGCTCCTGATATATAATAATAATCAATGAACAAACGAAAGAATAAATGAATGAAACAACAGACATCCACTTTTAATATCATGGATTTAGCATGATTATGAGAGATTTGGTAGTTGAGAGTAACTGGCTCGCATACTGATGAGATTGAAATATCTGTGCAAACCTCATTATTGGTGACTTTGAGCATCGATGACTCTTTTCACACAGTAATTGCACTTCAACAACACAAAGACAGTCAGTGCAGCATGCTTGTACATATTGTCATAGATGACAGTATGCGAGTGTAGGGTTAGGTTTTCACTCTTAATGGGCACTTTGAGAATTATATTTTCCCTTTAAAATCATTCTAGATGAATTGATAGGTTAAATATTCATCATTTATCATTCACTGAAACTGAAAACTGTAGTTCTGTCTGCTATGCTATTCTGCTGTATAACATAGCAAACAGTCTCTACAATACGCGTCATATACTTCTAGCATGTGCCTAGCCTAAACCGTACGCGCATGCGAAAAAAATTAAGAGAACTTCTGCTACTTGGGTTTCAGCGTTTCAGACTGATTCTGGGTTTCATTTCTACCGAGTTGCTAGGGAACGGGCCATAACTTATCGGCCATTTGCTACCAGGGTTAGAATTGCAGTCTTTATATTAATTTAAATGTAGTATTGTACTGTTAATTTAATAATATTTAAATAACTTTATTATTTAATTTATTAAATATATAAATTATAATGCACAAGCACTACCAACGGCAATGGTTGCTGCTATTTTTTTTTCTTTGATGCTTATTGTTTAATTTTTAGGCAGAATATACTTATTTATAACCATATTAAAAATTTTAATGTATGGAAAAGTTAAATCAATGTTCAGTATTAACGTATAGAAGTAAATAAAATATTAATTTTCGTGAATACTAGATGATACTGTAACGGGATTCGCTTTCAGGGGAAAAACTTGGTGATATTCAACTGGATCACAATCTCTCGGTGCGACGGAGAACTCTCTCAACGTCCGTGATTTACCCGCGTTGCAACGTAGCTCGCTGCTAGAGCTGCTTCGCAAACGTTGTGTTCGCACGTGTGCTACCTTTCCGCAGTCTCCTGTGCGGAGCAGGCTTCTCAGTTTTGCGGTGCAACCGCTTATTGCAACGCCCGCGGAGGCGGGGGTATTCGCAATGAGGACGTAGGGAACGGGAGAGAACCAGCCGTTTAAATCAAATCGGGGTATTTAGAAACTAAGGTAGTAAAAACTTGACTAGGGTCTTTGATTTTTTTTAGAGATTGGCCAAACGTTACATTGATGTTGATATTGTTTGTAAATATTTCGTAATCGTAGACATACATGTTATAGTGGCTGTTATCATGGATAAGTTCGTGTTCCTTGCTTAGATTTTTGATTACGCCAAAGTGTAACCGTTTCTCTTGAAATTTTTCTTGTTTATTTTTTTTTCAAAGAGCGTATCGTTTCATTCACAATTAAATTTCTATTGGAGAGAATTGTATACAAGTGACAATGACATAAGTATATTGTACGATCTTCTATAGTTAGCATCTTTGATTCTGCTAGAATTACGTTGGTAGGTGTGCTATTTCGGTAACCAAGAGATAGTCTTAATGCCGCATACTGAATTCTTTCCAATTTTTGTACTAGTTGTTTATTTGTGGGGAAGTAGACGAAATTTGCATAATCTATAGTTGACGTACAAAACTTTTGTAAAGTATGAGTAGAGTGTTCGCATCTGCGCCCCACCAAGTTCTTCTCAGAAATTTGATTATGTTCATAGATTTTAATGTTAATTTGTAATCAAAGAGAATACCGAGAAAGCGAACTGTTCCACTGGTTTTAATTTTTACATTTTTCACTTCTATTACTATTTTTCCTGGCGCGATTATTGAACTGAATAACAACAGTTTTATTCGGGTTCAATTCCAAGCCCAAATTGTATAGATTGTCGAATAATTTATCTATTGATTTTTGCAGTAAGTTTTTGTTCATTTCAATTGAGCGATAACGGTTACACGATATATCGCAATATCGTCCGCAAATTGGGAGAGGTGGACAGTTTTAGTTAGGTTATTCACAATGGAAGCTACGTAAATACAATATAATAAAGGGCTTAATACGCAGCCCTGTGGGACACCTTTGTTTACGATTCTGATTTTAGGCCAGTTGGAGTCGATAAAACTCAGTCGCTCTGTCATGAGAAATTTTATAAATTTGATTAAATTTGCTGGACATCCTATCTTGGCAAGTTTTTCAATCATGATGTCGATGTTTACATTATCGAATGCGCCGTCGACATATAAAAACGCTGCGAGTAGATCTTTTATGTCATTGAAAGATTGTTCTACGTGTAAAGTTAAGTTAACCAAATTGTCTACTGTATTTTGTCCTTTTCGAAACCCAGACTGACTTTTTGGAATTATGTTTTTTTTTTCTCGACCCAGTACTGTAACTTATTTTTAACTAGCGTCTCAAAGACTTTACATACACAAGATCCTAAGCTGATTGGTCTTACGCCTTTACCGTCTGCTTTCTTAATAAAGATTGTAAATGAGCATTTCCAGTTTTCGGGATATTTGTTAGTTCTATACATTTCATTGTATATGTCTAGCAGGATTAGCTTGTAGTTAATGGGTCATTTTTTAAGTAATTCATATTCCACTCCGTCAATACCCGGACTAGAGAGAATATTTTTGCTATCTAATGCTAAGTTAGATTCCGCAAATGTGAACGGCGAACTTAAAAAAGAATTTTCGTCGCAAATTGGTACCCAATTAGGATCGGTGGAACACCATGCTGGACTTATTTTGTTCAAGGCTTCAGAAATTTTTTCGTCGTTTTGGTGGTTTTGGGGAGTGTTACTAGGCTTTGTTTTAACCCAGGCATTTTTTAAAATTCTACAAGTATCCCAGACATATTTTGAGTTTGATTTTACGTTAATATTTCTGGCAAAAGATTTCAAATTTTCTCTCTTTTTTTCTTTAAATATTTTTCGAGTAAGCGCGCAGTATTTTTTATAATCAATAAGGTCATAATTTTTGTTTGTGAATTGCCATTTTAGGAACGCCGCTTCTCTTATTCTTTTAATCCTATAACATTCCTCACTCCCACCGGGAGTTGCCACCTTGTCGAGTGCCCGCTTTTTAGGGCCTGGTGTGGGAGCTCGTCCTGCGAGTCTTTGTGGTCGCTTCGGCTCCGGTGACGGGAGCATGACGTCTTGAACTCGGGTCGTCCTGGTGTGGCGGCGAAATTGAGCTGATGCGGGATACCGCCTCTCGGGCTCAAGAGTAGCTTCCCTGGCAGGATCCCGGTAAAACGGGCAATGCTATCAGGACTCTCCCCTGACCGAGGTCGGGCCTCGGGGTTCCCGAGGGCAGCACCCCATTGCGTTTGGGAGGAGGCGCAATGGGTATTTCATCCAACCCCTAATCCCAAGGTGTGAGCCATCGTGCTGAGGGGACTGATTGGCAGCTGGGGTACTTGTCGGTCGCAAACGATGCCTCGGAGAAACCTGGCGAAATCTCCGAGTATCTAGTCATTCCATTATTTTGTATTAGTGTCAATTTTCAAAATTCTTGATGTAGTTAACTCATTCCATTATTTTTTATCAGTGTTAATTTTTGAGAGTGAACTACTCTTAACAGTTATGTAGATAGCAAATTAGTGCAGAAAAGCTTAATCGTGTTTTTTACTTCTTGTAAATCGATAATTATTATTGAAAAAAATCTGTTTCCCTGTTTACTGGACTGTAACAAATTATTTTTATTTTGATCATGGCTGATTATGGTCCCAACGAAATCGTTGATATGATCATGATTTTGGGAGAAAGTCGAAATAATTATGCAGCAGCTGCTAGACTTTATGCTGAACGCTATTCCAATAGGAGACACCCAAGTAATGTTACTATTCAAACCTTAACTCAGAGAGCTCGAAATGGAGCTTTTGTTCGTCAACGCCGTCATCATGAATACGACGAAAACGATCCTCGTGTTATTACCATTCTAGCGATTATTCATCTTGATCCTCACATTAGTACTCGAAAAATAGAAGGAGAAATAGGTATACCTCAATCAACAGCATCCCGAATATTGAGAGCGAGAAGATATCATCCTTATCACATAACATTAACACAACAGTTCACTCCAAATGATATGATTTTGCGACTACGTTTTTGTCGATGGGCAATGCGAATGATTCAACAAGATCAAGACTTTTTCAGGCACGTTCTTTTTTCAGATGAATCAACATTGAGAAACACTGGAGAATTGAATAGACGTAATTGCTATTATTGGTAAGATGAAAATTTTCATTGGTTCAGGCCCATAGACAATCAACACTGCTGGAGTGTTATGGTCTGGTGTGAAATCAATGGCTATTTGATTGGTCCTTATGTTCTTTGAAGAAAACGTGAATGGGGTAAAATTTTTGAGATTACTTTGAGACATTTTACCTGAATTACTAGAAAATGTAGACCTAGCAACAAGACTAAGAATGTGGATCCAATTAGATGGAGCACCGTCACATGATGCACGCATTGTTCGTGATTATTTAAACACCTGCTAAATTGGCAGGTGGATTGGGCGAGGTGGCCCAGTTGCCTGGCCCCCTCGTTCACCTGATTTAACCACTCCCGATTTTTACTTATGGGGATATCTTAAGAATTTTGTTTATGCTCAACGGTCAACAACGCGAGATAATATGATCGAACGCATTCGTACAGCTTGTGCAGCAATCCCTCGAGATATTCTACTTAGAACCATAAGATAATCCAGAGCTCGACTTGATCTTTGCATCCAACAAAACGGCGGTAATTCCGAACAATTAATCAATGGTTAACTCCAGTTAACATTCCATAAAAATACCAAAAAAATAACAAAAAGGGAAAAAATACAAAAAAAAAAAAATAAAAAAGCACAAAAACAAAAAAAAATAAAACAAAAAATGGGATGCTAAATCCTTTTGACAACCTCCTCGATGGTGCATCCTGGGTTCGGCTGATGTCAAAGGTAATTTCCGCACAAAAGATGATTTGTTTCCAAAATCACATGTCGGAACGTAAAATTTCCCGCTCTTTCCATTTCTGGTGCCAAAAGTAGGGGTTTTATATATATATATATATATATTTATATATATATATATATATATATATATATATATATATATATATATATATATATATATATATATATATACTTGTGGATGCCCATATAAATAATATTTACATTTAATGTAAAATAATAAGAAGATTTATTTACCATTCAAGTCCTTAAGATTCACCTCTTCTAGAAGTACGATTTTATTCATAAAAAGGTTACTAGTTTATCTTACATATATTAATAATAATGGTACGCATAAAAACTTGTTATGTGTGAGGGTCGATGGTTTTGTTCTCCGTGAGGTGTTAAGCTCACGGTTGCTGCGAAAATACCGGGGTAATGAATGAACACAAGAGATTATCGATGAATGTGTCTGTTTATTAATCGTGATTCACAATGAACTGATTGTATGAAAGAGAGAACGCGTATTAAGGTGATCTCGGAGAATGTGGGTTCCAAGTGTACGATCCTATCTGTCGTCTCAGAGTCAAAACTACCTGTCTAGTGCTGGATCGTGGGTGGCGGAATCGAGAGCGAGTGTCCACATGCACCCCCTTTTATAGACTCCTCGGGTGGTGTGATTCTTACTCGCGCGGTCATCCGAAATCGTGAAAGAGAGGTTATGCTGAGTCTAAAGAAACAGGCTTCGGGGTGAGTCCGAGCTGTTGCTATGCGCGTATTTGGCGTCTTATGCAACGATTGCATTATAAGTAGCAACTCTATATACGTGTGAGTATTCACACGTGACACGTCCTTGGGGTCGCTACCGGGAGCCCTCGCCTGCAAACTAACACTATGCAAATAAAATTCCACGTTAAGAAAAAAATTTTAGATTTTCTCATATAGATTCCCTTTTACTCTAAGTCCTTATGGTATAATCTAGTCCTAAATCAAGATAAAGTTAAGTGAGTCTGGTTCCATACAAAATATGCTAGGTTAGGCTAAGATTTACGTGCTATTTCCCTAATTCCCTTTGTATTATCGTTGCCTATTAAAACTGTCTTGCCTACTTTCAATTTTTTGCAAACTTTATCTTTGCGTTTCTGATATGATAAAGCGCCTAAATATTCGTTCCTAAATCTTTTCCACAGGTCGCGTTTTATCTTCTGCCTATAGAAAAATCGTTTGCTTAAATCTGTACTCTCTACTTTATCTAAGTCAATCACTCCGATTTCTTTCACTTCCTGCAAAAACATTGATGGAGATATAGGTATTGCCTCCTCATATCCCTCTGAAATAAAGGTCAAAGGGCGCGAATTGATCACGGCTTCACAGTCTATCAAAGTCGTCAGCATTTCTTCGTAGCTAAGACATGATTTCTTAAACGTACGTCTTAACAACCGCTTAAGTACACCGATGAGACGCTCCCAAAATCCCCCCCACCAGGGTGCCGATGGCGGATTAAATCTCCACTCTATACGCTGCGTCGCGAGCATCTTTGCGATTTTCTCATGATTTAGGGCTTTTAGTTGATTATTAAGCCCTACAAAGTTCGTACCATTATCTATATGCCGTCTCAAGGCCATTAGGAACGACGACACGTTTAATAAATTTACTAATTCCAAATGTACTACCCTGTACACTGCACATGTAAAAATGCATATCCACGCTTTTTGCCCGCCCTTCAGATAAATTGGACCCGCAAAATCTACCCCAATTACTTCAAATATCACGGCGTCTTGTATTCTATCAAGCGGCAATGGCGCGGCTTGTACTTTTACCTGTTTGCTGTCATGTCGACGACAGTCTACACATTTTTGTACTACTTCTCTACACGCTTTACGACCTCTCATTATCCAATATCTCTCTCATAGAACATTCAGCGTCATCGCTGTTCCCGCATGCTTAAGTTCTACGTATTATTCTTTAATTAATAATTCTACAAAATAATCTTTATGAGGTAAAATAATTGGGCATCGAAAATTGAAACTGTCATCCCGATAAAAAAGCTTAGACTTGGTTCTTATAATTCCTACATCATCTATAAACGGCAAAAAATCTTTAATACGTTCGTCTTCTACACTATCAAAATGTCTACTTTGAATGATTTTAATTAAACAAATCTCTGCGTCACGATATTCATTCGCCGTTAAAAAGCTACTTTTTATTAAACCGTTCTCTGCGTCATCCGTCAATGAATTTTCTTTTCGAGTCTCTGCTCTCTTTTTGCAATTGTAGCTGAATCTTTTAATCCACCCAATGACTCGAATCACTAAAGAATAATTAGAAAAATCGCGGAATAAACTGTCTTGTTCAACTATACTCTCTTTATTGTTGATGCTAATTAATGCGGCGTTTTGAATTTGGGAAGACTTTTTCAATTCTGAATTAAACTCTGCCTCGTCAATGTTGATATCATGTGCAGTAGGCCAAGCTTCCATACTCTCGTTAAGCCAATACGGACCCTCTCACCACTTAGAAGTAAGTAGCTGATTTATCATACAGCCTCTCGACGGTAAATCAGCGGGGTTTTGATGCCCAGGTATGTGCTTCCATTGTTTGGCATTTGTCAACTGCGTAATTTCTTTTACACTATTCGCGACAAAGACACTCCAATTATTTTCTCGCTGTATCCACGTAATTACTGTTGACGAGTCCGACCAATAATATCGCTTTAAATCTTTCAAATCTAACGATTCTGCTACGTGCGTCGATAACCTCGCCCCAATCATCACGGCTTGTTCGAGAATTCATATCATTTTTGCTCGCGGGTGCGACCCGAGTTTTTGCTTGCACGAAATACACGTTTACTGCCGATCCTCTTTGCACTCTAATAAAAATCACGGCAGCATATGCTAGTTTACTTGCATCAATAAACGTATGTAAACTAATCTCACTATCTTTATCAATTTTACCGAGCATGCATCTAGAAACCTCGACTCGCTTTAAATTTTTCAACTCTTCAACCCACTGTGTAAAACGTTTCTCAATGTCGTCGTTTACTTCATCGTCCCAGGATAATTTAGCTGCCCAAGCTTCTTGCAATAAAATTTTTGGTGCGAGAGCGACCGGGCATACAAAACCGGGCGGATCAAAAATGCTAGTTGGGTCCTTGGAAACGCCGTCACCAGTGTACTCCCACCCACGTAAATCAAATTTTCCCGACTCCATCACGGTTTTTGCATCACACATAAAATCATTCAATTCATTCACACTGTTCACGCTCGTCACACAATCGTCTACATAAAAACTTCGCTTCAATTTTTCGGTATTTTCAACATCTACATCCGCAATCTCTTTATTATCTAGAGAATTTATAATATTTGTTAAATGTAACTTAAGCTATCGGCAGCGTCTAGAGTGAACGCAATTAAGGCGGCCTCGGACCTTTTTTTTATTGCAGGGACAGTTTCGGGAAGTACGCACGCTTACAGCTGTGTACTGATCCCGGAATTTTCCGCTGTTTGTCAAGTATGAAAGTTTATTTTGTTAAAATTCGAAATATTTATTTAGAATTATTTTACATCAGACTATTGTATAAACTATGCATTTTTCGAATTGCATACGTTCGCTTTTAGCAACAGTTTTGGTGGGATAGTTCTACATAAATATATATAAATGCATAGCTAGTTTGCAGCTTGTAGTATAATTAAAGTTTTTACAGACAACAAGCTGATAACGCGATCTACTTATTTATTATTTTGGCACTAAACTGTATATTTTTCGATTTATACAGTTCGCTTCTTGTGCATAATTTATGAATGGATCAAATGTCTATTTGTTTATTTTAATTTTATCTTATATTTTATTGTAATAGTCGGTCGGTGTGAAGCTACGATTGTTGCAGTAGAATATATTACTTAGCAGAATTATAATATTCGGTCGGTGTGAAGCTACGGTTGTTATAACGATGCATTGCAAATTTAATAAGTTTAAAAATAATAAAATAGCTAATATAAATATTAAGGCTGCAGCCAGATGAAATGTATAATTTTCATTAGTAAATTTAATAATAAACTCATTTATTTATAAATTTTCTGAAGGCTAGTACTCATAAAGGCTTTATTAAGTTTAGTTATAGTTATTTGGTGTCAGTTTGTAGAGAATTTTACAAGCATTAAAATTATAACACTGATTATTTGATGCATTATTTCATTTAACTTTTATTTACAATAAATAGAATGCTTGAAAAATTCAACACAAATTGGCGCGCGCGTCCGTAGCGGTATTTGCGTTAACCACGGTTGCAGAGGAGAGGGCGTAGGCGGACCGAAGGGCCTGACCTACGATACGTAGGAGGAGAGATGCGGAAAATCGGCGTAAGTGAGAGAAAACTAAAATATAACGGTTTCTCTTACTCGCTAATTTTCGGCATCTAGGCGGAACGAGACCCCGACAACATCGAGGAGGGAGGATTTTGGACCCCTCGTGCTGCCGAACATCAGTCCAGCACATCACTCCGATCCCGACTCTAAGTAAGCTCGGTAGCCACTCGCGCTTGTACGCGATAATTAGATCCTTGCGCTAAGTCCGCAATATAAGTTTTGTACGCTATAATTAGATCCTTGCGCTAAGTCCGCAACATAAGTTTTGTACGCGATAATTGTGTTTAATATATTTATTTTATTAAATCGTGAGTACAGTGTTTCATTTGTTCGTTTCATTCGCCATTCTACGAGTTCCAGCCGGCAGCTGTAGTCGAACAACAAATACCGGGTCATTTATTCCCTTTTCTCTCACTCTTCTAGAATCTTAAATCCGAATAACTCCGGGTTATTTTCTAGAAGATTTCTTTTCATTTCTATCCTTATAGTAAACGAACATTCAAAGCACCTAGCTATTGTACGAAAGTGCAGGCTAAAGGTGTAGTTTATTTTATATAAGAACTGTAGCATCATTGGATGTTACACATGAGATACTGAAATTTATCCTCATTGTCTAGTTTAGTGTCTTCGTGGATCTTTTTAAATAGACTTCAAAACTTCAGCCAGTCACGTACGTTGCCACTAAACTTGTAGAATTCAATCTTGGGATAATTCTTTCTCCCTTCATGACTTGCGTCGCCACCTCGGTCGCCAACAATTGCACTGGGCGACGGAGAGGCTCTCGCACTCTGCGCTCGGTATGTCGCGGCGATTCGGCTGTCAAATTTATATTTGGTCAGTAAGTACTTACTTTTATAGATTTCGCTTTTGTCATACTCTTTTGTAATTTCATGGTCAGATGCCGTTCCTTCTTGAAGGACGTCTATCAGTTCCGACTCGAGCGTTTCTAATTCTTGCTGCTTGGTATTCAACAAGCCATAGGCCACTGTCAAATCTGCTATTTCGGAGATAGGGTCATCTAGCAAAATATTCAGCGAGTTCAGCGCTTTGGTCGTAGCAATCCGCAAAGATCTCCTCTTCTTCTTCAATAGTTCTACACGTGCGTCCATATTGCCAACACTAAACACAATTTTTCTTCACTGCAACCATAGTCCTGTCACGGTCGCCAGATGATTTTTCCACGGTTGACTGGATGCAAAAATAAGGTGCTGACAAGATGAATTTAAAATATAAGAAAATTAGAACTTTATTCAAGGTAAAATATTAGAAGAGAAAAATTACACTAACGACACATCGATCACAATGTACGAGAGCGCTACTTCTCGTGTCGATGTTCGTGCGAGACTGAATGTCTGGACAGTTCTTGTCGAGTAGAACAACTTTAGTAGAACAATGTTTAGCAAATATTTATTTGAATCAAGTTTTAGGCGCGATAAGGCTTTGGTCGCTTATCCAATTCTTCGTGGCTTTTCTGCGCGCTGTCTTCCGGCGCTCAGATTTCACGAGATACGATCTTGTGTATGAGTAGAAAATTATGGCTAATTTGCTCTTTTTACTTTCCTCGCGTTTTGTTTCTCGATTCTGGTCAGTGTAGTGTCCTATCTTTATGCTGCACTTCTCCTCTCTTGATATGGCTGTGCAATTTTGGGGTCCGGGCGTTGAGGAGGTACCATAATTAGAGGTAAGTGAAGTTATTTCTTGTCTCCTTTTCTTTTGGCTGGGTCGACTATTATGTTTTACTTATGTCGGTGATTCTTTCCCCTTTTTTTTGATGATGACGGCTACGCGTCGGAGGTTGGATCCGTGGGTGAAGCGGACGAGGAAATGGTGGTCGACGGTCTAGACCCGTCTTATCCCTGCCGCGTGATAGCTGGGTCCAGCATCTATGTTGATGGCCGGTGTCTCGTCTGTCGGCAGCCCTGCACTTCGCCCGCCGCCATGGACGTGAAGCGCATGGCTACTGGTGTGCAGATTGGTGTTAAGATTTTCATTCCTCTTATTTTACCTACTAATACCTTACTTTCTTCCTCTAGGCGTATCGTTTAATCCTTTATTTACTTTCCGTTTTCAGATATCTTATCGTGTCATCTCCGCGGAGGGTGAGCCCTCCCCGGGTGGATGGATACCCTCCCACCGTGAGGACTGGGACGCGCTCGACGAGTCCTGCCTCATCTGTGGGCAGTCCCTGGGCGACTCAGCCTCCTGTCTTCGTCTGTCGGGTACGGAGGTGAGTTTCATATCGCACGCTGCCGTGTATTGATTGCCTATTAATATGCATATGATATAATTGTTTTTGTTATAGGAGTGGATTCCTGTGCCTTGCCTAGGATGATGTAGATTCCTTAGGTTTTATTTTATTTATATTTTTTTTTTGTTATTAATATATAATTGTATTAGCGCACTATTCTTATTCTTATTATTGTATAATATAACGTTTATTTTTACTAATTGGTTTTCTTGCGTTTATTCTTTCTCCCTATTTATCCCTTGAGATCATTCTCGAATCCTCAGACATAAGTGGCACCATTCTCTGCACTAATTCTATTCTTAATGTAGATTCTTTCTTCAACTCCTGCCGGGATCTCATTATTTGGATTTTTGCGCGCTTGGTTCGATTCTCGTGCGCTTGCGCATGCAGTTTCCTGACGCGATCCGCGTCGATGTTTGCTCATTTGATTATTGGAATATTGCTTAGTTCATTCCGAAACTCGTCATAATTAGTTATCCCCGTGCTTAATTTACCCTAGTTGACCCTTATTTGTGGGTTTTGATGCCTTATTGTCGAGAAAGTTGCAAAAAACTCCTAACCCCTTGGTGACCAATAATGGCCCCTATTACTGTAAATTAACTATCTTATAATTAATTGTTAGAGTTTATTTAAGGTGCGGGATATTTGTTATTAGGTGTGGCATTATTCTCATAATCACTTTGCGGACTATAGAGCCTATAATTTTGTGTCAATGCTTAAAATGTTTGTTAATACATGCAGAAAGATTGTATTAACTTTGTTTTCCTTCCAGGATCCTCTGGAGAAATTTCACTCCGGAACCTTGGTGAGATTTTGAATTTGCGTATATGATTTCTTAAACTTGACACTGTAGATGTATTTTTATAGTTACGACTTTGTGTCATTGTGTTTTAGTGTGTTTTTGTATGTAGCCCGAGCTACTACAATTATATTTTCTCAGTTAATTGTATTTCAGATTTGGTTTCTATAAGTTGGATTTCAGCTTTTGACCAATGTTTGCTGTTTCTGATTCTTATATTGTTTTATTCGAGAACTATAGCACCTAGAATTTTGTATGATGGCTTAAAATGTTTGTTAATACATGTAGGAAGATTGTATTAACATTTTACTTTCAGGATTCTCTGGAAAAATTTCATTTTTATATATGCGTGCGGCGTGTTTTTGTGTGTTCAGCAATTGAGTATGGGATCTTTGGTTGTATATCTATATATGCGGCAAGTATGGGATCGTTGGTAGTATATCTATATGTTGTAACACGGCAAAATCTTGCCGTGTGACACCGAGGTCTGAGCGGTCGGGGCGGAGCGTCTCAAGGCTGTATGAATGAGTGAGTGTGTATGATACTAATGTCGTTTATTTCCTGAGAAAACGATAGGAGACAGGGCAGTAGCCGCGACGGACAAAAAGCACTTCGGACGTCATATACTCAAGAGTGAGAGACACGAGGAGATGACCAATGTTGGCGCGACCGCAGCAATCAATTACCTTGACAGGGCGTTCGAGCTGGCGCGTGTACAGTGAGATGCAGGTGACGTGCCTTTCGTGTAGACTGGTGACCTGAGAGTCTGATGCAGCAGGACCGGCGTGACATCAGCTCACCCACAAGAACGCCGGGAACAATAACTACAGTGTCTCGCGTTCGTGGTGACAGATGCTACCCGAGTCCAGGGCTCGGACAACGGAGCATTGGGAGTCACCATGGGTTCCGCGGCTGAGGTGCACTGCGACAGCGCAGGAACCTATAGCGTTGCGAGCGAGCGGGCCGTCGGGCCTCGCCGCGCTGACCAATAGGCGCGCGCGGAATCCGGCGGCTAGGGAGAGCAGAGTGGTGGCGTGGAGCCGCGAGCGTTCGAGCGGACACTCGCCTGCCCCGACTGCTCCAGGACTGACGTGCTCTGCCCCTACCTCGTGCTTCCACCTGCTTCGTCCGAGGACAATCACCGGAGACTTCGCCCTTCAGAGGATTAAGGTTGGCGAATCGTTTCCTTCCCTGGTCATTTCGTCTCGCGGGTGAAGCCTAGTTCCACGTTTCGGTTTTGCGAACGTTTTGGCTACCTCGTGAGCGCGTAAGAGATCTTTGGATTGTTGTCTTTCTATCGCGACTCGGATTAGCGTAAAAAGGATACCTCGTCGTAAAGTTGTCTTAACGTATAAAATAGTGTCATAATAGGATTAGTATTGCACCTGGCTCCGGCACTTAGACGCACGAGGCGTGAAGTGGCCGGGCATTCGTACTGATAGGAAATTCCGGCGTTGGCGGAATCAGTGATTATAAAGTGATTGTGTGCGAAAGAGCGAATGAAAGGAGTGTTTCCCGAGTCTTGAGAGGCGCGCGACTCACGTGGGTTGTCTAAGCTTTGTTACGGTTGCCTTTGTTCATGATAATCTTGTCTAACGTTGTCGTCGCGGATATCTCTGTTTTAGACGAATAAAGTACTAAACCTCGCGTTTTGAATTCCCCGGACCGCCCTCTCTCCTGTTCGTTCTCGGGGCTGCAGCTAGCCGTGCGCAGCCAACGTTGCAAGTCCCTCGCGCCGGAAACAAAGAGTCGCGAGACTCTGACGTTCGCGGTGAACGTCTGGCGCCAATCGGATAAAATAAAGTCCCCGGCGAGGAGTATTTGTATCCCAGTAACTGGACCAAAACTCTAGTTACAATGTATGCAACGTGTTTTCACGCATTCGGTAATGAAGTACGGGATCGTTGGTAGTATATTTATATTGTTCTTCCTTACACCGTCGTCACGTGTTTTCGTTTTGTATTCAATACTCTTATTAATTTCCGAGCTTTTCTTTCCTTCTATGATCTTTTTCTTGTAAAATGGCTGATTTCAATAACAATTTTGTGAGGTTTCGTGAGATGACTAATTTGGATGATGCGATGCGGCTTATACAGGCTCCTACGGCCGTTGAAAGTGATCCCTGTGTATATGTTGTAAGTATTTATTTATGACATTTTAGTGTATTGCTTCCCTAGTGTTCAAGTATCTAAGTTTCATTTTGACCGAGTATTGGGCTTTCTGCTTTATATGTGTGTATGCGTAATTAACGACGATCTTGCTTTCTGTGCGCAGGTCCTTGCGACGATCCCCCTTCAGTGTGGAAACATAATAGATTGAGTAATTTATAATTTGTGAAATGTATAAACATTTCAATAATAGTCTCGGAATTTATTTCAGTATATTAATTATAGTTGGTTTACAATCATACTATTGAAGACATTAGAATAAATTGAATTATTGAAGTAATTTTATAAAGTTATTATGTTGTTACAAGTTATTATCTTTATACTAAAATATAATTTGTGTTTGAGGTCTGCGTAACGTTCCTTGAAAGCCTAGTGCAATTTCATATGTATATTGATCCCTGTATATTTTTCAACTGCTTTATCTTGTCCGACAGCTGTCCACCGCCGATTTTATTCGGACATGGCTTGTCGTTACGTAAGTAATTTATGTTTAAATAATTGTTCTTGGGTTACTGTCTCGTTTGTTTCCTTCTTAATGATCTATCTTGTGTTTACTGAGATGTGTTTACGGAATGTCCGGGGTCCTAAGTGGAATGCCGGCGCCGATTGGTTCGATACCTGCCGTTGTCGTTCTAATGCTGTGGGTTATGTTCCTTCCAACCCTACTGTGACAGCCGTCGCGAGGGATCGGTCTTTCCGGAGGTATGTCTGTCCTACCGATGGGTGTCCCTTCACCACTGCTTTGTTGCCACATATGCGGGCACATGCGCAAGTAGAGGATGACCCTAACGGCAGTTTCAAGCATCACGCCTGTTCCTTGTGTCCCAAAATATATAAGCAGAAGTGTTATTTAACGCGCCACCACCAGACCGCCCATGCGCCGGGAGGAATACCGAAAAGGGCGTGTCGCTGGTGCTTGTATTGTTACTGATATCCCTGTCTCTTCCCCTTTGTTGCATTAGTTTCCTTCAGCTTCCTTTTGTTGCTTCTGGTTTTATGCCGGCATGGTCCGTTAATTATATCGTGCAGAGTATAATCAAGGTACCCAAGTATAAAGATTCCTTATTTTATATGTACGCTTTTTCTTTTGAGCATCGTAGTAGCAGTATTTTGAATCGTAGTCTTCTCCTTCGATGACTATCTACTAATTCGGCTAGTGTCTCCTTCTCGACCTTGGCTGCTGTGGCGGTGAGGTGATGGGGTTCTTATTTCATTCCGCCGTTGGTCTCTCTGGGAATTTGGTTCGTCGCGTTTGCTGCTTGTTTTAAATCATTTTATTCCGTGCTATCTTTCGCGTCTATCGTACTTCTCATTTTTTCGTTGCATAATTCGGTATTATATTCTATGTACTTCATTAACCTCGTGATATTATCCCTGTTTTTTACATAGCGAATGACCTTTTTCTATTCTTTTATTTTATACTATCCTACTTGTTTCATTCTTTAGTATTCGCGATTGTAGCAGTTGAACGTTACGTAGTTAAAAGAAATCGTCCTCGACTCGCGGTTAAATAATTGTATCGTAATATTGTACATAATATTTTGTATTCGTTCGCGTTTTTCGTACCCGATATTTGTCGCGCGCTTCACCGTCTGCCGTCGCACCTTGCCTTTCGGACTAAGTGCTGACGCTGTCTCCGCACTTTTACGTCTATCCCCACTGACAGAGTTTGTGCGAATTTGCAATCAGGGGAATCTTTGCTTATGTGTATAAATTGATCGTGATCGCTCCTCTCTACCTCACTGCTAGCTGAATTGCTGTCCGTCTGTTTTGCTGCCCGTTTGCGTGTTTTTCTTCGAGTGCTTTTGATGCCTCGTGCTGTTGCTCCATCTCCTCGTAAATTTATTGGTAAGTGTTCGTTATTAAATGCTCTTCGTCGTCATGTTTTCGTGGAAGCTGCGTTCTTCCCTTACATATTTCTCTAGTGTTTTCAGAGAAGAGAAAGAAAGATGGCTTCTTCTGGCTTGTGTGGATCTGGATCCGGTCCTCGTGCCTTTGGGCATTCTTACCCTAGACGGCCTTTCCCGGCTGGTGAGTTACGAGCGTCGTCGCCTCTTCGTCCGAATCGTATGAGAGTTGTTGTGGATCGTATTTTGGCTCGAGTTGATCTCCGACTGTCACCCTTGATCAGATGATTGAGGACATGCTGTTTCTTAGGTCTGTTCGAGAGTATCTTCAATCTTCAGCGTCGATGAACGTTGTCAGGGGTTATAATTCTACCGTGGATTCCCCACACGTTGGCGCCTTGGAGTCTCTCAGAGGCCGGCGTATTTCGGCGTGATCTACCTCCGTCTAGGCCCATTTCCGTTGTTTTACCTAGTGCGCAAGTGAGTAGTAATTTTATTTTAACTTGTTATTTCGTTAGTTGATCGTTCTTCCCGTTATTCGCCCGTGTGTTGTTTCTCTTTTTTTGTCATATGTTTGTAGTCCTTTCTCCATGGTGACACGTGCGAGATATCCTGGGTATAGTCAGACGCCTAGCCGCAGTTCTGCCGAGACAACGTTGCCGAGCTCGAGTCTGTCAGGTCGGATCGTGCAGAGCATATTCCGATTCCCGTATAATCATTTTGCAGTGTCCTATCCTCCTGCATTGCCTTCAATGACGAGTGCCTATCCGCCTTCCTTTCCGGTTGGGATTAGCGAGGAGCGCTCCGGTACCGAGGTGTCTCATACACCCGTCGTGTATTCGCGCACTACTACTCACGATTTGGTCGCTTTGTCTGTTTGCAATAGTGGGTCGGATTTGACGCAAGAGAACATATCAGAGTGGGATGGTTATTGGTACGATAGTGCTCCGATTTCTGCTCCAGAGGCAGTTCTCGCTCCGATTGTTAGAAGCGACTTCGACGACGGTGCTCCTACTTGTACCGAGTGTTTTTCCGCGAAATTATCTGGCTCTCATCACTTGTTGTCTCTCATTCCGTCGGGTATCTCGTCGCCAATTTGAGCTCCGTTTTCCCATATTTTGATTAGAACTCCTGACTTATCTTGTTTACTTATCTCCTCTAAGTCTACGGTGAGGCGAGTTCCGAATTTATTTCCCTTGCCGAACAATGTCTGACGGAGGTTTGCTATCGGTGATTCTGCGCTCGTTGGTTTATTACCGAGGCCTACGTTACTCGACTCACTATTCGTTTTCTGAGCAATTGGCCTTGATGTTTCATGACTGTTGCTACTGTTTGGTATCCGCCTCGGCGTTAGTGGCTGTGATAAGTCGTGGCGATTCAGTAAAGGCTCTTTTTGTTTGTTCTTGCTCTCCTTGATCAGCTCTTAAAGGTTCATCTTCGGTGTCGCTTCCTACTTTTAGGGTCGTCGTTGTAATTCGTTTTTACACAGACGACCCCTTCTCTTCTCTCCTTCGTTGATATGTGTTGAAAGGTATGAAGTATTTGAATTTCGGTGAGACCGACACATCCGTGTAGACAGAAATTTTGGGGTAGTTGTGTGGTAAAGCGATTGGTAGTGTTCTTGGGGTAAACATATTTACTGCTACTACTGGACAAAACCATGTAGAATTCATCCGTCATCATCATCATCGTTGTCATTGTTTTAAAGATTTACGAGATCTTTAGCAGACACCCAAGAATTAAATTTTTCAGGGTACCCCTTCCAACTCACAAAATACTCTTTCCTCTTTCCTTTACCCCTACTGCGTAATACTTGGTCGATATGAAAAATGTCGCCAGACAAATCTTTGCGCACACTACTCAGCTGCTCTTCGTAAAAATAGCCGTCAATTTTTTCACCATCCAGATCCTCGAGTGTAGATGGGCGGCTGTCTCCTCGTATCGACCTTTATAATCCTAAATAATTCCAGCGTCCAGCCACTTTCGTATGCTTTTCGAAAGGCTGTCCAAGCACGACTAACTCGAACCAAGTCTTGAACATTATATTTATGGGTATAGAGTGACTGTCTTTTGACACGGTAGCGCCGCTCTAAGCTTTCACGAGCTTTAGCTGCATTATACATATTCACGCTAGATGGCGTCATTTTTATTGCGCTATGCCACGAATTGTTGTATGACTGTACAATGCCGTCCAGCACGTCAATGTAGTGTCTTGTGTTTGGATGTGTGAAGTAGTGCCATATGCGCTCTTTAAGAGTTCTGGTAAAACGCTCGGCGACAGCTGCCTTAACGTTGGAGTCTCGCACAGTACGGTAAATAATGTTTCTTTTTTTCAATAAATTCTGCACTTCGCGTCCAATGAATTATTTGCCCTTGTCCGTTTGAAAATACATAGGCTGTCTGCCATCATTTCGCTATAAAATCTGCTCTAGACCACTTTTAGGTCACACTTTTGGCCGTTTTATCACGAAGTGGCTCAACCCACGCGAACTCTGTAAGCACATCAATGACCACCAGCAAGTAGCTTTATTGATCATCATATGTTTTAAGAGAGCGAAGGTCAGCAAAATCAGCCTCCCATAACTCGTACAGACTGAAGACGCGGTAAGAGCGACGAGGAAAACGATATCGCACCATTTTATGCATTGTGTGCGCATCCTGACTCTCAAGCCACTGTCTCACCTCGTTCGAGCGAAATTCTTTGCGTGTGGCTCGCACAATCCTGTCTCCACCAGCGTATGCTGACGGAGCTGGCAAGCCATAGTACAGTTTTTCAAGCTTGTTCTCCATTCGTTGGCTGTCTCCTACCAACTAATCTCGACCTCTTTCTCCTTGTACGTTTTATAGCCTGTCTGAATCGTCGATAAACCCTATCAAAAGTGATTTTACCGACCATACACAAAACAGTCAATAAAACGACTGGCTGTGCGCTGCGTTGTGTCAAGATGACAGCACAACACTTTCAATATATCCAGATACTTTCGTCTAATGGGATAGTGATGACGCTCGTGCTGCTGCTGCTGACTTGATGTTGCTCGATTCATCACACACGAACGACTGGCACATTGTCGGTGACGGAGTTGCTTTTAATCTGTTTGCGCGGCACATACACATACTGATGCCTATCGAACGGAAATATGCACGTGCGATACCGACAATTTTCCGGTGTATCCTGCTTCAAGTCTAACAGTAGATTATGAAATGGTCGAGAGACAGCATCGCTGTAGTCTTCTTGCAAAAATTTCGTATCCTCGGGATGAAGCTGTCGGACCAGATGCCATATCTGCGAGCGATCGCGAGGGTTCTTAAAAATAACTATGTAATTTGAGTTCAACGATATATCTCGCTGACCCCGATGAAAGAGATTTTGCGAGAGAAAGAAAATAATCAAATTACAATGATAGCTGCCTTTGACAAATAGATTAACTACACTCGCACTGGACGACTCGCGCATCAGATCGTCGAGAAACAAGAGTTTTGGTCGTTCAGGATCTCCATTGTAGTCCTCCGGCTTTGGCAATCCCAAAGGGATTGGCTTCTTGCTCCTCCTCCTTCGCGCAGGTAGAGACGGTGACCCTAGCACAGGTGTTTTCCCATGCCTTTACTCATTATACTGGTGTCATTATGCATACTACAGACTGCCTAGGAATCACTCTCGGATACGTATACAAACTATCCCACGCAGATGTATACAGCTTCCAGCGTCAGGTGTTTTTCCTTTCGACTGCGTTAAGTTAGTCCCCCGTCTGCGCGGACAGATTGCATAGGTACTATCCCTCACATTTCCAATACGATCCTCACGCAGATAAGGACGACGACCCGAGCACAAGTGTTTTCTGAAAATATTGACCGCCGACTATACATACAAATCCCACAGGTACTATCCCTTTCACTTTCCCAGAGACAACACTGCTGTTTAAAAGTCATTTGCAGAGATATCTGATTAGGTTTTGTAGGGAACGCACAGATGCCTCTCGCACCGATATACAGCAATTTTCTTAGAAGTCCTAAATAAATTCAGAGTGAGATTTTCTCCAAGATCTTTTCTTGTGAGAAGAGGATAATCTCGCATTCTCACAGTCGAGATTCCAAAAAAGGGAGTGTACTAAAAGGAGGTAGACACTAGTTTTTCAAAATTTGACAGTGTGAAGTGCGCAGGCAGTCTTGTAGATTGGATTATGATTTGTGCAAACTGTGACGCACTTGAAAGATGGTTTTGATGGATAGCCATATTGTTGAATGTTGTAGACGGAAAATTTGAATCGTTGAAGCCATTTCTGTTTTAATGTACCGATCACAAAAATTTTTGATGCGTCATGGAGAGCGTCACGAAGCAAGTTTCCAATTTGAGAGTAGTCATGTCGATACGTTTTCCACCTGATGCTATGATAATTATGTTTGAGCCATTTGTTTTCCCTTTGCATTTTGTCTGAGAGTTTTTTCCATGAGAAGGAATTTTTGAATGTTAGAACAATAGGATCTATACTATTTTCCTCGAGAGGTATGATTGCTAATTCCTTTAGAATATAATCTTCTTCGGTTTGCTTGAAACCAGTCATGTCTACTGCATACTCCATTTTTTGGTGCAGCCTAGACGAGCTTCTTGACATTCCCACTGATAGGATTGTACTGAACGACGCGATCGTGTAATATTAGGCAGTATGCTGAAGTGTGAGCAGGAAAATCTTTTTTAGCCTCAAACTCCAGACGTACATCGACAGGAGCGCTCTTGAGAGATTCGTTTTGTCGTGAACAGTCAATAACTATGAGTGGTTCATTCTTGATGAACATAGGCTTTGTCAGCAACGGCTGCGGATCTCTTCCATAGTATGATTTTTGAAAATTAGCATACATATCATAGAGAATTGCATACTGATTGGTATATATGTCGAGATTCATATTGTTGTATGGATAATATTGTGAATTTAAGAAAAGTTTCACATTACTTATCTCACAATGATCAAATCTACTGGCATTTGCAGTTCTTGTAGCTTTTCTCTTTGTTTGTAGTCCGAGAATTACAAAACGAGGTTTCTCCAATTGATTTGAAGTTTTCACTGTCCAGACGTGTTTATTCGTGCTTGGAAGAAGAGGATATTCAAATATCTCCCAAGAACGAAAACACATAGAGATGGGGTTATCCTTACCAATGAAATTCAATAGCTGGATTTTTTGTTTATCTGATGCAATAACATATGACATTAACAATTCTATCTTCGTTATTTTTACTTCACAATCTTCATAAGTAGTTACGCCAGATGATGTAATTCCATTCTGGATTATTGCATTTGAAACGGTCACGACTCTTTTGTGGTCCTGTACAAGATATTTGACTTATTTATGTACTAAAGAGCTGTGAGCATTTACTGACCCGGGTCGTTGTTCCGACAGCAGGTCAAGAGAGAGAGAACAAATTGATTTAAAAGTAATGATTTAATTTTAGGTCAGGTCCGGGATACCAGGTAAAGGGAATATATACTAAAATAATCACAAATTATTAATTTTTCTTTTGGTTAATAAACAAAATATATTTAACTGAGTGAATTATAAAAAAGATTATTACGTAAATTGCAGTGCTACTTTTGGATTACAAGTAAACCTATACATTAGGTCTTTATTTATCTGTTTGATTATTGTTTAATACGCTTTATTATGCGGTATTAATATTATCTAATTGGATTACGCCTTTTTACATTTAATATGTAACTTATTTGCAATTCTAAGCGATACGCGTAAATTGCGATATCTTTTGTTTTACATTTAGATACGCCTAAATTGCGTTATCTGTTTTTATATCGAATATTCTATAACGAGTTGACTAACGTGCTCTCGTTATGTCTCTCTCCTCCGAATAGATATGTGAATAACTATAATTCTGCATGTACATATCTATGTAAACATGTATTATATTTCAGCAGCAAGGTAAGTGAGAGAGTTCACACTTAAGCAGCTAGCAATACGGAGAGAGCCGCGCGTGTGTGTGAGTGTGTCACGTGAGAGAGAGAGAGAGTGGGAGAAAGCCCGCAAGCTCGAGCTACCGCGCTCCGCTAGATAACTTTGCTTTCGGCTATTGTACGGTGCGGTCTAATTTTTCCTAGAGAGATCCTGCGATTGCGATCCGTGTCCGCGCCGGAGATCTGTACGTTATCTACGAGAAGTCGTGTCCTGTCGTGTCGCCGGGTACGATCTCGTTTAATTGTGAGACCCATCTGTGAGTTCCGCACGAGTAAAGCAGCTATCGCTGCTCGCCGTCCCGCTGCACTCATCTGCACGACCAAGGCCACGAGGCATAGCCTGCGCTGCCCAGCGAGAGCCCTATTGTCCGTTTTCGCCATCCAGGTCGAGCCTCGAGGCATCATCTGCGCCGCCCAGCGAGGGTCCAGTCCACTAGCTTGTGTATTCGAGAAAAGCCACGAGGCACACGTTCGAGCGAGCCAGCACGGAAGTATTTGTAAGTACCTGCTCGTTTGCTGATCTCTCTCTCCGTAGTAAGACTAGCTTTGTCTCTCTCTCGCTTGCGCTGCATTTGTTCGTAGGTTTACGATTACATAAAGCATAGTTCATGTTTTATCTATTTTGTTTATTTCTCGCCTGACTCTCCTCTTTCCCCGCGTTCCCTTCTCTCGAAGACGCAAACGTCATATTCGCGATTAAGCTGCGCAGCATTAAGACTCACGACGCCGCCGCCGGCACACGTGCACGAGGACGTGCACGTACAGCATACTGTGCTACGGGCCAGGCTTCGAACAGCCTTCAAGAAGCCTGCAACGAGTTGCTCATTCGGATCGTCGTCAATTCCTCTCAAATACTTTATACACGGTTAGCAAACACCGTTATAATGCTGAACTTTGCATATTCTGTTAATTTTTATAAGGTACGCTTAAATTGCGTTATCTTATATTTTATTTTGATTCTACAGAGTATGTATCAATATTTCTACTCAATGCTTAAATGCTATTGAGTAGTGACTAGTCTGCGTAAATTGCAGTAGAGCTAGTGCTTGTACTAGGCAGCGCAGGGCCTTTTATATGCTACGGAGAGAGCGCGGATTAAGCCGCCGGAATTTTGCACACTCTTGCGAATTTCTCACTTATATTAAAATTGGCGAGCAAATCTGCGCACGCTTCGCCGCTGCCGCATCACCGCTCGCTCTTATACTTTGCGCGTATGTGTATTGTTGGTGAGGGCTGCGTCGCTGCCGTGTTTCTTGCGTAATATTTGTTTTGCTCCTCTCCCGCCGCTGCTGGCTACTCTGTGTTGTTGTGTATGTGCCATAGCGGGGTAGCAGAGCATTCATGTGTTTCTGTAGGAATAGTCGAGTGATTTTAGAATTTCGCTATACTATTTTTGTATTCGAGCCGCGAATCGTGTGTGGGACATTGCACATTTAAGTCGCTTCTCGATCTTGTAAGAATGAGCTCATGCTTCATATTAACTATAATTTTTTTATAGTCTTCTGCAAAGTGCAAGATCATACTCAGTGGAATCGATACGTCAAAGTTTCCATTTTTATCGACAAACCTTTTGGTATCTTCTTCATCACCAAGCCAGCCTGCGTTTGCTAGCATGTTATTCTGATTCGAGTTAAATGAAGTCCATCCTTTCATGAGACTGCTCAAACCAACATTATTACTTTTATCAATATCCACAGCATTAATTTCATAACGAATTTCATCAAACAGATGACAAATGCCATTGTTCACGAATTTAGTTTTAGTTGGTGCTGTTAAACCATCTTTCAGTTTCAATTTCTCACATACATGGATAGAACTACGCTATGGTAAGAGGCATAGATCTTGATGTTGTAAAGAAATACGAATTTCATCACTATTATCAAATAAAGTACTTCAGGACCACGTTTACGATAGCAAACCCAGTGAGTGCCTCTATTTTGAAAATCGTCCAAGTTTACCACTGCTGATTCATTACGCCATGGACTATCGGGTGGTAGATTATTTCTCATGAAATCACCACGGAAATCTGAAATTTTCATCATATGAGCATATTTTTTTAGATCGTAGTCAGTCAGTGCACGATTTGGCAAAGTTAAATCGAAGTTTTTTTTTTTCTACTGACTTGATGACCACGACCGATATGAGGTTTCATTAATAACCCCATTCCACTTTTATAGGGCTTTAGATGAAGACCTTTGCCTAAAGCAATAGCTTCTATGGTCTCGTTATGCCTCTTACTTTCTTCATAATTTTTCTGGGCAGCTTTAGCATCATTAACTGCTTTAGCTATTCCTGCAGCACCTCCTGATAGAGCACCGGTAGCACTTAGTCCTGCGAAGATTGGAATTAGAAAAGGAAGAGCTCCACCAATTTTTGATGGAAGCGGCAGAACACGTGGAATGATAACTGTTTTCTTTCCACCTACACTTTTAACAGCTTGACGTGCGCCCTTCAAGGCTGTTTGAATAACCTTGCTAGAACTTTTACTTGTCGACATTGACTTTTTAGCTGCAGTCACTAACTTATTAGATTTCAGTCCCATTCCAGTTTTCCCTTTTAATTTCATAGCATTGTTAACAGCAAAAGCAAAAGCTTTTTCACCAAGACTAGCATCCTTAGCTCTAACACGTTGCATAGCTTCTTCAGCAAGCATCTTGTCAGCAGCTTTACGATCTCCGTTTTTATCGGAGTAAGCTATGTCGTGTTTTTTACAAGCCTGATCAAGCGGATTAATGCCAGGATCTCCTCTTTTCATTCGCTTTTTCAATTTGGTTCCGGGACCGCAGTATTGATATCCAGGAAGATGCATTTCAACAGGTAAGTTATTGATAACTTTATCAAGCAATCCATAGCCTTTCGGCTGTTTCTGAGATTTGTGTATGATCATCTCTCTTCGAGTGTTCATTCACAACTGACGTTCATGATATAAAAAGAGCGTTTATATTTCGAGAGCTCAATGTTATATTTGACTCTGTTGAGTGAACATGGATTTAACCGAGCAGAACGTCAAACTCCCCGTGACAAATTTCGATTTTGGAAAAGAGAAGAGAAAAAAGCGTCATTGGGAATTACTACCAGATAGTATACGAGCAGTTTTCTGCGGCCCATCGAACTGTGGAAAAACAAATAGTTTATTGGCTTTAATAACACATCCCAATGGTCTTAGGTTTGAAAATTTGTATGTATACTCTAAATCCTTGAATCAGCCAAAGTATCAATTTCTCAAAAGTGTCCTAGATCCGATTGAAGGAATATCATATCTTCCGTTCAGTGAGCATGAATCTGTAGTATCTCCAGATAAAGCCCTTCCAAATTTAATAATGATTTTTGATGATGTGGCATGTGAGAAGCAGGATAATGTCAGAGCATTCTTGTGTATGGGAAGACATAAGAGTGTAGATAGCTTCTATCTATGTCAATCTTATCAACGGCTGACTGGAAGATCACCGTATATCAGCCGCGGCTTCGAGAACGCCGTATCCCGGCGGTGGCTTCGGAAACGCCGTATCTGAGCCGCAGCTTCGGAAACGCCGTATCTCGGACGCGATTTTTTTTCCTCAAATTTTGTAGTGGCAGCACTGCGCAAATTTTAAATATGACGTAAAAATTTTTTAAATTTTCATCAAAAATTCTGAAAAAAATCAGAATTACTTATTTGATTTATTATTTGACATTAACTACACTGTAAGTATAGATAATGTAGAAATTCGAGTAGAAAAACAGCAGAGGTTTTTGTTTCATTTTACGAAACACGTAAAATTTATGGAAGAATAATATTTACTTAAAATGTTTAGCGAGGTGGAAAGAAGTAAAAAATACGAGTACAACGAAGCGTTTAAATTACGCGTTTTAATACTTACAGTGTAGTTAATGTCAAATAATAAATCAAATAAGTAATTCTGATTTATTTCAGAATTTTTGACGAAAATTAAAAAAATTTTTACGTCATATTTAAAATTTGCGCAGTGCTGCCACTACAAAATTTGAGGAAAATAAATCGCGTCCGAGATACGGCGTTTCCGAAGCTGCGGCTCAGATACGGCGTTTCCGAAGCCTCGGCTGAGATACGGCGATCCCGAAGCCACCGCCGGGATACGGCGTTCTCGGAGCCGCGGCTGAGATATGGCGTTCTCGAAGCCGCGGCTGATATACGGTGATCTTCCAGTCAGCCGTCATAATGCTCATATAGGAAAACATCTCATTAGAGATAATGTCAATTTGTGAGTGATTTATCGACAAGATGATGTAAATCTTAAACATATCTATGAAGATCATGTGAATACCGATTTAACTTTCAACAAATTTCGGAATCTTTGTTCTGAATGTTGGAAGAATGATAGATATGGATTCATCGTTATTGACGAAGATCGACCGATGAATGAGGGAAGATACAGAAAAGGATTTGACTGTTTTGCAATAAAAAAGGAATTATGAGTCTCAAACTTACAGTTCACTTGTAGACATCGCCACGTAAGCATGTCAGACTTCACTAAAGAGAAGAATGTTCTTAGTGAGCTCTTGCGAGCTAGTGAGGCTATTAAGAAAAAATACACTTCATTAAAACAGGAGAAAGATGATTTTGAAAATGTCATCGGTGATACTCTAAAACCAATCATCACACCACTTGAGAAACTTGTTGAGATGAAAAGTGAAAGCCCACTACAGCAACCATCCAATCACATTTTGGATCAAAACAACAGTAAAAAACGAATGAGAATCGATCGATCGAGTTTAATGGATTATACCGTTTTTGATGATAATGATAATAATGATGATATTTTTAACACAATAACCAATTCTTCATTTAAATCCACGAGTGGAAAAAATTAATCAGGTGAAGACTTTTTATCAATGCTAGATAAAAGCCGTAGAATAATTGATAATATATACGGAGTGCGAAAGGTTGATGAAGTGTATATGATTGGTGATTCAGAAATTGAATTTGATGATAAATATGTCAAAGTCAGAAATGAAAGTTATCCTAAAACGAATTGACTAATGGAATTGCTATTTTAAAAATATCCGGATGATCTTCTTTTAAGTTCAGCAGATCGTGCAAATTATCGTAAGATTTTGGAAGCAACAAATGCTCATCGGAAGAAATTCAGCAAAGATGAATCTATACGAATGTCGAGAAGTAATAATATAAGAATATTTTAGCACCAATATTCCGCAGCACTCCACGTAAAAAGAATGTAAACAGCAGCGGAGGAGGTCTTATACCTAAATATAAAATAGCTAAGAAAAATTCTTTCATTGATCTCGTCTATTGGGATGATCCAAACGAGCTTACTGAGAGACTAGCTCAAAGATTATTATGATAAACCCCTTTCTGGTGGGTTTTATGAAACGGAAATTCATAAAACTCTGTATCCGGAAATTTATTTAGTAGAAAAAGTTTTAAAGAAAAGTGGTAAACGCGTATATGTTAAATGGTTAGGATTTAGTGACAAGCATAATAGTTGGATAGATAAAAATGTGATTGTATGAATTATTCAAGGTTTAAATAAATAAGAAAGCAATTGTTATTATATTTAATAATGTATTTATTCATGTAAATTGCACACAAGTTTTAAGAAATAAATAAATAGTATTTAACAAGTATCAGTCTTTGTATTTCATTATTTTAGCATGTGGTGAACTTAAAAGAAGTTCCACCCTGATATGTTATAAATAAACTAAGTTTATTTGCTGTGTTAGAGAGATTATTGAAAAATTCTTGATCTTTCAAGATTGCTGATGAGATCTTCCCGGGCAGAAATATTTGAAAGCTGTCATCGATCTCAGCCACGATCTTTGTGCCGAATCTCGTCTTTACTTCCTTGAGTGCAGTCACCATGTACTCATGATCTTTTTCCAAGTCCGTGACTTTCTTCTTAGGCAAAAACTCGCGCTCAGCAATCGTATTGAGTGCAGATAGATCCATTCTGAAAAGTGAAAAAAAGAATGAAAGTTAGTGAAAAATGTCTTATAGATAAGAATTTAGAGAGAGAGAACTAAGAAATAGAACTTACTTATTTTAGAGTTAGGTGAGTCTTGGTCTCTTTGCACAAGGTTGATTTGTTCGCTTCGATTTCTCGAATGTGCTCTTCATCGTGTTTCGTCCGTTCGTATAGCCCGTTTCCCACCACAATTTCTGCCCCTTCCATAGCCTCTAGTAATGTATCATTTCTCTTTCCTTGTTCAGTTCCTAACCTATCCAATGATGGATCCCACTCGTGCATAAACTCCTCTAAAACATCATATTCAATCTTGATTGGTTCCTCTCCATCAGCATAAAGTGTCAACCCCACCCGCGAAGCATTCTCAAAGTGTCAGTACTATGAGGCAATAAGAATCTTTTATCATCGTGTGGACTTATAGCAATTTTTTCCTGTTTTTCAGTATGCACAATGTGTAATTTTGAACGAATATTACACTACTCACGTTTTATAATAACAAGATCCTGAAGGCATTTTCGATAATCTTCAAACGTGATTGATTTCTTTACAACACTAGATTTTATACCTTTAGCTTTTTTTACTGTCGCGGCTCCATTAATCAAAATACTGTACATTTTGCTTCTTAAACCAATGAATTCTGTCATAATCTTGCCACAGCATTCGTCTTTCATCAATCCAGGAACTTTTTTATTAACACGTGGAATTCCAAACTGATTATTTTCATCATAATCAGAAGTAACAAATTTATGTACATCTATTTTCATTACTTGATACATATCTACAACCTCAACTTCATATATTAAACTATCAGTGTCCGTATACAGGAGTTTGCATTTTTCTCCAACACGCTTTTTCATATATGAATAATGAAAATCATATACTAATGTTTTTGACAAATCTAGAATTGAGAGACCAACGTATATTGGTTTTTTGATTGTAATACTTGTCCTCTTCAGCTGTATGGCAACCAAATTTTCATCGAAGATTGCACAACTGTGAAAATTTGGCAGAGCTATGCGTGCTTCTGCTTCGTATCTGCCTGTAAATTTATTTACTAATCGCACATCTACACGTTTCCGCTCTCGTTCAATACACTTTCCATAGACTGCATTAATTAACAATTTGTAGAAGAGTTTTTCAAACTCAATCTTTGCCTGCTTTCGCTTTTCTGTGTTAAATTCAACATATGGTTTGAGCCACGCCCTCTGCTCAAAACTCAAAATCCTATGCACCTTTTTTAATCGAAGTCCATTATCTAAGACCTGCTTAAGTGCTCGATAATGAATGACATACCTTTTCTTGTCATTCAAAGTTGTGAGAAGTTTCTTCTGCTTTGAACCAGGTGGTGCAAGATGTTCTGCGCAAAAAGGTAAATCCCTATGATCATCATGTATTTCTTCAGGGTACTCCAAGTCAACTTCAGCAAAATAGCCTATATCAGAATCTGGTGGTGTATTGAAAAAACTTGGATTTGTCTCATAATCAATCCATTCAAATTTTCCAACTGGTAAAGGCTGTACCATTGCCCATCCATAAAGATTTTTGATATCAAAATATAAGAGAGTCTTCGTTTTCTGATCCTTATCGTATGAAGAACCCATATATGGATTGTTTGCCTTGGCATATCGATTACAACACTGACTTATTCCACCTCGAATGCCCGATTCGATAAACATTAGCATGTCAATATCTGTAAGAAGCTCCAATTCTACCTTTGTCATTTTTAAAGCTGCTAAAAAAGTTAGTCCAGGAGTCTTTAAGAGATATTTCTCGAAAACTCTCGAACACGTCGGCCAATAGTAAAACATCGGTTTTCAGATAAAGATCTGAATATTTTCCCAACGTACTAATATTGAACTTATTCCAAACTTGGACAGCATGCTTATAGTCTTCTTCAGTAATATTAGAATCTGTTAGCTTATTATAAAAATCATTCTTTTCTGGGAAGTTTGTAGTCGTCAACTTATCTAATCAATTTACAAAATCATATGGAAATACACCTTTTCGTCAAAGGAGATCTATCTTTTCATCTGTAAGTCCATCTGATCAAAATTCCTTTACTGCTATTGGCACATTTTTCGGATATGATGCAAGCTTTTCCAATGATGAAGGTAGAAAACGAACAAACCATGCTGCAGCTGTCTCTTCTTCTTCATGTTTTCGTCTGTATGATCTATAGCCAGATAAGCTATCATCAAAACTGCATTTTATGAAGTATCCTATGCTGTATGCTTCGTGCAGTTAGAAAGCATTCTCATTCTCAGTAGGTTTCAATAAACATTCAAAATCCGCATAATTAACCAAAGGAACCTTTTCACTCTTACTGTAATCTTCGAATTTGAGAATATTATTCTTACAATCAGGCAAATTTATTCGACAATCATTTAAATTTTTTTTACAATCGCTTTCATTATCAAAGCCAAACACTGATTTTTTTTTTTTTTTTTTTTTTTTTAAGAAATAGGAATCTATATTATCAATAAATAATAATTTTTAAAAAAGAATAATAATTATTATGATATTATTAAAATAAATGTCATTATTTTTTTTTCAATGAAATAACGTTGAACAGAGTGTATTAAAGAGAAACGAAGAATAATGTATACGATATTATTTTTATTTATTTACACCTTATTCTATTTTCATACATCATCACAAAAAAAAATAATAAATTTTTTACATTACTTGACTTTTTTTTTGGTTTCTTTTAAATTTTGATATATCGATAGGGTCGATTACAATTTCCATGTCGATAATTCGCGGAATATTTCTTTGTTGTACCTGTTCCTGTTGTTGTGGCTGCAGCTGTTGTTACTGCTGTTGTTGCTGCTGCTGTTGTAGCTCCTTTTGTTGCTGCTGCTGCTGTTGTTGATGCTGCTGCTGCTGTTGTTGATGCTTCTGCTGTTGTTGCTGCTGCTGCTGTTGTTGCTGCTGCTGCTGTTGTTGATGCTGCTGCTTCCAAGCACGAATAAACACGTCTGGACAGTGAAAACTTCAAATCAATTGGAGAAAACTCGTTTTGTAATTCTCGGACTACAAACAAAGAGAAAAGCTACATGAACTGCAAATGCCAGTAGATTTGATCATTGTGAGATAAGTAATGTGAAACATTTCTTAAATTCACAATATTATCCATACAACAATATGAATCTCGACATATATAACAATCAGTATGCAATTCTCTATGATATGTATGCTAATTTTCAAAAATCATACTATGGAAGAGATCCGCAGCCGTTGCTGACAAAGCCTATGTTCATCAAGAATGAACCACTCATAGTTATTGACTGTTCACGACAAAACGAATCTCTCAAGAGCGCTCCTGTCGATGTACGTCTGGAGTTTGAGGCTAAAAAAGATTTTCCTGCTCACACTTCAGCATACTGCCTAATCTTACACGATCGCGTCGTTCAGTACAATGCTATCAGTGGGAATGTCAAGAAGCTCGTCTAGGCTGCACCAAAAAATGGAGTATGCAGTAGACATGGATGAAAAGCCTCACGATTCGTGAAAAAATTTCCCTCACCAATTTTGAAAAACTAGTGTCTACCTCCTTTTAGTACACTCCCTTTTTTTTGGAATCTCGACTGTGAGAATGCGAGATTATCCTCTTCTCACAAGAAAAGATCTTGGAGAAAATCTCACTCTGAATTTATTGAGGACTTCTAAGAAAATTGCTGTATATCGGTGCGAGAGGCTTCTGTGCGTTCCCTACAAAATCCAATCAGATATCTCTGCAAAAGATTTTTAAACAGCAGTGTTGTCTCTGGGAAAGTGAAAGGGATAGTACCTGTGGGATTTGTATGTATAGTCGGCGGTCAATATTTTCTATCTTCGCGTTTCTCAGTCAGAAAACACCTGTGCGCTGGTCTTCGTCCATATCTGCGTGAGGATCGTATTGGAAATGTGATGGATAGTACCTATGCAATCTGTCCGCGCAGACGGGCGACTAACTTATCGCAGTTGAAAGGAAAAACACATGTCGCTGGAAGCTGTATACATCTGCGTGGGATAGTTTGTATACGTATCCCAGAATTACCTACGCTAAGTTTGTATAAGGAGCATTTCTCGCATACATTCCGTAAAGTAGAGGAAAACACCTGTGCGCGGGTCGTCGTCCTTATCTGCGTGAGGATCGTATTGGAAATGTGAGGGATATTACCTGTGCAATCTGTTCGCGGAGACGGGGACTAACTTAACGCAGTCGAAAGGAAAAACACCTGACGCTGGAAGCTGTATACATCTGCGTGGGATAGTTTGTATACGTATCCGAGAGTGATTCCTAGGCAGTCTGTAGTATGCATAATGACTCCAGTATAATGTGTAAAGGCAGACACCTGTGCTAGGGTCACCGTCTCTACCTGCGCGAAGGAGGAGGAGCATGAACCCACCACTAAATTTTTTCGGGACACGGAGAAGGGAAGATTGGGACTTATACATACTACGGTTACTGGCTCACTTTGAGAGGGGGAAGAATTCTCGGTCGCTAGGGGAGGAAAGGGAGGGATCGACAATCCATCCATTTAAAATATACAGCTCGGATTCTGGCTCACACTGAGAGAGGAGGGGGTGAGCCAGAATCCGCATGAGCCAGTATTCCTATAGCCTATCTACTATAATGGATTCTTCAGAACGTAGACTACAAGCTGAAAATATTTTTTCATGTATCTTCTTCTATTTATATACGAGATAACTATATAAATGAAGCAAGAAAATGTTTGAAAAATCTTCAAAATAAAATTGAACTATCCATTACTTGATTAGGTAATGTGTCTATTGTTGATAATTTAGATTGTGCTTTAACTGCTTTATCTGGTGTATCCAAACACACCTCCGTCTCAGAACCATATTTTTCAGATGCAGCATATGATATTCAGCTTGGTTTATTTCATGATTTTAATATTGATAATAAAGTGATGATTAATGAGAAATGACAAACCACAAATATTTTGACACTTATTGAAGAAAAAGATAAAAAAAGTAAAACGTGGTAATGTAATGGTTATTGTAAAACTATAGATTGAAAATTTTTAAAAAAAAATTAGGAAATTGAACAACGCTACAGACAATTCTATGTGTGGACCTTGTTTAACAAATATAAAAAAATATATCATGCCATCCAATCGCATTTTAAAACCTTTTTGTGAAAGAAGTTCCAGGAGAAATTCGAAGTCTCAATATGATAGAAAAAATTTTAATACAAAGAGCTAAAACTTTTCAAATTACGAAAATGAATACAGTTATGAATAAAAATATTCCTCATTATGTAAAAATTGATAGAGATATTGGGAGAACATTTCATTGACCCTTACCACTAGAAGAGACTTTAAAAAAGATATGTCCTGATACTGACCCCATTAATGTAGATCATGAATTATATATATTGGTTCGGACACATCCAACAAAAGCTAATCAAATTTGGGAAGAATATATTGATATAAGTAAAGTATGGAAAGCGTTACATTGGCTGAAGCAAAATAATTCAATTTATAAAAAAAAAAATTGAACTCCCATACAATCCTCAAACGTTATTAGATAAATTAAACGAACAATTAGAATATGAAATAAATCAAGAAAATACAGTAGAAAAATGTACGTCAGAAAAAAATTGAGTAGAAAATGAGCTTCTAATCCAACGTCCATTGTTAACTCAAATGACCATTACACCATTTATCCTTTACACGATAAAAAAAGAAATGAATCGGATACTGACTTGTATCAAATGTTGCAAGTTTCTGCTAATACTTTAGACAACAGAGGAAAATATTTAGATCTGAAATGCTTTCCTGATTTATATCCTTATGGAAAGTGGGATCAACATGATGAAAGAAAGCTGAATTTAAGAGATTTTGATTTTATAAAGAGTAAATTAACATCAAAATATTCACAATTTAGATTGAACATTCAATATCTTTTTTTTTCACTGTACAATAATATAATGAGACAGATAAATGCTGGAATATTTCAAATTCTTAATATTATAAATCCAAGGCATCAATTCACGGTCAAAGATTTTCTGTAAATGTTAAATGAACATAAGCTAGACGGTAATCTGTACACAATTTTTTCTCGTTTACCTGGTACTGAATCATATTGGAAAAAAGTTCGTAATGAGCTAACTTGTATGGCACGTAAATATGGACCTGCCACTTTTTTCATTACTTTTAGTCCCGGAGAATGGATGTGGTCTGCACTAGCCGAGTATATAAAACAAGTAAATGGATGGAATGATAATCGTTTTATTTCGCAATTAATAGCTGCAGATCCAGAATCAACAGCTAGATTTTTCCGAAATTAATTTAAAGCTGTGTTAGCTTATATACTGTCTCAGTCAAATCCTATTGGAAAAGTTAGCCATTATTACTGGGTTCGTGAATATCAAGGTAGATGACTATTATCATGACTATTATTAAGAAGTTAAAGTAAAGAAGTACAAGAGTTCATCTTAAGACACATAACATGTCACATTCCAGACAAACAAATCTCGTCAGAACTTCATCGTCGCGTATTAGCCTATCAACAACACAAACACAATAATTATTATATGCACAAAAAAAGGGAAATACTGAATTTTCAAGTGCTTGTCGTTTCTGATTTCCTCGCCCTGTAACGAATAGGATAATTTTAAGAGACATATCAGTCGCTATTGCGAATCGAAATAAATTAAAAAATAAATATCTACTTCGAACAACGGATGAACAAAACATCAATAACTATATGCCTTCTCTTTTACTTATTTGGGAAGCAAATAATGATGCTCAATATATTGGAGAATCATCTTATTTGTTGACAAAATACGTTAGTTAATATGGAACAAAAGGTGAAAAGAGTAATTTAGATTTTGAAGATATAAAATCGAACAAACCTTTGTTTAACCCTCTCTGGGCCTTTGTTGGACGTGCTTTACAAAATAGAGAATGTGGAGCTATTGAAGCTGCTGATGTTTTGTTAGGACATCCTTTGCATAGTACTGACCATGACACAATTATTAAATCGTTAAATGTTAATATTATAAAGGGTAGAAAACTAAAATCATTTAAAGAAATAAAAGATCTTCCAGAAGATTCTACAGAAATATTTTATGATTCTTTGATAGATATTCATTATTCCAACAGACCGAAGGAATTAGATTCATTATGCTTGTATGATTTTGCTAAGTGGTTCGAGATATCGAAAAAAAAAACAGTTTATAAAGCGGAATTTTATGATATGTGAAATAGCTTATATTGTAAAAAACGAAAGAAACCTTATTTAATAAATCACTATAACTTTAATCCATATAATCAGCCAGACGCTTACTACCACGCTTTGTTATTATTATTCAAACCTTGGAGAGAGTTAGATGAATTAAAACGCTGCGATGAAACATATTGTGAATCTTTTAGAAAACAGCAGCATCAGTTAGCACAAGCGATGAAATACCATGATAAATGTGAAGTTATTAATCGCTCTCTTATTGTAATTAGACACCCGTGACGTGTATCCACACGTGACACTACAAAACTCTGTTACAAAATTTAATACCGATCAACTCAGAGTTTTTAACAAAATCACTTCAATTTTGCAAACAAAATATTAAGAATGTTTGTAAGTGGTCCTGGAGGAACAGGTAAAAGTTTTGTCATCGAAAATTTAGTTTCGTGGAATAAAATATATCGTAGTAAAGATACAGCTGTCACAGCTCCTACTGGAATTGCTGCATATATGTATATACAAGGACTTACAATTCACAGATTATTACAACTTCCAATAGAACACGATGGCACAGCTGAGTACAAAGAATTATCTGGAGCAGCTTTAAAACAAATAAGACAAACATTGGAAAATGTTGACTTAATCATTATAGATGAAATATCAATGGTATCGAATATTACTTTCATGTATATTCATTTGCGTTTAACTGAAATATTCATTACTTCTGATGATGAAAACGGATGGTTTGGAAAAATCAACGTCCTTGTATTTGGCGATTTATTGCAACTTCCCCCAGTTCGTGAAATTTTTGTATTTGTTGGAATAAATAAAAAACAAATTGAAAAATATATTAAATCAATGATTACTTTTAATTTATGCGAGCTATTTCAATACGACGAATTAACAATTAATATGAGACAAAAAAATGATAAAGCATACTCAGAAATACTTGTATACGTATTAAATTAGGTTTTATGACTGAGTGTGATATAAATATACTTAAAACTAGAAAAATTAATTTGACAAGTAATGATTATTAAAAAAATATTCAAGAATTGTGTACATATTTAAAACAATTACCAACCAGTACTGTATGTTTATTACCTACAAGAATAATGTGCAATGCTATTAATGATGCAATGATGCTTATAATTGAGAATGAAGAAATCATTCTAGTTGCTAACGATTCATACAAATGTGCTAAAAATTTAGATAAAAAAGTCTCAAAAATGTTGGATTATGATGAAGATAATTACTGTGGTATTCAACGTGTTATTAAAATTAAAATTGGTTGTCAAGTCATGATAAGACGAAACATTGATGTTTCCATTGGAATAGTTAATGGAACAATCGGTTCTATAGTTTATGTTTCTAAAGATAAAGTTAACCAAATCACAAGTATTCGCATTGTATTACAATCTGGAATACAACATGAAATACCTTGATTGGAATATAAATTCATTATTATGGATAAAATTTCAATTATCAAAGAACAATTTCCGATTTGTAATAGTTATGAAATAACTATACATAAAAGTCAAGGGTTAAGCTTATACGATGCTGTCGTTTAAGCGGGAAATAATGTCTTTAGTAATATTCCATCATGGTAATATACTTGAAGGTCATTATACTAATCAGTCCGGGAGCCAGGGTGGTTTTCGTAGCCGATGGGGTTCTACGGCAACACTAAGGTTTTTCTTATGTATTTTTGGCCGTTGAACACGAATTTCGAGTTTGCTCAGCAGGAAAATGCCCAGGAAAATGTTTACAGTCAATTTTCCGGGAAAACAGGGAAAACCGCCATTTGTCAAAAAAAATAATATCTTCGTATTCTTTACAGGATTCTAAGACAAAAGTAATTGATTTCATTTTTTGTTTAAACGCATAGTTTTCCCGTGAAAAATCATCAAAATTTGCGAAAAACGCGAATTTTTCGATTTTCGCCGTTTTTAGCACGATTATTGCGCAATTGCACGCATAGCTATTTTAATTTAAATTATGGTAAACTACACGGAAAAAGTTTTCGAAGTCTCAGACCTTCTATACTATTCATGCCGTCTTGATCTCTATCGATCGTATGTATTTATAACTATATTAGTTTTATAGCATACCAAAACTTAGATGTTCTGAACTCTAGTATTTTCGGAGTATTCGCAATTCGAAATCGAATACTTTCAACTCCATTTTCTGCATTCCCCGATTCAGAGAGTTTCGGTATTCCGACGATACAAGCGTGAGCGTCGGCCGCTTCGACTTTCGGCATCTGAGAGTACGAAGGATTGGATTGCCGCGGTGAGTGTCTCTTGTTGTTCGCGGTGTAATAACAATCGACAGTCGACACGCAGCGCTCCAAGCTTCGTAGTCTGAGGCTACGAAGCGTTGAGCCCCTGCGATACGGAAACTTTCGGAGTCCCCACTATTCCAATTTGACTGATAATGATTCCATTTTCGCGTCCTAACATGCACGAAAATATATGAGTATCTACAGTGCGATTTCGAAGTTTAATCATTCGTATTTAGATGGGATAGAGTACAATACTTCTCGAGTTTCTGTAGTTACGAAAGTATCAACCGCTGAGCCTTCGAAAAATTTTTCCGTGTACTCCTCAATTAGTTTACTTATGCCCTAAAAAAATTCGTTTGAATAGACTGTAACGTTCTCTTTAATTATCGGTTTTATTTTACGGTCCATTTTAAATCCATGCATGTTAATTTACGCGTCAAAGAAAAAAAGGTCCTCGCGGCCAATTGAGGTCGAATCAATCACCAAAGCCTTTCTTATGCAAGTATTTTGGCCAGCTAATTACGTATCACGTTCGTGATTTTCCGGAAAAATTATGAAAAAATTTGACTTTTTCGGCTCAAAGAAATTTTATTTCGATTCTTTGTACAAATTTAGGAAGAAAGTGTTCTAATACATTTTCTCGTTAAATGCATTGTTTTTTGTTGAAGTCAAGTGAAATTAAGTGTAGTGCATGCGTATCATACAAAACTTGTTCAGATAGTAGAATAGGACTGTATTAAATGTGAAAAATTGAAATAATAAAAATTAAATTGATTCAATGAGCTGATGATTATCCTAACCTCGTAACCTCAAATTAGCCTCCGGCAGACATCTTGGAAACTTAGCGTTCCTAAGCCACATTTTTTGTTAAATTTTAGCTTAGCAACCGTTAAAACAGTTAGCTAAGTCTAAAGGTCTTAGCAAATTCGAACCGTTAATTTTCTACCAGGGGATCTCAGCAGTTTATTTATAAATAATTTATCAAAAATTATGCTAAAAACTTCAGATGTCAAGCACAGAACAATTGCAAATAGCATAGAAATTACTGACTTGTACATCACTATATAACAGTAGCTCTCATGCATATGTATATTGAAATAAAAATAATTACAATATACAATAGAACTAAAATTTGGCATGTTAATTTTTCTCAAGATGTTATTGACCATATATGAAGTTGTTTTTATCTTAAGTGATATTATTTTATGATATCTATGTAGAGATAAAAAAGTTTATAGGAGTCCATAGAAATCATTAAAACCATTTATAGAATTGAATGGTAAGTCTTAATCGCCATTTTCGCATTAAAACTTGAGTAAATTGGATTGGATTGATAAGAATCGATTAAATTCTGCACAAAAAATAATAATTCAAATAAATAGTTAAACAACAGCAATTAAAATCTATAGCTTTTTTTAGATTTTAATCGAATCTAATTTACCGTATCGAATTTAATCGAGTTTTACTGCAAAAATTGCCATTAAGACTTGCCATTAAAATTAATAAGTGATCTTATCGATTTCTATGGACTATTTTTAGCCAGGATCATCACAACCAGACTGTAGTGTTGCTGATCTTGAAAACACAGATTAGGAAGTTAACGATACTGTATCGCCAAAGCGTTAATTTCTATAGGATGGCAAAGCTTGGAAGCTGAAGTAACCCTGCTAGAAAAAGCCGATAAAAACCGATAGAAATTGATAAGATTCACCATTCAAGTCGATAAGATTTTTCATCGGCTTGAATGGTAAATCCTAATGCTATTTTTTTCATTGGAACTCAATAAAATCCAATAAAAATCAAAATAGGCCGATATGAGTCGATATAGGCCAATCAAAACTATGCAAAAAATTACAATTGAAATCAATAGACTCATCGATCATGAATTTTATCGGTTTCAATTACAATTTTTCGATACAGTTTTTATCGGCCTATATTGACCTATATCGGTCTATATCTTATGTTATCCAACCCTAATGCAAAAAATGACATTAAGATTCACTATTTAAGTCGATAAGACATCTTATCGACTTCTATCAACTTTTTCCAACAGGGAGCGTCGTCTTTGATGTATAAAATTTAATTAATATATTATAGATTTCTGATTGAAAATAACATTTTTTAACGTAAAACATCGATTACTCTTATTATTTAAGCTTTTCAATTATATATAAACTGTTTACCGCGGGATAAATATGGTTTTCCTTACACAACACTGGACACAAAAAGTTACACCATTATTATACATATATATATATATATATATATCATTGTTCTTTAATAAATCAAACAATTATTTTTATAATCAGTAAATAAAATATTTAAAAATTTATTGTTTATGACTGTTTTTCTTTTGCAGATTTTAACCATATAATTTGGATCAAAGAAATACTATGATAGCTTTCAATTACACCAACAAAAAAATTGTAAGCAGCTTTTTTATATCGATACTAATTGTAAATTTTTTTATAGCTTCTTATTATTTAGTTCATGAATTTTTTCTTTTCCATGTTTTATACGTGTAACTCCAACAAAATTCAAGGATGGCGTTAATAAATGAATGGTGCTGTATAGCCTATTTTACGTGATAACAGTATAAAATTATGTAGAATTTATACGATTTTTGGGACCTTATATTAATATAAATTATTGTAATTATCTTAATAAATTATTTTTAAAATAAAATTATTAAATTAATTTATTATTTGAGTTATTTTTTTTATTTTTGATATTGAAACGATAACCACAGCTTAACTTCCATTGATATCTAATACTTTCAAAATCACACTCCTCCATATTTATCCACATCCCTTACCAGCCATAACCTTTATGAGCCTTAACAGCCACAGCCTTTATCAACCATAACAGCCGTATCGTTTATCAGCCATAACAGCCATATAGCCTTTATCAGCCATAAACAGCCAAAGCCATAGCCTTTATTAGTTGTATATGAACATATGTACATAGACGTGACTTACTATCACTAATATTGAAACTAAAATAAATGTTGCATTATTAAAATATAAATATATTTAAAAAAATTACCAAATAACTACCAAAGCATACAATTATATTTTTTCAAAGATTTATTATTTTCAATCGTTATGATGGAATTCTAAAAAATCAAAAGCATATACAAATAATATATCTATCATCAGCAAGTAATGACCTGAACGATGCTGGGTATTGGGTAACTTCTTACTATGACACTAATTATATTTATGTATTTGATTCTATTAATAACAAAGTGCTGCACGAAGATTTAGAAAAATCTTTAAAAAGTTTACATCCTTATAATTTTGAAGAAGGTAAAGAAGTTATACTTCCAAATGTTCAACAACAAATGAATAACAAAGATTGTGGGGTTTTAACTTTATTGTGTCAAATAAAACCAGATCTTGTTAGATACGATACTCATGTAATGCGTTCACATTTATTGAACATTTTCCCTGTAATATATTACCAATTCCAATATATTTGCCGCCCAGAAAATTGTATAACAGAGATCTTATTCTCTACAATGATTGTCTGAATGATGAGCACATATATTATTTTCATAAAATATTGCAACACATTTCTGTGTATAAACCGTGCTCGACATTGTATTTACAAAATATTTCAAAATTTTACAAATAAACAAAGATAATAAACACACACAAAGTTTATTTCAATCTGGTTTTAAAGTAGGTCATTTTATATGTACATATTATGATACTAATAGTTTATTCATCTATGATTCGATGAATAGCACAGAATTGGGGACTGATTTTATTAAAGTTTTAGAAAAGTTACACCCTTATTGTTTCAAAGAACAAAAGAAACCTTTTATATTTAAAAAAATTCAGTCTCAAAGAAATGCTACGGATTATGGTATTTATTTTATAGCCTTTGCTGTGACTCTTGTATTTGGTTACAGACCTGAGATAATGGTATATAACAAAAGTGAGATGCGTAAACATTTATTAAAAATGTTTGAGAATAGATCAATACAAGATTTTCCATGTTTTAATCATCTTTCTAATTATTGTTCGCAGTTTTTTTCTAATTACATAACCGATACACGAAATAATACAGCTCAAGTTTTAAGTGATAATGTTGTTCAGAATAGGAAACGAACAATGAATCAAAGTACAGATAAAAATTCCATAAACAGTAATAATGTAACATATATATATATATATATATATATATATATATATATATATAGTATCGCAACTCAGAAAAAAAATAAAATATATTATCAAAAAAATAAAGAGAAGATTTTAGAAGCACTTAGAGAAAAACGTAAAATACAAAAATCACAAATTATAGATAATAATCAAAGTGAAACTGCTGAGTCTCTGAAATATTTAGTCAAACAGTTGACACCTGCAAATATAAATGATAATGTCAAAGAACAATCTTTCACAGAAAATAAACAACGTATGTTTTCTTTAAGTAATAATGAATTGAATTCACAGCTAAGTATTAACAACATCTCTGATTGTGATAAAAACTATGAGAATAATAATGAATCATGTAGTGATATTTATTCAAATTCTATTAGTAAAACAAGTTTAAAAAATAAACTATATTATAGCGCTAACAAGAAAAAGATACTACAAAATAGAAAAATACATTATATATCTAAAAAAAAAGCAAGTATATTAAATAAGAATCGCAATGATTATAAACATAGTAATCGTGATGAAATATTACTAATAAAAAAACAGTATTACTACAAACATAAGGACAAAATTGCAATGAAAAACAAAATTAAAAAGAAATACAATGCGATTGATGTTGCTAAGGATAGCACGATTAAATTGATACAAAATACTAAAAATTTTATAACTAAAATCATGGTTAAATTAGATTCTTCAGTTCCTTCGTCACAATGCAGATTAGAAGTTGAAAATGTAATATCTACGTCTATTTACGTACCAGATAACTACATTAATGCAGCAAAAAAAGGATTGACAAATCTTAGAAATAAAGTTGAATTATCATTAACTCGATTAGGTGATGTACCGATTGTGAATAATGTAGACTGTGCATTAACTGCTTTATGTGATAGAACAAAACATACCTCCTCCTCAGAACCGTATTTTGCAGGTGCTGCGTATGATTTTAGGCTTGATTTATTTAACGATTTTAATATTGATGAGAAAGTTATTATAAATGAAAAAGGACAAAACACGAATATTTTATCACTTCTTGAAGAGAAAAGTAATTAAAGCAAAGTCTGGGAATGTAATGGTTATTGTAAAACTATCGATGTTGATATATTAATTGAACTACAAGTTTTTTTTTACAAATTCTTAAAATCACTTTTAGAAGTGCTTACAAGTTTCTTTTATCCATAGATATATGTTCCGCTCAATACGATAATGTTGATAAACCTGGCCATCCAAGTATTTGTTTTGATCAACCACTATTATGTAGTTCAAAACTTTTTAAATTACAAGTTTTATTATCTCATTATTCTTATTTGAAAACATTACAAATATTACTGTATGAATTAAAACATAAATTTACTATTATTTTAAACATAGAAAATGCTTTGTATGTTTCAGATGTTGTGTTATTGAGAAATATTATACAAAAATCCAAAATTATCGGTGTACCCATCAAAAGCTATAAGAATATACAAAAATAGTCACAGATCCGCCTGCAATTCCTTGTATTTCATGTGAAAGATTATTTTGTGTGAGAGATATTCTACTTTTTGACCAGAATATTATTAATGAAAATAATATTGTTTTTGAAATATTCGGTATCAAACATAAAAGTCTTTTACAACAAATTAAGGAACTACAATATGACGACACTATAACTCTTACAGAAACTAATATGGACACAGGTGCGCAACTCCTGGCGCTTCAAAGCGCCCGAATTTTTATTGTTTGAGCGGCGGATTCGCCGCGGTCGTCGTTTGTTTGGGAGCACGTGGGGAGAAAGGATAGGAAATAAATACTCTCTTTATTCTATTTACTAAATCGTATATTTCACCCAACCCTTCCCTACAACGTGGTGGCTTTTGCCTCCTACGCAATTCCGCCATGCAGGGCGTAAGCGATTTTCTCCCTCCCGCTGTCCCGGTACTCCCGCACCTAAACTGCACAACGCCACCCGTGTCTCGCGGACAGTCTACTTAGCGTTCGGCCTAGTCGGACCGCACCAGCAGAAACCCGCTTTCTTCCCCCCTCCTCTCTCTCCTTTATTGGCGAGTCCGAGCGCGCGTGCCGCTTCTCCCGCTCGGTTCTCGCTACGCCGCGACGTTCTTTGTCTGAGGCGCCCGACGTGGCCAACCCCGCACAGCGTGCTCCTTACTCGCCTATTCCTTACTCGCGTTTCTTTTACTCAAAACCACTTACCAGATCGTCGCCACCGGTGAATCTTTCCTCCGCGGCGCCAGGAAACCTCGCACGCCTCGCAGCAGTCTGGCTTCCCGCGACTGATCTCTCTCCTCAGCTCTCCCGCGAAAGGTAAGCCACTTGGGCGTCCGTTGGCGTCCTTCCCGTCTCGTCTTCTTTAACGCCTTCTCTATCCTCTCAAATCGCCGTTGACTGGGCCGTGGTGGTCCTCCTGCCAGCGCTTCCTCACTCTCACCCTGGTCTGCTATATGCACGTCGAGAAAACCGTAAGACTTCCTCAAACTCTCAACTCTCGCACTTCTCTCTCGCGCTCGCAAACCTCTGCGTTACTCAATCTCTAACGAGGGCTCACGAGATACTGCCGGTCCGGTGCGCGCTACTCGCGCTCGCCACCTCCCCTACTCCTAAGGCCGCAGCGAAGCCGCGCTCTGATTGGCAGCCCGGGCCGCACTATCTCTCGGTGATTGGCTGAGCCTCTCTCTCGCGACGTTGCTCGTCTCGTCGCTTGATGGAACGGTGCTGTGAACTCATTAGGCCCAGCAATTCTTGGGATGCGCGACGGCTCTGACAACAAAGCCGCATGGCTTGTTACCGACCGTTCGCGCTCCATTTTTCATGCAGGGAATCTGACGGTCCGTAAAAAGATTTTCCTGTGCGGCTACGACGTACCACGTCGCAATTTGCAGACCTTGTTTGACAAACTTGAAAAAAAATATTATGCCATCAAATTTTGTTTTGAATAATCTTTTCGTAAAAGAAATTCCAGAAGAAATTAAAAGTCTCGATATGATGGAAAACATTTTAATACAAAGAGCTAAGGCTTTTCAAACAATTACAAAAATGGATACAGTTATGAATAAAAATGTTACTCATTATGTGAAAATTGACAAAGATGTTGGTAGAACATTTCATTTACCCTTACCACTAGAAGAGACTTTAAAGAAGATATGTCCTGATACAGATCCCTTAAATGTTGATTATAAATTTTATATTTTGGTTCCAACCCACCCAACAAAAGCAAAAAAAAATTAGGAAGATTATTTTGATATAAAGAAGGTATGGAAAGCTTTATGTTGGCTAAAACTAAATAATTCAATTTATGAAAAAATTGAACTTCCATCTAGTCCAGAAATGTTGTTGGATAAAGTACACGAGCAATTGGAATATGAAATTAATGATGAAACAGAAACAAAAAAATGTATATCTCAAAGAAAAATAATACAAAACGAACTACCAATACGTCCATTATTAACTCAAAAATCTCAAACTGATCCTTTTTATAAACATCACACCATTTACCCCTTACATGACAAAAAACAGAATGAATCAGATACTGCCTTGTACCAAATGTTGCAAGTTTCCGAGAATGCATTAGATAACAGAGGCAAAGATTTAGATCTCATGTGCTTTCCTGATCTGTATCTGAAAGAAATCCTCTATTAAAAGATTTTGATTATATTAAGAGTAGATTAGCATCAAAACATGCACAATTCAGACTAAACAATCAATATTTTTTTTTTACTATACAATAATACAATGAGACAAATAAGCGCTGGAATATTCCAAATGCTTAATATTATCAATCCAAAGTATAATTTCACGGTTAAAGAATTTCTGCAAATGTTAAACGAGAATAAGCTAGATGCTAATCTTGGCACAATTTTCTCTCGTTTACCTGGAACTGAATCATATTAGAAAAAAATTCGTAATGAATTGACTTGTATGGCACGCGAGTATGGACCTGCTACTTTTTTTATTACTTCAAGCCCTGGAGAGTAGATGCGATCTTTACTAGCGAAATACATAAAACAAGTAAATGGGTGGAATGATTCTATTTCGTTCTATTTCCCAACTAATAGCTGCAGATCCAGTATTGACAGCTAGATATTGTCAAAATAAATTTAAAGCTACTTTAGCTTATACATTATCAAAGGCAAATCCTATTGGAAAAGTTACCCACTATTACTAGGTCCGTGAATACCAAGGTAGGGGACTATTATCATTGTTTATTTTGGATTCAAGATGCTCAAATTTACAATACAAAGTCGAATGAAGAAGTACAAGAGTTAATTTTAAAATACATAACATATCATATTCCAGATAAACGAATTTCCCCAGAACTTAATCTCCGCATCTTATCCTATCAACAACACAAACACAGTAATTATTGTATGCGAAAAAAACAGTCAAAAACTAGGTTTGTAAGTACTTGTCGCTTTGGATTTCCTCGCCCAATAACTGATAGAATAATTTTGAGAGACGCTTCTATTGCTATTGCAAATCAAAACAGATTGAAAAATAAATCTCGCTTTTACGATCTACCTCGGACAAAAGATGAACAAAATGTTAATGATTACATGCCTAGTCTCTTACTTATTTGGGAAGGAAATAATGATGCTCAATACATTGGAGAATTATCTTATTTATTGACCAAATACGTTAGCAAATATGGAACGAAAGGTGAAAAGAGCAATTTAGATTTTGCAGATATACAATGAAATAAACCTTTGTATAATCGTCTATGGGCCTTTGCTGTACGTGCCTTAAAAGATAGAGAATGTAGAGCAATTGAAGCTGCTGATGTTTTGTTAGGTCATCCATTGCACAGTACTGATGCTGACACAATTATTAAATGGTTGAATGTTAATATTATAAGGGGTAGAGAACTAAAACCGTTTAATGAAATAAAAAATCTTCTAGAAGATTTGACAGATATATTTTATAATTCTTTTATTGATAATAATCATTATCCTAACAGACCAAAATAATTAGATTGACTCTGCTTGTATGATTTTGCAAAGTAGTTTGAGATTACGAAGAAAAAACTAGTTTACAAAGCAGAGTATTATGAAATGCCAAATGAAATGTATTGTAAAAACCGCAAGAAACCGTATTTAATAAATCACTATCAATTGAATGCAAAAACTCAGCCAGAAGTCTACTACCATGCTTTGTTACTATTATTTAAACCATGAAGGGATTTAGATGAATTAATTAAAAAGGTTCCGACGCAACGTACTTCGAAGCTTTAAGAAAACAGCAGCATGAGTTAGCACAAGCAATGAAGTACCATAATAAATGTGCAACACTGCGAGAAGCTATGGATAACATGAATAAATTAATTCAAAATGAACTAGATAAAATTGAAACACATACACCTAAAAACTCAGCTAACATTTCTGATGGTTATGTACCTATTGAAGTGGAAAACGCTATGGATGATTTTCAAGCTGATGTAGAAAAAGCTATTGTGAGCAAACAAGACCTACAAAACTCTATTGCAAAGTTTAATACTGATCAGATAAGAGTTTTTAACAAAATAACTTCTGTTATACAATCGAATAACAAAATATTAAGAATGTTTGTCAGTGGTCCTGGAGGAACTGGTAAAAGTTTAGTCATTGAAAATTTAGTTTAGTGGAATAAAATTTATCGTGATAAAGATACAGCTGTTACAGTACCAACTGGAATTGCTGCATATAACGTCCAAGGACTTACAATTCACAGATTGCTATAACTTCCAGTAGAACACGGTGGCACAGCTGAGTACAAAGAATTATATGGAGCAGCTTTAAAACAAATAAGGCAAACATTGCAGAACGTTGACTTACTTGTTATAGATGAAATATCAATGGTATCAAATATTACTTTCATGTATATTCATTTGTGTTTAACTGAGATATTTGATACATCTGAGAAAAAGGGCGGATAGTTTGGTAGCGTAAATGTACTTGTTTTTGGCGACCTGCTGCAGCTTCCTCGAGTTCGTGAAGATTTTGTATTTGTCAGGATGAACAAAAAACAAATTGATAAATACATAAAATCGATGATTACTATCAATTTATGGAAGTTATTTGAATATGATGAATTTACAATCAATATGAGACAAAAAAATGATAAAGAGTACTCAGAAATTCTTTCACGTATTAGATTAGGTTTCATGTCTGATTCTGATATAAATATACTAAAAACTAGAAAAATAAATTTAACAAGTAACGTTTATTCAAAAAACATTGAAGATCTACATAAATATTTAGGCAAATTACCAATTGATACTATATGCTTGTTACCTACAAGAACAATGTGCAATGCTATTAATGAAGCATTAATAGGATTGCTTACTATTGATACAGAAGAAATAAATCTTGTTGCCAAAGATTCATACAAATGTGCAAAATCTCTACAAAAAAAGTTTTAAAACTGCTAATTGATGATGAAGACAATTTTTGAGGTATTGATCGTATAATTAGAATAAAAGTTGGTTCTAAAGTTATGATAAGAATGAACATTGATGTTTCTATTGGAGTAGTTAATGGAATGATCGTCTCAGTTGTTTCTGTTTCTAAGATAGATCTGAAGAGATCACAACTATACGCATCGTATTGCAATCTGGAAAAGAATATGACATACCTCAATTGGAGTATAAATTCATTATTATGGATAAAATTTCTATTACCCGAGAGCAATTCTCGATTTACAATAGTTATGGAATTACGATTCATAAAAGTCAAGGCTTAAGCCTATAAAATGCTGTTGTTAAAGCTGGAAATAATGTATTTAGGAATAGTATATCGGCTATTCTTGAGTATAATAGACTACGAACAGAATATCGGCCAGATATAAATAGATTCGATATTCCACTAGATCCAAAAAAAAAACACTATGGTGTATTAATAACAATTTGTCATTGATAGGCACTAACAGTAATTTAAAACATATTTCTAATAGTATTTGGTATATTTGTGGTTTATAAAACAATGATGGAGTTTCTTGATACGCTAATGCCTGTGTGCAAAGTTTATTTCATTCCCAAACTATTAAAAGAATTTTATTACAACAATTAGGTGTCCTGGTTGCGATGAACGAAACCATAGTGATACGGCTAATTATATTGTCAATCTTTTTTTGCCAGACAACAGAATTTTTTGGAGTTTACAAACATTCATAAATTATAATATTGGAAATTGGCAAGACATTGAAAGTTATTGTAATAATGGTTGTCATTTAATAAAGATTAAGAAAGTTGATCTAATAAGCAGTAATAATTTGGTAATTTTACAATTAATGTTATTTTATCGTACTGATAACGATATCGTGAAAATAACTAATTGCAGAATAAATGCAATACCAGCTAGTAAGGTTGATATCAATGGTAAAAAATATAAAGTTGTGAGCGAGATATTTCTCCATGGTAATTTTGACGACAGTCATTACACAAATATGTTACGACAAAATAATCAGTGGTTTCACATTAGTGATAACAATGTATCTAAAAAACAATGGCCAAAAGGTGCTAAAAATATTTATATTCTATTTTTAGAACGAATTTAAGGAATTTAAAAGGTTCGTTCCAAAAGAAATGAAATCTCTAAAAAAAAAAAATTTAACAAAAGTAAAAATGTTAGGCGAGTTTGATGTTTTGCGTATCTAATGTATGTAAATTACATAATGTAATTACACAATAACATTTGTTTATAATGTAATAACAGATAAAAAAGAACTGAGATCTATAAAAAAAGTCAAGTTTATTACCATGATATTTCAATCATAAAATAGAAAAAAAAAATATAATTATTGGGTTTCATTAAGGAATCAGTGGACTGATTGCTAATTTAAACTTAACATATATTGATCAATTACAAAGAACACTCAAGATACTTGCCATGCCTGTTTCATTATATTCATATGTGTACAGCTAAAATCTTCATCTTATATGTTAAACCGTGGTATAAAAATTATTAATATTTTGTTTTAACTTGTTACATTATTGGTATTTATAAAAAGTTTTTGCGACGCTGTGCCTCCCAACACAGGTGCGCAACACCTACAGCCTCGCATGCGCTAGGATTTTTCTTTAACGTAGGATTTGGCGCGATCGTCACGTTTGGGAGAACGCTAGGGAGAGGAGAAAATAATCACACAATGGTTAACAGTTTATTGCACTTGTATTTCGCCCAGCCCTTCCCTACAACGCGGTGGCAATGATGGCTCCCGTGCACAATGTAGCCACGCAGGGTTTATGTTGGCGAGCTCACATACGAGCCGCACTCGTGCAGCAGACGGCAAACCTCAGGCCCAGGTCCAGTCTGTTGCCGCTTGTCTCTCTCTCTCTCTCTCTCTCTCTCTCTCTCTCTCTCTCTCTCTCTTTCTCTCTCTCTCTCTATGTTTCTGGCTGCTCTAGTCCTCTGGATGATGGTGGCGGACTGGCTGGCTTCCTTCCTCTCGTCGGGATGGTCGCTGGCTCGTCCGGGCGTTCACACTATTGCCCTCACGCACACTATTGGCCAATCTCCTCTAGTCGTCGACCTCGGGTCGATAAGCAGAGAAGGACGCACGAAACTCTCGCAAACGTCGTGCTCCGTCGACAGTTGGGAGAGAACTGGCGGATTTCCCGCTCGTTCTCACGCTCACTTTCCTTTCGTGCTTGTCAAGCCCGCGCTTCTTGCTGACTTCCGATTGGCTGCCAGTCCGCGCGGATAGCGAGCCGCGCATCGGCGACCGATGATTGGCTCGCGACATGCGGACGACCTATCAGCGCGCGCGACGACAAGGCTCGCTCTCACGCCAACGATGCTGACTCTCGCGCCGATGATGACGGTTAGCTAGCCCGTTCCCCGAACTTGAGGACAGGCCGGCGCCTACAACAACACGTAGACTCGCTTGTTTATTCCGCGTACTCAGAGCTTGGCCGCATCGAACGAGATTCCTGTTATCGACGCGGCTGCGACGTTTTCAACGTCGCATTTTAAAATAAGCACATTTTTTAAATAATTTCAGTAGTAATCGTTTCTATGTATTTTGCAAATAAAATTTTTATTTCTTTTTCTGGAGATATGAAAAAAAGTGAAATCATGTTAAATACTTTTTTAAAATTATTTATAATTATGTGTCGTGTAATTTACATTGGAAATCTATCATCAATATTGAAATAATGATTTTATAATTTTGTGTATACAAATAAAATATGCATGGCAAGTTACGTAGTTATCTTGAGTGTTGGTTGTAATTGATAAATATATGTTAAGTTTAAATTAGCAATCAATCGACTGATTCCTTAATGAAACCCAATAATTATTTTTTTTTTCTACGTTATGATTGAAATATCATGGTAATAAACTTGACTTTTGTTATAGATCTCAGTTCTATTTTATATGTAATTACAGTGTAAACAAAAAATATGTTATTGTGTTATATTATGTAATTTATATGCATAATGATACGCAAAACATGAAACTCGCCTAACATTTTCATTTTTGTTAAAATGAAAGTTAAATTTAAAATCTAAATATAGTAGTGCATGCATATGAGATAATCCTCGCTTTAGAAATTCAATTGCATAGATGTTCCGTCGAGACCCGAGGAGAAGAATTTCGCCGTGAAAACGGCGTCGAGCGAACTCCACGAGGTCGATGTATAACCCGTGGCGCCATCTCCCGTGCTTGAGTTGAGTAAGCGACTTCGCGACTTGCTGCGCTCGCCGACAGCGCCGCCGGCCTCGTGTCGCGTGCGGTCGGACGAGCGCCGAGTCAGTACTCGATAAGACGCCAAGCAGTTGATAGCTCACGCTGTCTCAGCTCAGCGGAAAATCGACCTTAGACATTGCGTTTCTTGCTCGCCCGAACGTCCGCCGAAGCGTAGTCGTGCTGGATCTCTCGGCTTCCCTTGGTGTTTCTGTTTCTTTCTCTTTTTCTCTCTACCTCAGCTCGCACGCCGCGTTTGGCTCGCGATCGGTTCCGCGAACGTGGGTACGCGCGCGTCGAAACGTGCAAGTCGGTAGAATTGCGCTACCGAGTTGAGTCAGCGGAACTGCGCCGCTGACACGAAACGAAGATTCTCTTTCAGAGTCGAACAAGTTCACGATACACACACATATAGTCCACACTTATTTATTCCGCAGCTTGTAATATTTTTCGAGAGGGGTTTTATACCTGACGGCTTTCCCCTTTCATTCTGAGCATATTAAACACACACGTTTTTCGCTCAATCGCCTTCTTTTATTTTTCATTTCAAAATGCAGCTACTTTAAGTTGTAAAACTCGAGCTACTAAATCAGGTCTATCTAATGTATTTTTATTTTCATTTAAATTTTTTACAATTTCAATCCATTTAGGATGACAATAGTAACAAATAATTCAGGTTTTCCAAATGTTTGGACAATAAATGTTGATGGTAAAATAACCATTTTGCCAAGGTTGACATACATTGATTGAGCTTTATTTGTTACATAATTCATTTCTAATATTTCTAATATGAAATAATCTTGTTCCTTTAACTTTACACTATGAATCAACTATAAATTGTTGAATTAATTTACCGAATTTTAAATAAGGATTAAATTAATTTTGTACACTAAAAGAAAGGAATAATACAGCAACGCTGTAAATTGGGTTTTATTTTTAATTTCACTTTCATAATTAGGTTGTCATCGTCCTTATCCGAAAGAAAACATCGCTAAAAGCGAAACGCTTTGCTTTTCACATAAGGCACTCGCCGATACTTAGAGGTTCGACGATGAATACACACAAACACATGCACATACATACACACGCGCGCGCGCGCATTCACACACACGCATACATGCAGATATTCAAATATTATTGATAAACTGTAATGGGATAAGACTTGACGATGAAAGAAGACGGGTGTGTTTGAACGTAGGTACTCTAATAAATTCTACAGCTAGGTGTGCCACTTTTGCTTGGACGCCAGAATATTTATGTAGTTTATGATTCGGATCGTTTGTTCAATTTTAACATTGAAATTTACACTCTATATTTAATTAGTACTTTAGATTTTAGTTTGTTTTGAATTTTCAATTTTGGATTGTGAATTGTATTTTATATATTGTTGGTACATACTAATATTGTTGAATAGTTATTATGTTTTTCTTATTATTAATGATATACAGGGTGAGTCATTTTAATCTTTATCTCAATTATCTCGTTGGCAAAGCATGCCAGCGAAAAAAGTTTCGGACAAAATATTTAGGATTTTTCCCTGGCTATCTAATGATGACCTAGACAAGGTCATTGAGCATGACCTTCAGGGTCATTTGAAGGTCAAGTCGATTTTTTCAAATAGAAACCCCTACTTTTGGCAACAGAAATGGAAAGAGCGAGAAATTTTACGTTCGAACATGTGATTTTGGAAACAAATCATCTTTTGTGCGGAAATTACCTTTGACATCAGCCGAACCCAGGATGCACCATAGAGGAGGTTGTCAAAAGAATTTAGCATCCCATTTTTTGTTTTATTTTATTTTTGTATTTTTTTATTTGTTTTTATGTGTTTTTTATTTGTTTTAGTGTTATTTTATTTACTTTAATGTGTTAGTTTTTTGTATTTTTTATTTGTTTTTAAGTGTTTATTTGATGAATAAACAGATGAATCAACATTCAGAAACACTGGAGTATTGAATAGACATAATTGCCAGTCTTGATCTTGTTGAATCATTCGTATTGCCCATCGACAAAAATGTATGTGCAAGTATGATTACAATTTGTTAAATTGCACAAGTGTTCCATGTATGCGTATCCTGCTTTCAATAAAGTACTTCAATGGAATTATTAGATAAGTTATTTCTTATAAATTAAAACAAAAATTATTGCTTAAAACTTTTTCTATTAAGCATTTACTTTGTGGAATTTATTTTATTGTTGCAGGTTCTTCAATGTTTATAATGTTTGTAGCAGATGAATTTTTCTACCAGCCTCAAGACTGGTAATGTATATTATTTTTCATTTATTAAAATTATTGTTTATCTTGTATATAAATGATTTTATTGCATTTTAATGCAAAGTATAAATTAGAATTATTTTATTACAAAGTATAAAAATTACATAAAAATTTGTTTACGGTTAAAATTATGATTAAAATATTGATCTTATTTTAATTTTCTTTATTATTATTATTAATTTTTCAATGCAATAATGATTATTATTTATGATTCTTATAATTTTCTATGTATAATCTACAATTTAATTAATGTATTCAATGCACAAGTTAATAATTAAATAATAAGTTAATAATAATTAATGCATAATGTATTCAATGCATTTAGTAAAAGTATCTTGTTAAATATTTGTTTAAGAATTGTCGATTCTGTGATGCAGTAACCATATATCATTGAGTTAATGATTTACATTTTTATAATTATGATGCATAGTATTATGTTCAAAGCCAGCAAGATTAAAGATTTATCGTTATAGATTTTGTGTTAATATGCGGTCGTTGTATATGTATTTGACACATGTTACACATCTACACATATATAAGTGTTTAGTGGAGGCAAAAGTATAATAAAAAATTCATCAATTCAAGATTTTAAGTAACAATGGTGATAAAAGCAATATAAGTGACTTATTGCTGTCAGCCCTAGCAGGACAGCACAAATGTTGTGTACGACATGACAAAGAAGTGGTTGAAAAAACAAGCCTCTACCGTTCACAGGCTTACAAGAAAAGCGCTGTTCAATAATATATTTGTAATGATGCATGTGCTTTTAAAAAAAGGAGCGATAAGAAAGTAACAGGATTACAAGATTCACGAAGATAAAAGACATGAAGGTTTATTCAGAAAAAAGGTAAAAGGAAGTAGAGTAAAAACATTTTAAAAATTTAGTCTAGGCGTGGTGTAGAGTTAAAGTGAAAAAGTTAGTTTAAGCAAGTATTAGCAAGTATGTGTAACATAAGGTTATTTTGAAAATTTAGTCTAGGTGTTGTGAAGAATATTGCATATTCAGTATATATAGTAAGTGTAAGTGCAAAAAGTTTATTCAAAAAAGTATGAAGTTTAATATAAGGTTTTTTAAAGAAATTTAGGCTTATTGTTGTGCTGAATATTATATATTCAGTATACATATATAGTGAGTTTGAGTGAAAAAAGTTGATTCAATCAAGTATGACATGTAATATAAGGTTTTTAAAAAAATGTAAGCTAGGCGTAGTGTAGAATATAGTATATTTAATATATATAGTGAGTAAGAGTGCAAAAAGTTTATTAAAAAAAGTATGAAGTTTAATATAAGGTTTTTTAAGAAATCTCGGCTAAGTGTAATATCGTATATTCAGTATACGGGACGTTCTTTGTCAACCGGAACACCTCTATACCCAAAATTCCTTTTGACCTAAAAATATTTAAAAATATGGAAAATTTAGGATTTTTTATGTACTTTCCATTAGAGCGTGGCCTTTTTTGAAATTTCGTTTACAGACAGAGCAGCACGTCCCCTAACCTTAAAAAAATACCACTTTACGAAATGATCATGCTGTCATAAATCACAGGAGCTCAGAAAAATTCCAGACAACGACTATTTTCATGTATTTTTTGCTGCTGAACACGAATCCGGCGGTATATTTTACCGATACCTCAAGCGTTCACCCCTAACCTCAAAAAACACCCCCAAAATTGCAGTTTCGCGCAGTTGAGAGCTTTGTCCTGTGATGGACGTGAGGAAAATTATTGACAGAGACTATTTTTATGTTTTTTGAGATGTTGAACACGAAGATTTGCAATATTACAAGAGGACCAAATTTTCTAAAATCAAACCATTTTTTTATAGTTTGATGTATTTTTGACATATACATTAACAATAATATATAATCATTTAAAAGAATAGAAATTATTTTCGTTTTTTTTTATTACCATCTTTTTACATTATTTAGCAGTAATCCGTTATTGATAATATTTTGGATGCATTAGAATATCAAAATGCAGAAAGACAACGTCAAGTTATTACAAAATACGTAAGTCACACACATAATACAAATTACATTCTTTTTTATTCGAGGGTAAAAGAGAATTAGTAATTGATTCATAAATAAACAATCCATATTCCATAAAATACGTATTACTTTATTATCTCTCCTTATTATTTTGTATTACAGTAATATTAATAAAATTGTATTTTTTGTAAAAAGTTATCGGAGAAAAAAAAGAATTATTGAAAAACCTTTGAAATTTTCAAAGAAAATTAAAAATATATGAAAATTACTTTAAATCTTTGAGAGTAACTAAGAATTTTCTTTATTATGTAATAATAACTTATAGATTCTCTCGATTTCATATACTTTTTTTCTTAGTTTGAATTTCAACCACAAATTTATTAATTATTACAACGTGGTATAAATACTTTCCCATACCATCTAAATCAAAATACCCGCGTATGTATACAAATATTTTTTAGTCAGTTTTTATGAGAATAAACTATTGTCAATAAATATTTTTTAATTAGACCTTAAGAAAATAAATAAGTTTTGAAGACTATTTTGGCAAATAAATGTTTTGATTGTTTATATACTTTTAGTTCTTATTGCATATTGATCATAGTAGCAGAAAGCTTTAAAAACAGGTAAGGTTCAAAAAATCTGTCATCAATACAGATTTTATATGTTACTATTTTATAAAAAAATTATTTAATCTAAGCTCTTTAATTATGTATGATGTCTACATACAGCGTGTATTAATTATTTAAAAATATTATTTATCTTGCTGTAATATAAAATACAGCAATAAGAAATTTTTATTTTTTATTAAAAATTGGCAATAATAAATATAACTTACAGCAGTGTTATGTGTTGTAAAAAATACATTTGAACTATTAGTATTTGTGTAAATTAATATTAGTGAAATTGTTTACAATTCTTTAATTAAGATAAAGAAAGGTTTATGCAATTTATCGGTACCTAGGCGGAAATTTATTTACCTAAAAAAAGCTAATAAAAGCTAATAACTTTTACGATTAGTTTATAATATGTAGATTTTGGACTCTAAAAACGTTTAATAATAAATTATAGCTTTTATTAGCTTGTTTTAGCTTTTATTAAATTTTCTATATATTATCCCGCGTAAAAATCGGAAGTATTGGCAAGATATTGCTAATATATTAGATATATCAATTGTTGATGTATTGCAAATATATTGGAGCAACAATGTCCAATATATTGGTGAAATTTCGGCAAAGTTATACTTGGCAATGCTTCTCCAATATGTTGCTAATATTTTCGAATCAATGAAAAAATTCAACTGTTGGCGAAATATTGCGAATATATTGGATACGTGATTCGCCAATGTATTGGGAGCACATTGGTTATGCATTATCCAATATATTGGTAGATTGTTGTCAATGCAAAACTTGCTGATGTCTGTGCAATATATTACAGATATATTTATATAAAATATTTAAATAATGTGGCTAAATCATACAAAATCGTAAGGTAAGTATATTTATTCATTTTCCAATATGTTTACAGGTTCGCATAAGTAACTAAGATTATCATATTTAATGTGAAAGCAAACATTTTTCAAATTTTTAACGTCTATCACACTAAGCGTTGGATATGATTCTGTGTATTCATGTATATACTTTAATACACCTTCCGGTATATTTACAGAAAATGGATTTATCGTCTTAAATTTATTAATAATTGCATAATTTTTTCCTTGACATTCGCACAATTTTTTGCAGTTGCAGTTTATCACACGTATATAGATTTGAACACTTCCAAAATTTACCATAGAATTATTTGTATAAGAAACAAAATGTGATTCTGTTTTTTGATTATTTTGAGCTGCTTCTGAGGTGAATAACAATTTATTTTTGTATAACTTCTTAAATAAAAAAATGTTTGTTCCCTGTAAAGTGTATTTTGATCGGATTTCGTCAGCTTTTAAAGCTGTAAGTTTTGAAATCTTGCCAACTGCATAAATAGAAGTTTCAATTTGTTCAAGTTTCATTTTTTTATAACTTGATAAAAACATCTTCATGTTTCAAAATATGAACCCTAGTATATATATTTAAATTGAATATAATTTGTAATTCGGGCTTTGTACTACTATGATCCAGAGCTTTCATTTTTCCGTTGACGTCTTCCAATGCGAAACATGAAGTAGTCCATAGGGGACCCAAGCGACGTACTACCTCGACTAGATTGCGTAGACTATGTACATTACAAGTCATGTTTTTAATACCGTACAATTCTTCGAATCTACTTGAAAATTCATATGTACATTTCTCTGCTAAAGTAATCATTTCGTTAGTAACCTCTGCCTCACACAAGGTATATATAGCCAAGACCAAATACTTGTAGTGGCTCATATAATCCTCAGGCAAAATACCATTTAAAGAAGGCACTGAGTAGTAAAATAACCAATTTTTTTGTTCGGAAGCTTTCCAATATTTAAAATGTGTTTTTATGGGTCGAGGATGTCTTGCAACAAACGAAGGAGGTTGAATAGAACAGAGTCTGCAATCTACAACTTCAACTAAATTTGATAGACTAAAATTTTCGCTTGACCATTTGCAATCAAACCATAATTCGGCTAATTTTTTAACTCCCTCAAATACGCAATGCATCACATCAATAGCTGTAGAAGTAATAAATTTATAACAAATTTTCGACATAATTGTTGGACCTTTTACGACGCATACCGGCTGACCGATGTCGACTGCTTGCAATGCATGTTCAATCGTGTCTTCGTCGTAACGCAGAATCATGTGTTCACAAAAAGGGTAAGTACGCGTCCTGTCGACTGTGCGACCTTCTAGAAAACAAATTAAACACCCGAATCTACAGTTGTATTGGTTCATGTTTAAAAACAGAGCTTTAGCTGGCAGATCAGCTGTACCGCACAAAACAATTCCTTTTACCTTTATTATTTTATTGAGGACTTTAACGTAAATATCTACACCATTGTTTAACTCTTGTAACGACTGTTTCAATGGCTGTAAGAATAAATTGGGTTCGGGTTTTTTATCTCCAAACCACAAAGAGACTAATAAAATATTTTTGAGTTTATATCTCTCTTCATAAGGAAGGTTGAGTATTATTAAAAAAAACCCATACATTAAACTTCGAGGATTTAAAAATTCTGACACCATCACTGTACCACATAAAACCTATATTATTTTGGTTTGATAATATATTTCCCGGTTTGAACAATTCTTTATAAATCGAACCGTCATAAATGTCTCGAAAAACTCCATGTTCACGATTTTTATTACAAATTAAATCGCGATTTAATTTGTGATAAAAATCAGATCGTCCGCCATAGATCGATTTTAGTTGAGGAATTAAAGGAACCTCAATAAAATAATTTTGGTTTACATTGCACTCACATTTAATTACATCTTCCGCGACATTTTCTATTTCGACCGATTCGTCGTTATTAACGTCATGATTGGTATTATCAGTTAATGTTCCACAGTCCGTACAATAGTAGTGTTTTTTAAATACCATATCATTACTTTCAGTTAAATATTTCTTAAACATATAACAACTTGACGGACAGTTATTGGGTTTGGGAAGAGTCAATGAAATTAACTTAAGCGTTCGACAAGTGTGTGAATCGGGTTGACGAAGATCCGACTTCAAAAGTCCTACACATAAAACAAACTCTCGAACTGTCATTGTGGACCCGGGGTACAGCTCATCATCCATTATTGAGCAGTCACTTCCCTCATCGTTTTCATCGATTTCACTGCAGCTACAGCTTATGTCGCTCGAATCGTCGCATTCGCTATTGGCATAGTCGTTCTCTAAAAAATTAATTAAGGTGATAAATCTCAAGCAATAATAAAAAGCGAGAGAGAGAGAGAGAGAGAGAGAGAGAGAGAGAGAGAGAACAGCACAATATATCATAATATTTAGATTTTATTATTTCAAATCCGAGGCATTTGTTGAACTGCTTCGCATACTCCTTCGTTACATGCCTCCTTCCACTCTAATCTATACAGTTTTCGTTTTTCCACAGTTACACAGATTGACGGCATTTTTGTGAAACGGTGAGAAAGAGAGAAATGCACTGAGATTAGACTTCGGCATTGTGTGCGCTTTTTCTATTTATCGGCGGTAAATTTTCTTCGCGGGCGCGTAAGAAGTGCTATTTGCCATCATCGTACTAAACGGGCTTTCGGTTGATTGTAAATCGAAGCAAGAAGTCTAATGAAAGGACCGAATACAAGCATATAAGCATACACACGTACACACGTACGCGTATACAAGCATACGCACGTACACGAAAAAAAGCTCGGAAGGCATCGCACACGTAAGCACTGCGTTATTCCATTCGCTGTTTAAATAATATTTATAGTTTAGATGTGAAGTACGTTTTAATTTATTTTACAAATATTCGACTCTAATCAGGCGCTACCGACGCATAGTCGATACAGGTACAATCATCCATGCTGTTCAATACTGGACTATCACCTGTAAAAGTGCGGCACATGAGTCGCTGTGTCTATAAGAAAGATGCGCCGAGAAAAAGCGAAACTGTTAAATATCTCTCTCTCTCTCTCTCTCTCTCTCTCTCTCTCTCTCTCTCTCTCTCTCTCTTACGTGCGCGTGTGCGTGTTCTCTTATCACTCGTTTCGCGATCTCTGAAAAAGTGATGGTGGACTCGTCGCAAACACGCGCTCCGCACGTATGACGTTTCCGCGCGCTATATCTTTCTCTCACTATGCATGCATTTATATACACACGTATATGCATATATATATACGCTCACACACGTTATATTTACCGTATGAGAATGCTGTATTTTGGTTAGCCGAACTTCCTTTTACTGCATCGACTACGCGCATCTCCTCGGGAATCTCATCAGTCAAATAACCTGCCAGATTGCACTCGGAATTGCGACTGGTACTTTCAAACATTCGCTAAAATTAAAATAAGAAAATAGTAGCATGAGACTTATAATTATTTCTTTATTAATTTTCGACTTTACGTAAATGTTGATAAACTAAAGAGCAAAAGTTTAACTTGCATTAAGTTCACCAGTTTCCCCTTCAAGCTCTGTTGGCTCAAGTATAGTCGATGTTTTGCAATTCAACATGCACTTATTTCGTTTTTTGTAATTCTCACCATAATCTCCATAATGCAATGGTCTTTTAGACATTTTAATACGAACGCGAGTTTTCTGCTTACCTCTCTTCTATCATACGCCGAAATATATAAAATATTCGGTCATGTTGTCGTTTTGTTTATCAGCTAATATCAAACTATTGACGGGAGGAGCTTTTGACGGTTATCTTCCGAGGATTACAAAACTATCAACGAACACTACATCATGTACGCCTTAGTAATTTGGACTGAAAGTAAAACAAAGAGTGTTGTCGAGGAAAAAGATTTATGCCCAAATGTGGAAACTGGAAATATAACCGACGTTTGGTATAAAGATGGTGAAAAGTACACAGCTAGAATCGTAAAAAAAGTCGTAAGTACATAACCCAACATTTTCATAAATTCGCTAAGTGAAAAATGCATAAAATCGCTAATAATAAAATCATGCATTTACAGACGATATAAACTATTTACGGAGCTTATATGTAACCACTGAGGGTGAAATTTTGAAAAAAAATCAAGTTAAAGCAAGTATAGCTACCGTATTGAAAAAATCTGAAATGAAACAGCAAGAGAAACTTAAACTGAAAAAGAGAAAAGAGTCCACTAACAAAGCAAACGCAAAATTAATCGAGTGTAAAGGGATTTTCGATGATTCAAGTCTGAGAGATGAGCCATCTACAAGTGGTATTCAATTAGAAAAATTAAAATCTAAATCATTGAAAGTAAGTGAATTAACGTATAGCTCAGAAAAAAACAATTATGTTTATAAGTCCAACGATGAATATCCTGAAAAAGAAAACAAGCCCGGTATCGAAAGCTCAGATGAAGATGAGGTTATGTGCAATGCTGAAATTAAAAGAAAGAGGCAAAAGATTTGAATGAACCTTTGAAAAAAGTGAGAGCAAAGAAACCGAAGATAGAAAGAAAAGAGAGAGAGTGATGCGACAGAAACATACACGAGCTGCGAGAGGAAGAGGAAAGAGAATAGCGAGAGAGAGAGAGAAGAGAGAGAGCTGCGAGAGAGAGAGAGAGAGAGAGAGAGAGAGAGAGAGAGAGAGAGAGAGAGAGAGAGAGGAAAGAGATCAGAGAGAGAGAGGAGAGAGAGGATGGTGGCTATCAAGAAAGAGAAGAAAGAGATCGGCGAGAAAGAGAGGGAAGAGAGCAGCAAGAGGCAGAGGAAAGAAGACAGCGAGAGAGAGAAGAACGAGAGCAGCGAGAGAATAGACAGCGATATAGAAGAGATGACAACTCTGACGAAGTAATTTTTAATTTTTTTATTGTTAATTACGTTGTTAGTAATATAATGTATGAATAACTTTACAGGAAGAAAATGCAGATCCATTAACAAGCTGCCGTCGACCTGGCCCTGGAAAGATGCAGTTCTGCAGAGTATATAATATATGGATAAATCAACTCGACGCGACTTGGATAGATATTTTAATTCGCCTAAGGAAATGACTCGAAGATTATTAAAAATATTAGTCGGCAGTGATAATTTGAAATCGATGTGTGCCAGAGGAAAATCTAAACGAACACGTGCTGTACCTAAGGATATAATGGATGCTGTTGAATGTAACGTATTTATTTACATATTTTCTTATTTCGGTCGGGAAAATTAGATTTTTGCATTTGTTTTCCGATAAAACTTGCATAGGCACTTAAATTTACAACACTAGTTATACAAAAGTATACGCAACTCGTAAGCGAGGTGGTTTTCACACTACTCGTCTATTTGACAAATTTAACACTTGCAGCATTACATTTTTTCGCATTTTTGGCACCCTCTACACAATATGCTATTGTTAATATAAAAATGTCTTCAAATACTTTGTTATCTTTTCAGATTACGTAAACAAGAAGTGTACTTCAAAACTAGATGCAGCTCAGTTTACAACCGTGGTCAACATGATGTGCACTTCATTAAGAAATCCTAAAGCATGAGTGCTTTACTATTTTCTCATCAATTAACAGGCATCGATTTAGTATTAAATCTTAGTTTCTTACGTTTAAAAATGATTTATTACTAGCAGTTTTGTTACAGAAAATGTAGTTTACAGTTAAAGTAAAAGATAGCATTAATCGAAGTTAAATTAATAACTATATTCTATATAAATTATAATCATATATTATTGTCATATACTTATATAGATTTACCTTATGTTATAAAGTAGATGACTCGTTCCTATTGTTAAAAGCATTAACGAAATGTCGCAAATATATTGTATAAAAATAAAACGTTTTCAAATTATTGATATACCTATAATATATTGCACATACATCGGCAAGTTTGACATTGACGACAATCTATCAATATATAGGATAATGCATAACCAATGTGCTCCCAATACATTGGCGAATCACGTATCCAATATATTCGCAATATTTCGCCAACAGTTGAATTTTTTCATTGATTCGAAAATATTAGCAACATATTGGAGAAGCATTGCCAAGTGTAACTTTGCCGAAATTTCACCAATATATTGGACATTGTTGCTCCAATATATTTGCAATACATCAACAATTGATACATCTAATATATTAGCAATATCTTGCTAATACTTCCGATTTTTACGCGGGTCTTGAAAATTAAAAAAATGTTGAAAATTTAAAAAATGGTGAAAATTTAAAAAATGTTGAAAATTTAAAAAATGGTGAAAATTTAAAAAATGTTGAAAATTTAAAAAATGGTGAAAATTTAAAAAATGTTGAAAATTTTAAAAATGGTGAAAATTTAAAAAATGGTGAAAATTTAAAAAATGGTGAAAATTTTAAAAATGTTGAAAATTTAAAAAATAGTGAAAATTTAAAAAATTTTGAAAATTTTAGGGGTGAAAGTGCTGTCTACTTTTGCTTCTAGGAAAAAACACTTTCGCCGTTAAGATATATGTTGTAACGGGGTTTACGAGAACTAATTTGCACAAAAGTAAAGCGATGAAGAGGATTCGACCCCACGTTCCCGAGATCTCAAGGCACGTGCTCTAACCACTAATCCAACGACGCACTACCCTGCACTCGCGCTGACTAGCTCTTACGAGCGCTTTCCCCACTCGTGACAACCCCACTTAAGAAGTGAATTGGCCAGCCCAACTTCACCTTTTCATACTGATTCCCCAGCCACCTAGCATTGCCAGGAAGTCCTCGACAGAGATTAGTAGAGAGATTGCCGATGCCGTGTTAAAAAGGCGTGCTGAATTCGATCATAACACATCCATACGGTGCGTAATCGAACTATACGCATCTAGCAAAAATCTCCCACTCTCGCGTCTGCGCGAGGGTGTAGAAGTGAGGGGAAGAGCTTTTCGGGAGCCGATAATGCGCAAAGCTAGTGTTCAAATAATGTGCAGGGATTTTTTTTTATTCATAATATTATTTTACATTAAGTGTAATAAAGTACATGTGGTCTCAATATAGATATTGTTTAATGATTTCTAATCTTATTATGAAACACTCTAAAAGCCAAAATTGAAAATCTGTAAGTGGAAAGTTAAAAACGTACATGTTGAACTTTAGAAAAGATTGAAGTACACCTATATTAATCTTTAAAAACTGCCCGATGTTCGGAAAAGATTAAAATGATTATTTAACATTGTTGTGGGTTGCGTCAAACGATTAAATTTGTGGGGGCTCCCACCAACGACCACCGGAGACACCGCAGGAAGCAGCGCCTGATCCCCAGGCCTGACTTCTAGTGAGCAGCCATTCCATCTGGCCACCGCCGCTCCCGCGGCGCCACCTCCGAGCCGCCACGATGTTCAAGTCTGATGCCCGTAAAATTTTTTTTCTTTTTTCTACTTAATTATAACTTTCATATTATATGTAATAATAAGTAATATCTTATTATTTTATTCATTTTAACTATCTTATACGTAGAATTTCGTTTCCGGCTAGGTACTAATAATTAAGGCATATTATTAGACCAATAAAAATGTTTGAGTAACAACAGGAATGCAATCTCATTACAGCCCACTTAAAAATTATAATTATTTAAACTTCTTATGGTAAAACCTGTAACGATGGTACTTTCCCTGCTCGGCTAGCTAAACAGTCGGATCCAGGATCGGAGTAGGGAAAGGTGCAAAATAGCAAATCTGTTGTTGTGTTTTAATAACAACATTATATTTGTAACTTAACATTTAACAAAAACGAGGACTCAGTTCTTAAAGCCCGGCTGAAACAGAAATCATTTTGCTTCGTATTAAAAATACTTTGCCATTACAATTAATAATTATTTAAACTATCGTGGTTAACAAATTACGAGTGTACTAGCGGAGTTTCGCGTTAACAAGATTTCTATTGTTGCGGTCCGCTGTCGCGATCAGGTTATCGGTACGGTATGAGTTTTACAGGTCGGTCTTGGATTTGGAGGTTAGGAATTCATTCGGGACGGTGAAGTCGTGGGTGCACTTCTTAATTTTTTCGGGTTATATTTATGAAGACGACCTTTTCTGTGCTCATCTCTAGCTTCGACTCCTCTCTGTATATCAGAAAATTCCATTTTTTTCATAACAATGGGTGTATTATACATTACAAATTCAGGTAAGGTAACAAATTATAAAATGCATGCATACTTTTTATGATAATTTATCTATAAGGTAATTCAATTTTCTTATAATATACATATATTCTTCAAAGCAACTACAAAAAGAATATAAAAACAACAATCGATTATTAAGTTGACAAATCTACCAGTAAATTATATATGTATGTTATATCTTGTACAATAAATTATTAAATATTTTTCAACAAATATAAATAATAATACATTTTCATAAATATTTATACATACAAATTATTTGTCATAAATCGCATTCTATATTTCAAATGAATATTTGTAAAAAATTATTTATATTTATAAATGCATTTGTGATAATAAATTTTAGGAGGATAAACTAATATTTATTCATTCAGTGATAAATGTACAGTTTTCCATACCACCGTTAAGGTACAGTTTCAGGCGCGTTGGTTTTTTTTATTGTACTTTGAATTATTTTATGAGAAAAAATAGTAATACCAAATAATTCAACGACAAGTTTAAATTAAATAATATTACATTATTTTTTCATAATTTAATTCAAAATATAACCGTGGTCCCATCGCCAGTAGCCCTACATATGACGGGAGTCGCCTCCATCCTCCACCGACTCCACCTACTTCCTTCCTTCACCAACTGGTACACTTGATTGAAAAAAATACCCTTTTAACTTTCATTTAGTTGCAGAAATTATCTATATAAATTGCATATGTTCCGTTAGAAACATGTATACTTATTCAGATAAACTCATCATCTAGTTCATAAAATTAAATTTCAATTTTAATCAAAGAAGTGTACAAAAATAATCACAATAATGTTTCGATTCTATTTAGCATTATTACACTATGTCATATAATAATACGAAATAGTCTCATGCACTATTGTGATTATTTTTGCCTATAAACATATTCCAGTTTCCTATCTACCTATTTATATGTACGTATTCTATCTATTAAGGGGATCTCATACCCATTTCTGCGATTTGACCGACTCATAGGTCGGTAATGCAGGAAGTATCGAATATTTGCCATTCATGATCGCCAACGCCATCTTTCGGAAATCGTAGTTGATTTCGACATAGATGGCGCCAGAGATGACAATAGAATAGAAAAAATAGGTTTGTAATTATCCTGTTGCAGAATCATCATACTGATGAGATTTTGAAAAATATTTTGCGTATTTCGCATATACGCGCGTGTTTCGAGTACACGCATTTTTTTATTATAAAAATAATTTTGCGTATTTCGCATATACGCGCGTGTTTCGAGTACACGCATTTTTTTATTATTAAAATAATTTTGCGTATTTAGCATATACGCGCGTGTTTCGGGTACACGAATTTTTTTATTATAAAAATAATTTTGCGTATTTCGCATATACGCGCGTGTTTCGAGTACACGCATTTTTTTATTATTAAAATAAATTTGCGTATTTAGCATATACGCGCGTTTCGGGTACACGCATTTTTTTTATTATAAAAATAATTTTGAGTATTTAGCATATACGCGCGTTTCGAGTACACGCATTTGTTTATTATAAAAATAATTTTTCGTATTTCGCATATACGCGCGTTTCGAGTACACGCATTTGTTTATTATAAAAATAATTTTTCGTATTTCGCATATACGCGCGTGTTTCGAGTACACGCATTTTTATTCAAAATAATTAATTGCTCCACATTAAATTTCACAATGTTACACGTGAAATTGCTCTGCAGACTCTGGTAGCAGCAGACCTTCAAGCACCAGCAACATGTCATAATTCTTTGAGCGCTCGAGCGACATTT
>QLSS01000179.1:221349-251339 GCA_024372645.1 Trichomalopsis sarcophagae | reverse complement strand
CTAAGAATCTACATCGGTTCCCGACTGCACTTATACGAATTAAAATCGCGAACAACTTGTATAATAATATTATCAAGGCATACATTCTTCGACGTGCCGCCATTTGACGACGTTTTCTCCCCTTTGAAGCAACTGTGGAATACTGACTTTTTTTGGTTGATACTAAGTTCTTCACTGTATTTTTGTAGGAAATATTCATTAAAATCAATAAACACACTATTTTAAAAGCACAAATTTTCTGTGTCACTTTGTTGCGCGAACATTATTTTAAAGATTAAAAGCAGCATTTCGGAGCAGCACGTTGTAGAAAGCATGGCTTGGCGCGGTCGTGTAGAGCGAGAGTTTAGCTTGGCTGTTGCCGTTGGTGAGACCGCCTACACTAGCGCGCGGCAAAAGTGCACTAAACTTCGTTGCTCCGAAAATTCACAGTCTGCAGTGACCTTGTGTATTCGTACATACAGAATTCTAACCTAATACTTTCATACTGATACAGTAATACAATATTAGTGAAAAAAGTACTCCTAAAGTAATAGTGAACGTTGTTGTTATTATAATATTAATATAAAAGAACTAGTGCTACAGAGAAAAACGTGAGAATGGCTGATGAGCTCGACGACTTTGTTTTGGAAATTTTGAACGACGAAGAGGAAGAGGAAATTCAAAGGAGCAATAGATTTCAACAACTGCGAATGGGAACACGTCAGCTTAGAGATGCCTCTAACTCTTTTACTTTGCCAGCGGAATATTTTACAAGATATAACAGGTCAATACTTTTGTATTAATTTAAATTATTTTAAATTACAATTTACAATACATTATCATTTACAATATCTATGCACTAAGAATCAACTGATTCTATTCATTAAATATTTACTAAATACTAAAACTAAATCGTAGGAATCCTCCAGAGGTTGTAGTACGGCTCATCAATCAAATTCAAAACCATTTATTGCCAGAGAGGAGTACTGCAGTTCCAGCACATCTGTTGGTGCTCATAACATTAAGATTTTTGGCAGAAGGAGCTCTGCAAAAAGGCTTTGCTCAAGATTTCGTGCAGCCCGTAAGCCAGTCGACAGCAAGTGCATGCATACACCGAGTGATTGGTGCCATCAGTCACTTGGCAAATAAGTTCATACGATTTCCTGTAACGGAAGAACAAAAACAATATATTTCAAACGAGTAATATCGTTTTTCAATAAAAAATCAAATATATTTAATATTTCTTTAAACTATTTTTAATTTTTACAGGTTTCAAAGAACTATTAGGATTGCAGATATAATTGGAGTAGTTTATGGTTTCTTAGTTTCCTTTAAAAAGTCTAGAGTAAATGAGGAGGCGTTTTTTAATTATGGAGTCGGCTCATCAATGAATGTACAAATGGTATGTATTACATTTTATACTTCATATATGATCACATAATATTGATTCAACACGAAAGCTTGAATATTTACAATTTGAATATGTAGATTGTAGACTCGGACTACAATATCTTGAATACAGGTGTCTGTCCCAGCACCAACAATGATAGATTTGTCTGGCAATTTAGTGATGCCAAAGAATATATGGAAGGACTTCGTAGGGACGCAAATTTTCCTCATCGCTAATATGTATTAGGTATGGAAATACTTCAGCCTTTTTGTGTATAGTTTAGTTTAAAATTTTATTTGCTTAAAAAATCATTTTCATATTTAGGTTGTAACATTTTCAAAATAATGAATGAATTATTTTTTGGCGGATAGTGATTACACTCCCTCTTCAGTTCTATTGACACCGGATCTCCATGCAGCAGTATGATTACCAACTAAAAGATATACAATGGAGCATCTGAGGACTCGTTGCATTGTTGAACAGACAATTGGACTTCTCACTAATGTGTGGCGGGCAATCAGTAGAAGTAGAAAATTATATTACTCTCCAGAAAATGTTATAAACATAATCCATGCTTGTGCTATTTTGCACAATTTCCGAAGAAGGCATGGGTACGTATGACTAAATTTCTATTAAAATTTTATTAATCCAAAACTTAGTTCATATTTAAAAACCTTTTTTTAATTTTAATAAATTTATTAATCAATTCTTTCCTGTCTTTATGATGTACTCGATGATAATACGAGCCTGTAGTGCACAACAACAATCGTGATGATGATCATGAGGGAAGAGGATATCAGCAAGGAATCGCAGAGAGAAATCGACTTATTGCTCAGTATTTTCATTAATTATTATTTTTAAAAGCTTCTTTTACCGCTAAAATAAAAAAAATAAAAAACTTTCTTAACAAACTATAAGTTTTATTAATTAATCAATTTATTACTTTATTACATAATTTATTATTTTGTTTATTTTTTATAATTACTTTTAAAATTTGATAATAAGTAATTGTATATATGTACAAAACCTTTATATTTATCATAATTTAATCACAATAACTACTTAATAATCTAAATGAAATACTAAGTTGTTGTTTAATTTAAATTGAAAACTTTTTACTACTAAAACTAAAAAACATTACTTGCGCATGAGCATTAGCATCATTTGACCCATGACTGTCTCTGTGTAGTATGTCGCTGTCTCGGCTATATCGGTCGAGACACTTAGACAATAAGGCCCCTGTGCAAAGCACTTGTTCTTAGCGCAATGTCAAGCGCAGGAGCTCCAGCTCCGAGAGCAAGTCGGACTAGTTGTCGTATTTTCAGCGCTCTAGTCACTACACACTCTACAGCAATTTAAGCTTAGAATCATGAACACACATACACAAACTAGTAGTAGCAATTTATGCTCACTTGTAAATACTCTATTGCAATTTAGGCATAGAATACACACTCGCGATATTTATAAAATTTAATATACTTATAAAATATATTTGTAGCATTGTCAGCGCTTTAGCTTAAAACTCTAATGCATGTTCAACGTCGAGTATAAATATGATAAGATATAACAATTTATGTATATCCGTTTAAACACATCGTAAAATTGACAAAACTGTAACTAATTTCTATCAATAAAAATAATTGCAGATTTAAGCATTATTATTTTGGTAATTAATTTTTATAATAGACGTATTATTTCCATGCAAAACCAAAAGTTTATGATTATTGAAATATTTCTCCACTACCTGGTATCCCGGACCTGATCTATGCTAAAATCATTAATTACATTCACTCTTTCTTGACCTCTCGTCAGAATTGCGAAACAGGGCAGTAAATGTTCACTTTTCTATGATAATATAAATCAAATATTTGCACTGGACCGTGAAGAGTCGTGACAGTTTCACGATAAATTACGTGGGATTGATCTTATAATTTAAATTTTAATAATCTATACATTGCTTCGGTCGGATACGTACCACGTAGCTAAATATTGTTATATTTCATTGTAATTTAAAACATTAGTCATCGTATTTGGATTATTAGATGTAATATCAGACTCATTATTTAAATCATTCTCTTTTCTAAAACATACTAAAGCGGAATCGGGACCTTTTATAAATACTTGAACAAATATTAATCGATTTTACAGTGCTGCATATCTCGACATTAATATGACTTATATGTTAGCAAAAAATAAGGATTATATGGGACTACAAATTGATTATTAGCAGTACGATTCAATCCGTACTTTATTATTCGTCCATCATTACGGAGGCGATATATTAGATATCCATTTTCTACATTATAATTAGTAGATGAAGCAAATAGTTTAGGAAACTTTTAAGTAATATTGATTTATCCATACATGGTGAATTTTTATTCTGAAGTTTACATGGTCCATGTATCATATGTTGTTTAAAAAGACGATACAGAATAGGATAATTACTTTCATCTGGTATTTCAGCGCTAATAATATTGTCAATTCGATCATAACTATGAAATTTATTTTTAAAATCTAAATATAGTAGTGCACGCATATGAGGTAATCCTCGCTTTTGAAATTCAATTACATAGATGTAACTATTAATTTTACCAAAGATTTTTTTTGTAATTTATTCCAGAGTGCAGCTACTTTAAGATAAAAAAGTCGAGCTACTAAATCAGGTTTATCTAATGTATTTTCATTTTCATTTAAATTTTCTACAATTTCAATTCATTTAGGATTACAAGTCATATTAACAAATAAATCAGGTTTTCCAAATGTTTGGACGACTGTCATTGCGTCTATATAATTTTGTTGCAAAGAACGCAAACTTTTAATAAATGTTGATGGTAAAATAACCATTTTGCCAATGTTGACGTAATTTGATTCAGCTTTATTTGTTACATAATCCATTAATCCACGATACGTTTCAGTTCTTAATTTTCCTTGCTGATTTCTAATATAAAATAATCTTGTTCCTTCAACTTTACACCAAGAATCGACTATAAATTGTTGAGTTAATTTACCTAAATTTAAACAAGGGTTTAATTCATTTCGTACACTTAAAGGAATGGAATAATATAGTAATGCTGTAACTTGGGTTTAATTTGTAATTTCACATTCATAATTAGGTTGCCATCCTCCTTGTCAGAAAGGAAAAATTAAAGGATATGCCATAGGATCAACATGTTTACTTATAATTGTAATATTTCAGGTTATGAATTTTTAGAATAAATACAAAAATCACGATTAAATGTAGGTTCTCCTTCCTCACCTACAAAAACTACTGTTACTTCATTACATGATGGAAGTTCAAAGGTTTTATTATTAGAATAATTTTGTCGTGTAATAAACATTTTAACTTCTCTAGGTAATTTATTGGCATTTCGAGCACATTTTAATTCTTCTTTCTTAACTTTATTCATCATTTTGTATGCTTTGGCATAACGATTTATTTTACGTAAGATATTGTCAATTTCATTTAGTAATTTTATGTTGCATTTTACGTTTGTTGAAAACCGAATTTCATTAGCTATTTCATTGTCTATTATATATAATCGTCCAAATTTTCTATTTTCATTTATTACTGAGTTTAATAAATAAGCATTATGATAAGTTTGACTATAAATGCGAAAAACTTAAGGGCCATGACCAGGAACAATATCTAGTTTAGCCTCAAAACTGGCAAAAGCTAAAGCATTATTATAATTTAGTATTAATCGCATAAATTAAGAATATTATTATTCCTTTCCATATTTTATCGAATTCATTTCTTAGGAATCGAATGTGGGAGGATAACCCAGTTTTCATCGAAAAAAAATCCACACATAGAAAATTAACAGGCAACATTTCGTCCCTGATAGGGGACCTTTTCAAGCCTTTATTAAAAATAAACAAAATAAATATGTATGTATAATTTTGCACAATATAGAAAGTCATAAACGTTGTTTTTATACAAAAATCATTCAGAAGTCTTACCATAATAATTAAATTAAATAAGAAAATATCACATGAGAGACGAAAACGTCTCTCTCGTCGTAAGTTTTATCAGTCAGTGGCAATAGTATAAGCAACAAGTATGTACAAAGTATGCGCGAAACGGACAAGCCCGAAGATACCCGAGCTCACTTATTCACATACACATATATAGTCTCATTCAACGCATACATATACATATATATAATACATACACATACATATACGGCCCAAACATGAACACAGATAAATTTGAACAGGAGAAAAGCTACATAGTAGAAAAACTTTGTTTTTGTAAATATCTATTTAATTTATTATATTGTTTGCTAATAGTGTTAAAATCCTCTTGTTTATTAATATTATTCTCATTAATATTAATAAATATACTTTCTGATATTAATCTTTTAAAATAATTTGGTTCCTTATCTAAAATTTTAACATTATCAAAATCAAAACTGTGTAAAAAATCTTTAATATGAGTGGGAATTGGTAATATTTTTTCCAATGGAGTGTTTTTGTGTTCGTCTATTCTCCTTCTCAAACTCCTCTGAGTTTGGCCAACGTAAGTTGCATTACAATCATTGTACGGAATTTCGTATACAACATAGGTCTCACACCATTTATCAAGGTTATCTTTGCCTAACCTAATAATACCATTTAATTTATTTGACATACAAGGAACAATAGAAAAACCATACTTTCTAAAGGGAGACTTACATGTAAAAAACAATTTTTTATGATACGGAATCGGGATAATATTTTTGCCAATAGAACCATTTTTTTTATTTTTTAAATTTCCAAAAGTATGAAATCTAACACGATAACGGATATTGCTGTCAATAAACTTATCAGGGTAGCTATTTTCCTTCAGAATTTTTATAACTATAAGTAAATTTTCATTGTGAAATTGATCATGTGAGAAGAGAAGAGCTCTATCTACCAAGTTGTAAACAATGTTGCGCTTTAATTGAATCGTGTGGTTAGAATTAAAATTTAAAACTCTATTAGTGTTAGTGGGTGTTTGTTACCAATTTGTAATAATACTATTATTATTAATTGTTAATGTGACATCTAGAAAAGGGATCGTATTATTGTTTTGTAATTCATAAGTAAATTGTAAATATTTGTTATAACTATTAAATTTGCTCACAACTAAGTGCAACTCGTCTTCTCTCACACACAAAACAGTATCGTCGAAATATGTAAAGTAGAAATGAGGAGAAACATTATAGTCATTCTTTAATTCACCGAGAACCGTAGTTTCTAAGTCTTCCATAACAATATCAGCAAACAACGGAGAGATCGGAGAGCCCATGGGTGTACCAAAAATTTGTCTATAAATTATATTGTTAAACTGAAAATACGGAATATCAAAAAGGAATTTTACTATGGTTCTTATGTTATCAAACGAAATTTTTGAACGACTTTGAATATTTTGAAAACGCTTATCTAAACTACATAAAACTAATTCTAAAGGTATGTTAGTAAACAAGGAAATCACATCAAGAGAAACTAACAAGTTGTTAGTGTTTAGACGTGACTTTTTATTCGTCGAAGTTTTCGCGCTACAAGGGACTGGGTGTGATGCGACTCGTGTCGTGTATCCCGATGAACTGTCGTGGGTCGGCTTCAGCGTCGATCGTCGAGGGTCTCGACCGTTCCGCCTTTTGTACCGATCGCGGATCGGATTGGCAGGGACAGAGTGCCCGCGGTCCGGACAGCGCGTCGGTGGCGAGGGCAGCTGGCCCAAGCTTCCGGCGTTTATAGTTATATAGCGTCGGGAATCTCCGTGCCGGCGAACTTTATCCGCCCGCATCGAGGTGCGGAGGACCGCAATAAAGAGTTCGAGTGCGGGCCCGAGCTTTTTACGGCCTCCTCGATGCGGAGGGCTTAATTGTCCAGAGGCGCTTGGCCGAACCGGAAAAACCGATTTCTAATCCGGGCCACGTCGTTCGAGGCACGAACGCTGGAGTCTTCGCGTGCGCGTGAGGTTTGTATATGTATGCGCGCGTGCGTGAGTGCGAGTGTGTATGTGAGTGTGTGTGTGTGTGAGCGTGTGTGAGTGTGAGAGTCGGTGCTGTGTGGCCACCACAGTTTATATTATTATTGCTTATGATCTAACACTATATAATATCTATTTATAATAAATTATATTTTTTTTTGATAAGGTTGAATTGGTAAGTAATAAGGTCCTGTTTTAATTTATATAAAGACAATTCAAAAGTATATTATTTTTTCTATAATTACATTAATGGTAACTTGGTTTATCTTGCATTTTCTTATTGACGACAGAACAATTTTGGCACCTTTTGGTCTCTTAAATTTAAGAGACCAAAAGGTGCCAAAATTGTTCTGTCGTCAATAAGAAAATGCAAGATGGATATGCAAATTTAACTTAAAACTAGTGTCGCAGTGTCGTTACTTAAAAACTAATGTCCAATATCGTCTTAAAATCTATTTTGGTCATGTCTTGTCCTATGTTTTCGCGTAATTGGTCGTAGTGGTCTGTTGTTTCTTTTTGTGGCTGTTTATCTTTTGTTTCTCTGTCTATTTCCGTTGTGTTAAGCTCTTCGTCGCTTGATGAGTAGCGGTCGATGTACAAGGCTCGATGTACTGATATTGGGTTTCTTGATGTTTCTATTGAGGCAGCTCCTTCTTTCTCGTCTTCTTGTCTGCTGGTGCTTGGCTGTGGCTCTTCTGGTGATTGTGCTGTGGTGGTTCTTTTTTCATTTTGTAGTCTTCGTCGCACTGTTGTCATGGTACAGTCGCGTTCGTGATCTTCGAAGATTTGTTTTGGTATTTGTTTACCGCATGCGAAATGTAGGGATGTATGATTGGTACGTGGCGTTAATTTCCAGTCTATTTTGTATTTTTGCGGTCCATTAAGTTTTGCGTCGATTGCGTCTATTTTTCTGCTATATATGACGTATCCTATTTTGGCTCTCTTTCCATTTGTCAGAGCCACGTGTTCTGTTGCTCCGTATCTCTGGAAATCCGTGTTGAACTCTCTTTCCGTTGTGTCAGGTGGTGCGATGATGTATAGCTTCATATTGTTGCCTGGGTCGACTGTCCATCGTTGCCGCTTCTGCTATGGTTGTTGATTCTCCTGTACATTTATAGTTTCCTTCTCTTGTTTCTCTGTCTCTGTCTGCGTCTCTTTCAATTGTGTTGCTTGTTGTGCTATGTAGTGATACGCCCAGTTGGGTGCATATGTGGGGTCTGTTTCTCTCATTGCTCTGTGTGCACTGTCCTCGTTCCTGTATTGTATAAAAACTGTGTAGCGTGTGTCTTTGTCATTTGGTTGTGTTCGTCGTATGTCCGTTATCTCTCCGTATTTCATAAATATTTCTGTTAGTGATTGTCTGTCTTGTGTCCGTGGTGCTCTTATGCAGATGGTGTCAGTTGCTCGCACTCGTTCTATTGTCTGTGGTGTTTGTCCTTGTGCTTGTTCTTGACGTCTTTGTATGTCTTCGTCCGTTCGTTGTATGATGTGCTTGTACAGGTTGGTCACTTTTAGCGCGTGATTCTTCATTTGGTACCGTGCCGATATACCTTTAATGTCGTCTGCTGTTGTTGCCTAGTGTTCTGTGTTGCACCGTCCGTATTGTCTAAAGAGTGCTTCTGCGTCGATTTTCATGCCTCTGTATGTGGCTGTAATATGTGGGAGTCTGTCAAGTTCACTTTTATTAATTTAACATTGTCTTGCGGGCCGTATGTGGAGTGGTGTTTGTCTCTGTCGTTGCCTTCGTTACTTTGCGTGACGTCCTCGTCCGAATCAGTGCTTGTGTCCTCAGTTATGTCAGTGCTTGTGTCCTCTATTTTGTCAGTGATGCTACTGCCACTGTAGGTGTTCGTGCCCGAGCTGTCTGAGTCCGTTGTTTCGTCCTGTTCTTCGACTGTCATTGTATTTTGTATAGCTGTCTCGTATTTGTTGATTAGCGTTGTTGCATCTGTCTTTGTCCTTAATCTAATTGTAAGTGTTGCTGCGTCTTCTTTTGGTGTCTGGTGCATCACTCGAAGTTGGATGGTGTTGTTAGGTCCGTGTGCGTTTAGCACTTTCATTAGCGCCGGTAGACTTCCTGCTGGTTTAAAGACTATTGTGACTTGGTCCACTACCTCGTTATAAGACATTTCGGTGACGACGCTTGTCAGTACTTGGTCCATTTCTGCGAAACAACAACAAAAAGAAAAAGAAAATAGAAAGAATGATCAAATGTCTTAAATTGGGGTCATGTGGTTGAATAATTAATGTGTACATATGTTTGTTCATTCATTCATTCTCTCATTCACAAATGTTAATTATTCCCATTTCATTGCATACTTTTCCTAATCTATAATCATATCGTTATCATTTAAATCGTCGTCTATTACTTTGAGGGTCTCGGGTATTTCAGATTTATATTGATTCTGATCATTTCCGTTGGCATTGGTGGGGTTGCTGGTTATAGGATTTTCTTCTTTAATTTGCTTCTGATTTTCCAGTCTCGCTATTTGTTCTTTCAATTCCAATATGGTCTCTTTTAATGGCTGTAGTTCATCTAGAGGGGCTTCATCGGCTTGTTCTTGAGACCATTTTGTTTGTTTTTTGCAGGTTAAATCATGCAAGCTGTATATTTCTGTTTCTATCATCTTTTTGCATTTTTCGTGGAAGTATTGCACATATCCATACGCTAGTCGTCCTTTTCTATCTCTGACCGTTTCATAATAGGCTAGGGTTCCAAATTGCGCGAATTGTCTGAAGAACATCTCGTCCTTTTTTCTATCATTTCCGTACCAAGGGAGTAAACAAAACAATCTGTTGCTGATTGGTTGCGTCGTTGGGTTTACCACGTGGATTTCAGATCTAACTGTTGGTTCCTCGTTTGGAGTTAGGTCGATTTATTCTCCTGTCGGCACTCTGAGATTTGAGTTTGTTACTGGTCCTTGGTACGGCGCTGTTCTTCTGCTGTTTCTTTTGAATTTGTTCTGCTTTGCTAATAATTCTCTGAGTTCGTATGCTCTCTTTGTTTCTCTTTCTGATCCAAATGATATAGCAATTTTCTTGGTTTCTCGTTCGTATTTGTGTTTTTCTACATAAGCATTTTGCGGTTCTCCTATTTTCTCAAATTCTTTTACTATATTCGATAGTGGAATGTCTACATCACAGAAACATTGATATGGTGGTTCTTGGTCTCGATTCCATTCTGTTTCTCTTCTTTTTTTTGTTTGTTCTGTAATTAGATTATGTTATGGTTATTAACAATTTTTGTCTATGCTTTGTTTGGCTATATACAAGCTTCCTGTGAAAACTCATGTTTAAATTTTGGTCAAAATTTTGGTAAACTATAAGCATTCTGCTTCTTGTTTTGGCAATAATAATATTTTTCTTGTGATTCTTGAGGTTTCACTTTCAAGGGTTTCGCGATCTAAATGCGGGGTATTGGGGTTTTCGCGAATGATTGAGATATTTTCGAGTTCGACTTCTTCATCTTTTGGGATGAGTTTTCGTCTCTTGTCATTTCTTTTGGGTGGTGGGTGGGCATGACTTCTATTGAGACATTGGCATTTGCCTAAACATTTCATTTTTATGATTATTGCTACTATTATTACTACGATTGCTAATTGGATGGTCACACTTCCGTATAGTGTTTTGTCATTTCTATAATTTTGCCTTTTGTGTTCACCTATTTCTTCTAACTGACTCATTATTTCGTGTAACGATTTTCCGTCATTATTAATTGTGCGGGGAGTTAACAACTTTGTTGCTTCCAAGCTATGAACTTCCATGTCGCTGTCTTCTTTATTTAGGGACGGATAAATATCTGTTATTTTGAGGTTTATATCTGGTTTGTACAAATAGGTGTATTCTGTGTTCCTGGTGATTTCTCCAGTTATCGTGACTTCTGCGGTTGTTGCTATGCAAGTAGGAGCTACGTGCACAATTCCTGTGTCCTTTATTGTTATTTTGGTTTCGTGTTTGTTTCGGCATATGATGTTTAATGTTTCTGGTCCGGTCGTGGAATAGAGCCATGATTTGTCATGTTCTAAATACGTCCATTGTGTCTGCATGTTCATCCTGTATCGTATGTCGCAGTGATTGATTGCCTTCTGACAGGGATTTAAAAGTAATGTTATCTCACAGTCTCTGGATTCGGGTACGTTTCTGAGTGCTCCTAGGATCTGGCATATGGCTGCATAGTGTGTTGTGATACACGTTTGTCTCTGTTCTTCATTGAATTTTATGTATCTCGTGTGATCGTAGCTGATAGCTATGTATTCATGGGATGGTTTTATGAAGGCTTGACCTATTGTCTTGTTTTTCATATTTTGTGGCACATTGATTGGATGCATCCTGTACAATTGGTATGGCATTCGATCTACTAATGGTAAATGTAGCACGGCTGGCGTCCGTTCGTTTTGGTATATGGCATCGATGTCCGATATTTTGGCTAACTCTTCTGCTCTCATGTGCTCTAGTGGTATTGGGAATTATAAGTCTCGAGTCACTCTTTTTACGTCCATATTCATTTGATGGAGCACATCTTGTTTCATGGGTTCTGGGTGCATTTTTCCTTCTTTTAGCTTTTGTAAAATTGCTACTAGCTTCTCATTGCTTTTAATGACGTGGTCTAGTGTTGACTCCAATCGTTTTACATATATCATTATTTCGACCTGATAATTCATTTCTTCCTTTTCTCGTAGAACGCTTTTAATTGTTTTTGTTAATTCTCTTTGAAATCCTTGTAACACTTTGTGGTGGTTGCTGGTTATGTTGTATAATTCTTCGAATTTTGTTGAGATTATGTGAGAATTATGCTGTCTATCAGATGTATTATTTTGGTCTGATCTTCGAAAAGCTGGTCTATATTTTTGTTTATATTTTCTACTTCGTCGTCGGTTACTAGTCCAAACAAGCTGTTGCTTATGCTTCCTATTATGCCTAATGGCACTAGTCTTTTTGCCCTGATGCTTCGTGGATGTGGCGCCGTCGGGTATTGGGTGTGTCCTAGAGTTGCTATCGTTTCTTTTATTGTTTCTTGGATATTTGTCAATTCTTGCTCTTTTATTTCTAGTAGGTCGATGGCCAAAGCGTGTCGGCACTTTCTCTCTTCGATTATGGTTTTACAGGTTTGAAATACTTCTTTGTACGAATTTCTTGCTCTGAATGACTGCATGAAGTCTTCCACGTTGATGTAGATGTTGAGTTTCCATGTTGCTCTTTTTATTCTAATCACGTTCAATTTTTCAAAATATATTCCAGGATTGGGGTTTAGGGATTCTATCTGGTATACGGGTTCGCATCTGCTCTCGTTGAGTAGATTAAGTAATATTATTAAAATGTTTAAAATTCTTATCCTGTAACATTATTATTGATTAGTCGAGGGAATTTGAATCATCATCATCGGACTTATCCTCTACTGGTTTTAGTTTGTCTATATGTTTTCGTATACGTTTGCCGTTAGGATATTATTCTAAAATGACATTTTTCCTACCTAGAAACTCGATTATTTTCAGCTGTTTGTTTCTATAAGCGTCGAATTTACTTACACGGGGTTCATTGATTAGTCTCGTATATCCACCTACTTTACCCTTAAGTATCTTAACCTTTTTATCATATCTTTCTTTTGTTTTAACCTTGTTCGCTATTTGGGTTTCGCCTGCTAAGATTTTCATTTCTTCTAACCTTAATACTAAGTCACGCATATAAACATTATATGTTTTTAATTTTTCATCAGACGGTATTCTCAACGGGAAAGCGCTATTCGTCCGTAAACTAGTTCGAATGTGGTGAAGTTAGTGGCTGCATGCACGCTAGTGTTATAGGTAAACGTCGCAAATGGAGTTAAATGGTCCCAATCGTCGTATCTTTCGGAGTATATTCCAATAAATTCTATAAGTGGGGCGTGGCTTCTTTCTACCGATCCATTTGTTTGCGGTCTGTATCCTGAAGTTGTAAGGTGATTAATCTTGAACAATTTGAGGAGCGATTCGACTATGTTGGAGAGGAAACTGGTGCCTCTATCTGAGAGTATGGCTCTTGGTACTCCGAACTGGCAAATGAGATACTTTGCTAGTGCATCAGCTATTGTGGTAGCATTGAGGTTCTTGATGGGTATGGCTATTAGATATTTCGTTAAGTTACATTGCATTATTAAGAGGTGACAGTTGCCTCTTGGAGTCATTTTGAGCTTTCCCACTGTGTCGATTGAAACTTTGTCAAATGCTTCTATTGGAGTGTCCGTGATTATCATTGGCTCTCTTGTCTTGAATCTCTCTATTTTCTGTTCTTGGCAACTTGTGCATCTTCGTATATAGTCCTGAACATCATTCCTCATTCTTGGCCAATAATATCGTTCCCTTATTTTTTGATAAGTTTGATTGATTCCCTTGTGTCCTCCTGTCAGGCTGTCGTGAAGGTGGCTGATTATTTCTTTTCTGTGTTTCTCGGCTGGTACTTCTGCTTTCCCGTAACACATTCTCACTCTTATTCCGCTTTGGTGAAAATGTTTGTAAATCATCTCTAAGGTGGCTGGTGAGTCCAATTGGTCTAATATATCCCCTTTTCTGGCCACTCGGAAGCTTTTGATTTTTCTGTTGACGAGTGTTTTTTTTAGGTTCTGGATCGCTCTATTCAGATCTTCCATTTTGATTACATTGAAATATCTGTCCTTTATTATTACTGTGAATGTGTGGTGCTTTTTGAATGGTGTAACTAGGACTTGTCCTATTTTCGGCTTTCTACTTTTGATTTTAATTAAGTCTATGGCTCCAATCTCTACTAGTAGTCTAGTCACGGACCACGTGTTGTCACAGTCTGCTGATAGGAAGTGAACAATGTTGTGCGTGAGGCATTCTCTTATGGTGATTATATTGTGAGGAATTTTCTTGAATTCCTTGGTTATGTGTGTCACGGCATCCTCCGATTCATGATCGTTTCTTGCTGCAGTGTCGTCTTTGTTTAGTGGTTCCATGTCTGGTGGTGTGGGCAGGAGAAAAGGCATTGTCACTTCAGGTGGTTTTGAAAATCTTATATCTATTATTGATCCTTCTTCTGCCTCTATTTCACTTAACACTCCTAATTTCTATCGATTTCTGATTTTACCTCTCGGCGTGCTGCTGGCTGTAGGACTGTCGCTATTTATTCTTGGCGTTACTGAGAGTGTTCTCAGTAACGCCAAGATTCTCATTTTTCTTGTTTCTTTTGTTTCTCTTCTATGATCATGACTTTGATGTTAGGTAGGTTCTTGTTAATTTCTTCTTCAGTCATTTCTGTCGGGTTTCGTGATAGTGCATCAGTATTTTTATTCAACTTGCCTGGTTTATATTTAAAGGTATATTCATATCCGGTGAATCTGAACATCCATCTCATTAATCTTTGTCCTCGATCTTTTCTGCTATGCATCCAGTTCAGTGGTTCATGATCGCTTACTAGCGTGAATTTTCTACATAACAAATATGGTCTAAATTGGTGTAAGGCATATAATACTGCAAGACACACTTTTTCTGTGGTTGAATAATTTCTTTCAGCTTTGTTGAACGCTCTGGATAAATATTGTACTGGGTGATCGAATCTGTCTTTCTCTTGACTGAGTACAGCACCGATGGCGTAATCAGAAGCATCTGTAGTTAATGTAAATTCTTTATCAAAGTCCGGAAATTGTAGAATTGTTTCTTTTAAACATTCTTTTAGTTGCTGATAACTATTTTCACACTCTTCTGTCCATTCGAATTTCACATGTTCATTTACATAACCTATGTAGTTCTGTTCTCTGTCATTTCGCTCGTCATATCTATTCTGGCTTCTGTATCCTTCTTGTCCTCTATTATTGTATCCACCTCCATTTCCATATCCATTATTGTAAGAGTTGTGTCCATTATAATAATTTCTAGTTATTCGAGGCCTTGAATCCTTGCTTCCATGCGTGATTCCAATCGTGCAGCCTCCTCGTATGCTTCTTGCAGATTTTTAGATCTCATTATGTCTACTCGTTCGGATAAGTTTGCTGGCAATCCTTTTATATATATGTCAACTCCTAACATTTCTAGTGGTTCCATCATTTTCTCAAGGTTTTCTTCTCCCTTTTCTTCTTCTAGAGCGTTTTTGGCACTGCTCAATAGCACATTCAATCCGTCATAGAAATCTCCAACTGTGTCGCCTTGTCTCATTCTCAGCGTTTGTATGCGTGTGTTGTAATAGCTGAATTCTCTTCCTAGACCAAATCTTTGTTTTAAATGCTTAATCTATTGTTGTTATGGTTTTATTATTCAAACTCTTTTTCGCTGGTCCAGTTATTCTTTGCAACACATTCCGCATAAATTGTGGCCTGATGTCGTTAGTGACCAATTCATTTGCATTCTTCAAATCTTGAATGTAGTCTCTTATTTTGGTGTGCCTTCCATCAAAACTTGGTATGCCGCTTATGCAATTCATAAGCGCAAAACTATTAGCCATTGTAGTAGCTAGCGCGGCAGCCGTTTGATCACCCGCACTATTTTCGTCAGGCATGTTGAATGTGTCACTTGTCTTCTAAATAAATTATTTACCTTTCTAAATATATATATATATATATATATATATATATATATATATATATATATATATATATATAGTTAAACTGCTTAATAATCTATAACACTATCTGTGTACGATATTCTTGAATTTTCCTTATTTCTCAATAAACCAAATTTTCATTTATTGTCCAATATGCTTGTATATTTCTTGTCACTAATGACGCCGGACCTAGTTGGCTTGTCCGACAAGAGTCATCAAATTGTGGACCTTTTGAAATGAAGGGTAAACCATAAAAATTCAGGCTAGGTAAATTTCCAAAAATAATTCTTAAACCGTTCTAATCGACTTGTTGAACCATGAAAGATAACCTGTGATTAATTTTGTGGCGAGTAAAAAAAAACCTAATTTTCAAAACCCGGTTTCGAAATTAATTTATCGAAATGATTTTATTGTGTACTAAGTGAATAAATGAATTTGAGTTTTGTGTGTAAAAGGAGTAGTTTTGGCACTATGCAATGTCTGGCAGGATGCGTCAAACTGCTCGTGTATTGGGTGTATAAAAATTAATGATGTGAGAAAAGATATTGTGTAAATTATTGCGTTGTGTTTTGTTTGTGCACCTCTCCTAGTCTCCACTGAGTTTACTGAAAAATTATTAATTATAGGGGTCACGAAGGAATAAAAAAAAATTTTATTTAAAATCACTGGCGTTTCCGCGTGTCTCACCCGTTGCGTAGCTCATTGAATCATTCAAACATCCACACTCATTGTTTTGTATTAATTGTACAAAATCAAACAGTTCCGCTGCTCGACAAAAGTTGAGCTTTGTCCCGGACGAACCCCCAGTTTTGTTAGGGTAGAACTTAATTCACCGGCTAACAATTAGATTATTTTGTATACCGCGGTTGCTCATTAACTATCCCATACGGGGGAGATCAGTATAACTGATTATCGCGCCAGAACTATTTGAATTTGTCAAAAAGAGGATAGCAAAACTTAGAAATTTTTAGATGAAAGAACTTACTTGTTGTTAAAGCGGGAAACTCGTGGAAAATGGTTTAGACGTCAATCTCGGTTAGAGAACCCCTCAAACAACTCCTATATATTTTGTTGCAGCTTCGCTCCTCCTCGCAACGTGTTTCTCCAACAAATGGTACGACGACAGAATAGGCAGGATGGATTTATATAAGAGACTGACACTGATACTACACTTTAAAATTTTATTTTTATTCCATTTCAACAACACGCAAATGATCGACAATAATCTATTGTAATGACACAAATCAAGAAGGATGAAATGAGACTCAGAATTTAGATTCAAATACTCGATTGAAATAACTTATGCTTAGTCGCGAACACAAATGAAGAAAACTCAAAGTTAGAAAAAGAATCGAACGTCTGTACTCCAGACGATTACACACTGGAATGAAGATTGGGGGAGGTGACGCTGAAGAGAGAGCGTAGAAACTTTCTCCCACGTAGGGTGCTTACTTCTCCTCTCTTCGCACTTCAGCTTAGCCGCGCTCTTTGTCTTATGCATTAGACCTTATGGGTCTGTGCTATGGTCAGCGGCTAAACTGCAGCGTTGACTGTGCACGCGCGCTTCAGCCGAGGGAGGAGAAGTTTGTTTATAGTTTCGGGTACATTCCTTGAGGCTTAGTTAAGCGTCGAAGTTTCTGGATTTTTCTTGATGTCTTGTGTAATTTTTATATAATGTTTCTGAATGATTTATCCAGGAACTTCGTCACTTAACACCGTTACCATGACGAACATTTCGCACTTTCTCATTTATCGTTTATAGTGATGTAACAGTCTTGACGTTAAATTAAGTTCTTTTTTCTGATGTTAGTCCATTTCTTTTTGTTAAGTTAACTTTTGTTAAGATCTTTTTTCCTTATGTCAATTTCTAATAGAGGTGAAAGTAAAAATTTTAAATAATAAAGATATGAAGAACGAAAATTACGCATTAATTTATAATAGAAGTTAAAATTTTAAAACTGAAAATATTAATAAATTGTGACAGTCAAAAAGATAAATTTTTAATTCTAAATTTCAAACAAAATGTTGAGATAGGTCCACTTGGGACTCTCCCCTCCTGCGCATGCGCGAGCTCGTCGAGCTGCGTTGCTCGGCTCGCCGCGTTAGTTCGTCGCCGGCACTCCAAGAGAGCGCACGTGTTTACCCGCAGTGGTGTATCTTTCGGACGATAGAATAAAGCTTTTTTCTCGAAATCTTCTAGTGTCGATTATTAACAGACTCACCCAACCTGATCGCAACAGGTTATGGGCCGGGTGAGCCACGCTTCCATTGCGCAAAAGAAAAACCGGGAGGCACGCGCCTAGAGACGCGGGAGAATTGTCAGCTCACGAGAGCAAGTGTAGTGTAGTGGCAAAAGGCAGCAGATAGAACTCAAGGGTGGTGTGTACTAAATAATCATCCGCACCTTTGTGTCACGAGGCCAGGAGCCAACGCATCTCCTTCGAGAAGCTTCAACAAGGGGGTCATCATGTGGCGGCTCGAAACGGCAAGCTCATCGTTCAGTAAGTAAAACAAAAGTAAAACTAATAAAAGTGAAGTCGTGAAAAATTCGCGCAGTTAAAATCTAGATTAATGTACAAAGAACGTAAAGTCACGGAAAGTGCTACGAAGTGACAAAAGTGTAGAGTAAATTCAAAAGTGCTAGATCATGTAAAAAGTCGTAAATAAAATGAGAAAATTAGAAGCATTTCGTGAGAATACGGAAAGTTTACAAGAAAAACTGAGAACAAAAGTCCGAAAAGCTAGGCGCGATAAGCCGTGTGTTTCTGAGAATTAAAAACAAAACGCAGCAAGTCCCGCATTTCCGAGAAGTCAAGCATGAGCTTGTGGGAGGGGGGAGAGTGGAGACACGAGGCAAAGATGGCGGCCGCCGGCGCTACATCGGGATTGTCTGTCTCTCTCCACGAGACCACCAGATGCTAGCCGCATGGCCTAAAGGAGGGGAGGGAGCCAGCTAGCGTCTTCTACCGCGGAAAGAGCGGTAGCGTCGGCAAGTGCGTGCGTATAGGGAGAACAGTGCGGGCAACATCATGCGGCGAAACGTCGCCACACTGCATGGGCTGAGAATCTCTGGCGGCTCGCGCGGCAGTGTTGCGAGCGGTGTCTCCCTCTCTACCTTTCTCTCCTGTGCGCGGTACACATGCGGCGAGCGGAGTGTGCACGGGCGCGCTCTCGCTCTCTCTTTCTCTCTCTCTCTCTCTCACGAGCACAACCTGAGCGGTGCGCTGTTTATATTTTTATTACAATAATTTTCTGAAATAGAAAATACTTCAAATAAAGAAATTTCTCTTAAAAATTCTTAGAATCAGTAACCGTTGAGTAGCATGTTTAATAATGTTTTTCTTTAAAAATCCTGTGTTGCAAAATAAATACGGACTGTAGTTCATTAAAAATCGCATTTTGTGAGGGCCCCACATTATGCGTAACCGGCTTTCGCTTAAAATTCAAGCAAGCCGTAACTAATCAATTCTAAAAGTCAACACAGTAGCTAGAACTAGAAAGATAGACAAGAGTCACATGACAGTAAGATTCAGAATAGAACATCGACCATAGAAACAGGTTAATCTTACAATATGCCAAGACCGCAAGATTAGAATCGCCCCACTTGATTGGGAGAGCAAGAGCAAGCGACAAGAGTTGCTCCTCAAGAGAGGAAAGATAAGAGATATTTGATAACAGTGACTCCGAGTCAAAGTTACAATCGAATAATTATTGTTGCCGTTTCAACAATCTTTTACTTGGATATTTGGACTAATATTCTGCATATTCATATAATCAAAACACTTACATGCTAATTAACTCAACAGGTGCTGATCGAGAGGAGTTCCGTCGCATCATCCTCAGAGAATGGGAGAGGTCGGAAGCCAACGAGGCGCCCGGTGAAGGTTATCACCGTGACACCATCACTCTGTTGAGGAGGAGCGACGGCTCACTGTATTTTAAAAGAAGTGAACTCCAGCTGCGCAGGTTCGACGATACCCTGTCGGAAATCGAGAGAGCGGTCATTGACCATGTCTGGCCTGTCACTGAGAAGCAACATATCTTCCAGTTAAGATATCCAGCAGATTCTATCACCAGAAGTGAGGTCATGCTAATGATGCAGGAGCAAAACAAAATGTTCCTCACTGGAATTGAGATGCTGGTGAAGGGCCTTACAATGCCAGGTGTTGGACAGCAGCAGCCCTTCCTCCTGGGCTCGCCTGGGAAACCACTGGCAGTGAAGCAGAGTCAGCAGCAGTCGAATATAGTGGAGACTGCCGAGGCAGGGAGGTCTACAGCTCAGGGTGTAGACACCGAACCCGTGGAGTCTGGAAGGATGGACCCTGTTCTCAGGGAAAAGCCCCGAGTTATACGGATCGAAAAAGTGTCGTCGACTCCGTACTGCAAGTCACAGACGTTGCGGGGCGAGGAGTTGATAGACATGAATATCGACATGAGCGAGCCTCGGAAGAGGTCGGCAGAAGGTAGGAGGCAGCCCTCAGAAGTGGGAGAACTCTCCTGCAACTCGGAGGACGAGGCTCAGGAGTCTGGGGAACCGGGGGACACACCGGTGAATATCCCCTTATTCAACCCATATAGTAAGCCCAGGTCACAGCTGAGGCAGCCATCACCTGATCGAGAACACAGGTCAAACTTTCTCCGTGAATCGGTAAGACAAAATGATCACTTTCAGTTTGTAGAACAATCAAATCACATTCCTTTAAATATTGTTAACGAACTAGTAGAAAACAAGATAAAGGTCTTACTTCTTGAAAGAGATAAAGAGACTGAGAGATCACTGATTGATAGAAGCTTTAACTTGTCAGATCAATTGAAAAACGAATTTGTAGGCAGAGAAAATTTAGGCTTTAGAAATTATAAACTCACGCTAAAAACTAATTTTGAAATGTTCGAAGACTACTTGAAGTCTGAACTAAGAAGCAAGAAATTGCACTATATCCTCGATGAAAGTGTAAGTATGAACTCTACGGTAAATGAGTCGAAAAGATCGGATGATGAGTTCAAAGTTAGAGAAATAATAATTAATAGAATAGACGCGATCTATTACAACAAGATTGTCAATTTGACTGATCCGAAACTAATTATTGAGAAATTGAAAAATGTAAAAAGATACGAAACTGGAACAACTAGAATCACAGCCAGAAAAGATCTGCTGACTATTAAATATTTACCCTCAAAGGAAACTGCATCTGATTTCTACGATAGATTCCAAGAGAAAGTCAGAATATTTGAAAATACCCCAGACGCGGGAAAACTTCCAGAAAAAGAGTTAAGAGATTTTCTTCAAGCAGTTGCTGAGGCAGTCCCGGAAATTACCACTGCAGACCAACTGTTTAAAGAAACTACGTCTACGGAAATGACATGCGAGAAATTAAAAAACTATCTGTTACAGGTTGAATCTACCAAGAGCCGGAAGATGCCTTCGCAACCGTCAGCACGAGGTTTTCTGCATACGGGTCAGGGTACTGGTCGGCTGATTTGCAGAGGTTGTGGAATGGAGGGGCACATGAAGGCCAATTGTCCCAATGAAGGATTGAGGCAGTGTTATTACTGCCTCAAACTCGGCTCTCACCTCGCACATGAGTGCAATAAAAGAAAGGCAGACCTGGAGAAGGGGCTGGCAACTGCAACCAGCTACGGCCCACCCTCAAAGAGAGGGAGGTGGACAGGCAGAGGGAGCCGGTCTACTGCGACCAGAGGCCAGACACACCAATCAGCTGCTCCAGCCAACCGTGGAGCGAGAGGCAACAGGGGAGCTTCGACACGAGGCAGAAGCTGTGGACGAGGCGGACCACAGAGGGGTGCAGGCCATCCTAGGCCTCAGCAAGGGACATCGCTCCAAGCCATTGCCGAGGAATACCAAGGTAACAAAGTGAAATGCTGTAACAAAGAATTGTTAGAATTCATAGCAGACTCAGGTGCAACCGAGCACCTGAGCAGATCTAAATTGTACTTTGACAAATTTGACTCTCGAGCGATTACAAAGGTAGATTGCGCAAACAAAGATAGCACATTTAGGACTGACGGTAGTGGGTCTACTGAAGTAGTTACAGAGGATAATGATACATTTATCTTAAACAATATTCTCTATTCGAAAGATCTGTCATACAATTTGCTATCATTGAGACGTTTCGTAGATCAGGGACTTGAGATTTATTTGAATAATAAAATCATTGATATTTATAATCCAGAACTCGATAAAAGCATTTTGACAGGAGAATACAAGAAACCATTCTGGACTATTAAACTAGTGTTGAGTAAAGATACTGTAACCAAATCTAATCCGAAAATCATGTATAACACTAGAAGTAAAAAGAACTCTACAGAAATAAACGAATCTAAGACAAATAAATCAGAGACAAGCAAGTCTAGTGTAGACAAGACTAGGGAAATCAACGATGTAGAAACAGACTTTTTACAAACGTCAAGCAACAGGAAAAAACACAAAACAGAGACCAATCAGGTCGATAAAATAGATGAGTTCAAAAATCATAAGAAGCTCAGAGAGGAACTTTCAGAAGCCATGCTGTGGCATATCAGACTTGGACATGTATCCAAGAAATATTTACTAGTGTTAGCTAAGCAAAATAATAAGTTAATAAACTTCGAGAATATAGACAAAGATAAAACCATACAAGATTGTCGAATTTGCATGCAAGCGAACAGTGTCAAACTTCCCTTTAACAAGATTAGAGATAGGGCAACAAAACCGTTACAGATAGTTCATGGAGATACTATGGGTCCCATCAGCCCGGAATCACATCCAGGAAAATATAAATTTGTTCTTGTTTTAATTGATGATGCTACTAGAGCTGCTCTAACTTATCCAATGCAAAGTAAAACTGAAGTGCCAGAGCACATAGAGTCATTTGTAAAAAGTCTTCGTAATGTGGTGGGTGCTGATCAAATGTTCTGTTATCTGAGATGCGACAGGGGAACAGAGTTTGTTTGTCAGGCTACTAGAGAGGTTCTAGACAAATACGGTGCTGAACTACAACTAGCTTGTCCCGATACACCTCAACACAACGGTGTTGCCGAACGGTTTAATCGTACGTTAGAAAATAAAGTAAGAGCCATGATGCTGGACTCTGACTTACCGCTTTCGCATTGGGATCTTGCTGTAAAAGCAGCTGTTTATATTTACAATAGGACACCTCACAAGTCGGTGGACATGGTGGCACCTTTGAGTAAAATTGTATCAAATCAGGCTGAATGCGTGAGCCAGGTCAAGCGTTTTGGATGCGCAGCGTATATTAAGATAGCTCGCGGTACAGATACCAAGTTTTCACCCCAAGCAAAGCTAGGTTTTTTAGTTGGATATCTAAGTACTGGATACACGATACTTGTACCAAGCGACCATAAATTATATGACTGTAAACATGTGAGATTCGTGGAAAATTTAACATATAAAGATTTTCAATGTAAAAACATAGAAAATGATCAATCAGATTTAAACTCTGAAAAGGAATCAGAATCCGAGACTGTACAAGAGTTGACATTCGAAACAGTAGAATCAGTAGGCGAAGTCAAAGAGACAGTAAGCGAAGTAAAACGAAAAAGAGGTAGACCTAAAAAGAACCCCGTAGCAATGTTCTTTCTAACTGAAGACTCTGAGATACGAGAACTTAATTTTGATAGAGAATTCAGCGATCTTAAATATCATGCTCTTCTAGCTAAAATCTTAGGTGACCTACAAACGTTTAAACAAGCTGTAAACTCACCAGAGAGAGAACACTGGTTGAGAGCAATCCAATCAGAACTAGATTCTATTAAAGAAAAACAAGTGTACACTGTAGTAGAAAGATCAAATGTGTTAATGAATAACTTCAAACCAAATATAATCGACTCCAGATGGGTCTTTAAGCGAAAAATGAATGAACAGGGTGAAGCTAAATTCAAAGGTCGATTAGTTATTCGTGGATTTAAAGACAAGAATGTGTATGACTTACGTGAAACTTACGCCCCCGTATCTAGGATGTCACTGATAAGAGCCTTCTTGTCGATTGCGAATAAATTAAATTACTCGCTTAGACAACTCGATGTTGAAACTGCATTTTTGTACGGTGACTTGTCGGAGGACATTTATATGGAAATTCCAGAGGGAGTTCAGATTACTAGCGATGCCAGAAAAAGATTTTTATGGAAATTAAATAAGTCACTTTATGGATTAAAGTCCCAAGAAGTGGAATGATAAATTTTCAAGCGTTATGACTAAGCTAGGCTTCAAATTAAACGAAATAGATCCGTGCTTATACATCAAACACTCAGGTGTAGATACAATCCTTGTTGTACTGTATGTTGACGACATACTGTTAGCCAGTTCAAACAACGAAATTTTGAACAAGTTGAGCAAAGATCTGAGTGCTGAGTTTAAAATCAAAGATCTTGGTACCCCCAAAGAATTTTTAGGGATAAAGATAGACAGAGATCAATCTGAGCGTATTATCAAAATGAGTCAAACTAAATTCATAGAAAAGATGTTGATTAGATTTGGCTTTGAAAACTGCAGACCAGTTAGTACACCAATGAGGCAACTAGACGTTACTAGCTGCGATAGAAAAGAGAGGGAGGAAAATGAGTACATTTTGGCAGAATCCGGCAAAGTACAAATCCCAAATAGACTGTACAGAGAGGCTGTCGGGTCTCTACTCTATTTGGCGAATGCTACAAGGCCAGACATTTCGTATACGGTAAATGTACTTAGCAGGCATCAAGTAAACCCCACAATTCAGGAATGGAATATGGTTAAGAGAGTATTTCAATATTTGTCAGGAACACGAAACTATGAGTTGATTTTCAATCGAGCAGATGAGGGGTTGATAGCTTATTCTGATGCCAGTTTAGCTGACTGCAAAAATTCTCTGACTACGTGTGGCTACGTCATTCGACTGTTCGGTAACACAGTGGCGTGGAGAACGCACAAGCAGCAGAGCGTTGCTCTGTCCACTTGTCAATCGGAGTATGTAGCCATGAGCGAAACTTGTCAGGAAAGTATGTCCTTACATAACTCAGTGGCGATTATGCTAGAGCATAATTTATATCCAATGACACTGTACTGCGATAATATGGCAGCCATTTCTTGCGCGAAAGTAAATGGAGGTAATCGATTGAGACATATGGTCGAAAGAAGGGAACATTATGTAAAAGAATGTGTTAATAAGAACTATATCAAAATAGAATGGGTCAACTCCAAGAGTCAGTTAGCCGACATATTTACAAAGGCTTTGCCTAAACAATTACATAACGACCTATTGAAACTTATATTTAACATGTAACTAATCAATTTGTGTGTCAATTTTTAGAGTTTCCCGAGGAGTTCGAGGACCAGAACGAGCAGCCTGAGCCATCCATACAGGAAGTATCCTGAGATTGAGAGCGAGTGTTCGTCAAGTGAGAGGGAGTGTTGAGATAGGTCCACTTGGGACTCTCCCCTCCTGCGCATGCGCGAGCTCGTCGAGCTGCGTTGCTCGGCTCGCCGCGTTAGTTCGTCGCCGGCACTCCAAGAGAGCGCACGTGTTTACCCGCAGTGGTGTATCTTTCGGACGATAGAATAAAGCTTTTTTCTCGAAATCTTCTAGTGTCGATTATTAACAGACTCACCCAACCTGATCCCAACACAAAAATACTCTAAACTCTTGTTATTTTATATTTCCTAATATTTCAATTCAACATTTTCGTTTTCAAAATCGTTGAATTTCAGTTTTTAATTTTTCGTGCTTTAGTTTTTTCAAATTTTAATTTTTCGAAATTTTTGCCGCTAAATTAAATAGATTATTTAATCACTGATTATCATGAAAATAAAGACGCTATAATTTTAATAAACAAATAGAAAAATATGATATCTCATTAAAAGTCCCGCCGAATTATATCAACATGTAAGAGAAAATAAAAATAGGATGTTTGTGGGATATCAGAATTGTAAAGTCTATGACTATGACAAATACATATGCCTTTGATAGGGATCCAATAGAGGCAAACAAGTTGCCTGTACATAGGGATGGCATACAAAAAAACACAAAATAAAACTTACATCTAACTTAAAAACTAAAAAAAAAAAAGACAACAGAGAGCCATGATGTAGCAAACAATGCTATCATGCCTTCCTACCTTTATCCCTTAAAATTTCAGAATATTAACATAAACGTATACATCCAAAATAAATCATCCCGATGAACATTTTTAATTTTCTCTTAATAGAGACTGCTCTTATTTGTAGATTTTTGAGATCATTCAGCAACGATAGATACTTATTACGTGTTTTATTTGTACTACTTATATATTTATCTCTTAGGTCGCTATAGTAATATAGTATCCATTCTAGTTCAAATATTTGCCTTATAGGTAGTGATTGTTTCTCAATTGTAAAACAATTTTTATTTATAATTCGAAGTATTTTCTTTTGTATGTTTTGAATCAGATTTAAGAAGGTCTAGAATGCTGATACAGTACTGATACAGTACAGCTGATGCAGATACAGTACATCATAATATACTATTAGACAAATTAGAAAGATATGGTAGAAGAGGAAACGCATTGAAATTGCTGACCAGCTATCTATCCTATAGGAAATAATGTGTCAAAATAAATAACTACAAAAGTGAGTACAAAGAAATTACTATAGGAGTGCCACAAGGAACCATTCTTGGACCTCTATTTTTTATATTATATGTTAATAACCTATTGATAGATATGCAAAACGACACTATATTATCCTATGCAGATGACACTGTCATCATTTTATGTGATAACACATGGCCAGCTGCACAGGATAGGTTAAATGAGTATCTCCGTAAGGTGGCAATATGGCTGAACCTGAATAAATTGTCACTTAATGTAAGTAAAACCGTATATATTGCATACGGCAATTACTGTGATAGTGTGCCTAGCACCCTAAATGTTAAAATTGGTGATAATGTTATAACTAGGGTTGATAGTCATAAATATTTAGGCTTAATAATAGACTATAACATGAAGTGGGATAAACACATTAATCATATAATAAAGTCAACGAGATACTTAATTTTTATCTTTGCAAAACTAAAGAAACTTATGGATAGTAAAACGTTAATGTTGTTATACTATGCTTTTTTTCAAAGTATAGTTGGCTATGGTATAATCACCTGGGGTGGGGCTTATAACAATTGCTTAAATCTGATTAAAAACATACAAAAGAAAATACTTCGAATTATAAATAAAAATTGTTTTACAATTGAGAAACAACCACTACCTATAAGGCAAATATTTGAACTAGAATGTATACTATATTACTATAGCGACCTAAGAGATAAATATATAAGTAGTACAAATAAAATACGTAATAAGTATCTATCGTTGCCAAAGATCTCTAAAACAATAAGTAAAAAAAACAGCTATTACGTGGCTATAAAGGTCTTTAACTCTATGCCAAATGATCTCAAAAACCTACAAATAAAAGCAGTGTCTCAATTAAGAGAAAGTTAAAAATGTTCATCGGGAAGATTTATTTTGGATGCATACGTTTATGTTAATATTCTGAAATTTTAAGGGATAAAGGTAGGAAGGCATGATAACATTGTTTGATACATCATGGCTCCCTGTTTTTTTTTTTTTTTTTTAGTTTTTAAGTTAGATGTAAGTTTTATTTTGTTTTTTTTTGTATGCCATCCCTATGTACAGGCAACTTGTTTGCCTCTATTGGATGCCTATCAAAGGCATATGTATATGGTATTATATAAATAAATAAAAATAAATGAATTATTTTCTAGTAATCAACAAAATTTTTATATTATTGTAAAGACCGTATTTGATAAAGATACGGGCTGCGCGAGTTTTACAAATAATTATTTATTCGCGAGAACTAGCATAAGCTCGAGAGATTTATTGTTACTAGAGATACTTAAGTTGAATGGATGAACTAGATATATAAGTATACAGTGTATATTTAATTGCACAAGTGGACGCGAGACTGTCGCGTTAGTGGGACATGCGCGGACTGTAGGCTGTCCGCTTTTGGTGGACGATGCTGAGTCCGCTTTTATACTTACGCGCGGACGTTGTGCTTGTCCTGAGGTTGTTACTATTGGTTTTATAGGCACTTGATGATCTTTCTGTTTATTTCTTTAGGATGTAGGTTATTATATGGATCACTCTTAATGAATAGCATAATAATTGTAGAAACTGATTAAGTTATCTTTGTTTTATTGGGGGGCAACCTAGAACTCAGCAGACAATACAGTTTCTTACAGGATGTTATTACTTGTGCGTTGATATCTTATAGTTACTTTGATGTTGATACAATAAAACTTAACTTACAGTATATTCGTTCTGATATGTGACCTGAACTGGATAGTCCTTCGTGGCACGACAGATGCTAATTGATCTTACTCTACACGATTACTCGTGGCAGGTTTATGTACGCTAAATCTAATTTGCTCTATGGTTTCCCACTAACGCCGGTCTGCTATCGACGGGCCCTTCGCTTGTTGCACGATGCAGACTCTCAAACCTCTCAAAGAAAACAAGGAGTTCTACTATAACCTGTACACAGAGTTTGAATGTTTTCTAGGCACTCAATAGGCGATGCGTACAGAGGTATAGCACTCGTACTCGCTAACCGGGTACAGCTACACGACGACAAGTTACTTATACAAAAGGTACTCCGTGGATCGTTTCCTGGCTTTTTAAAGCGTCGGTGTCGATTCAAGGAGTTGTGAAATTACGTGAAACGCGGCAACGATCGACCAATCAACACCTGACGTGCAACGACGATGTACAAAAGTAAGTCAGTAGTACGCGAGTATAAGAAACGCTGACTCGTAGGTCAAAGCGCTCGCTCCGATGTTCGTCGATTGGTTTTGTGCTGTTGAAATCGGTTTAGTATACGTCGTCTGCACGGGTACACTAATGCAGTCGTACAGGCGATGTATGTGTGTTTGTATATATATATATATATATATATATATATATATTTGTTCGTAATTGCTAAGGTGTATAAACGTGGGACATTACATTATCAAAAGAGTTATTCATGCATATAGTTATTTATCACGGATGACAACATTGACGTGATTTTGTTATGTATTAAAATTTTGTAGTTGTCTACGTCAGTTCGTCACTTTCAATGTGACATTTGTTTAAAAAGGCAATGAAAAAATTCATGCTGCAAATCACTTAAACCAATTAATTAGTGCAGGAATACCCGATGAAAATGAACATGAAAAATGCATTATTTGCTGTTGTACGACAATTTATGATACATTTATGATACTATGGATGTACTTTTTTTTTAAAGGAATTGTAAATTATTCTAATTCTAAAACTCAATTAAATGATAACCATATACTTGAATTTTACACTTTGAAATTTTACTCGATTTTTGATTAGCGACTGCAACTGCTATAGCCATAACACCGCAATCATAATAATTAGTCTGATACTGTACTTGTTCGAAAGATATGCGTAAATTATCTTTATTTAAAAAGAGCCTATCAATACAAATTGTATGATCATCATCTAGACATTTTTTGTTAATGCTATCAAAAATTCGTATCAAATTTTCTAATATTCAACCTATTGATAGACCGAAAGAATATATTAAAATACTTTTTTCTGGTTTAACAAACAGATACTGGATTTTTTTGTGATACAAAGACAATTTGATACGAATTTTTGATAGCATTAACAAAAAATGTCTAGATGATCATACAGTTTGTATTGATAGGCTCTTTTTAAATAAAGATAATTTACGCATATCTTTCGAACAAGTACAGTATCAGACTAATTATTATGATTGCGGTGTTATGGCTATAGCAGTTGCAGTCACTATTGTATTTAATATTTGCCCATACAATGTTAAAATTAATATTAGTAAAATGCGAGAGCATTTAAATAGATATTTAAATGTTGTATTTAAATATTTAAATGTTTGGAACATTAAATTTATCTTTTAAATAAATTTTATTGTTATAATCTTTTGATATTTGAAGAAGACAATTGCTTAAATTTCAATTATAAGAAACGTTACTCTCGCAATGAAATTTGCTGAATTTAAATTATATTTTGATATAATTAATATTGCGACGTTGTACGTTGCAGTCGCGCGAAGCATACATTGTTTCGCGCGAAGACCTTCCCGACGAGCCAAAGTCGGAGAAG
>QLSS01000179.1:209999-221319 GCA_024372645.1 Trichomalopsis sarcophagae | reverse complement strand
CGCGCGCTACGAGTGTGAGTGCGAAAGAGTAGGGAGGGGGACCGCGCTAACTCGTGCGACGACGTCGCGGTACGCGCGCGGCGCGCGCGACGTTGCGTGCGGGAGTGAGAGAGAAGAAACGCGTCGTGCGCCTCGCTCTCCGAGCGAGCGGCGCTGAGCCTTCGAGTGTGTGTGTGCGTGAGAGCCGGCGGGCATATCGCGCGACGCCAGAAGCGAGAGCTTCGCGGCGCGCGCGTGCGTGTGTGTGCGTGAGAGCCGGCGGGCATATTGCGCTACGCCAGAAGCGAGAGCTTTGAGGCGCGTGCACGTGTGTGTGTGTGAGAACTGACAGGTATACGTCACGACGCCAGAAGCGAGAGCTTCGAGGCGTCCGAGCGTACCTGAGAAGTAGAGGTGAGACGCCGAGCCCTGCGTGGCTATCGTGCGCGGGCGGCTACGACCACCGCGTTGTAGGGAAGGGCTGGGCGAAATATAGGTGCAATAAACTATTAATTTGTGTGTTATTATTTTCCCTTTTCCCAACGTTCTCCCAAACGTCAGCGATTGCCGTCGAAACCCGCGAATAAAATAATAATCCGCGCGTTGGAGTCGCGAGGAGTTGCGCATCGAGGTGCTGGGAGGCACCGCGTCGCAATATTATACTATTAATTATAAACAGCAATAAAAAATAGTTTAGATAATGAAACAATAAGTTTCGCTGTTAAAACAACTGATAATTGTAGTCATTATTTTGAAAGAAGCATACTGATGATGCGGATAACAATGACATTGTATATTTATGAAATCTAAATAGCAAAAAAACTTTATCAAAACAAAAATTTGATTACAACAGTATAATATTTTATAATACCTCATTGATAATAGATCAATAGATGGGATATCAAGGGGTGCGGTAGCGCCCCGATGGCAAATATAAGTTTCATACACCGTGCCGTCGGGATCGCGCCGCGACCTATTATACTTTAAATTTGCTAAATAACCTATTTACGTTTTAAGAATTCTGTATATATTTTATTCGATCTCCTGTTGATGTTTATGTATAAGTATATACTATTTCAAAGATTTTCATAAGATCTTTTTAATTACCATATTATTTTGTTAAGAAAATTGCTCGTTTGTAAAATAATTAAGTTTGAAAATAAATTTTGCGAAATAAATGAATATCTCGTCTCTCCGATTCTCTTTGTTTTTCTTTCAGTCAGTCATAGCTATAGATATACCTACGAATCTTTAATTTTTATAAAGGCTACTTAATAGTGTCACGGGGCAACTGGGCTTAATTATATACTAATTCAGACGCTAGCTACCTTTCTGTGTTTTTATAATTGTCCCCTGGATTTATTAACTTGATTTGGTTCTCTTTATAGCACTTATTGAAAATAATTTGGTTTACCTCCAAGCAAATACTGTCTCCGTTTGTTATTAACAATAATAACGGCAATTTCATAGTTTTTTGAATATCGCAAAAACTGCTGCACCTACAAAAAATTGTCGTGATTGAAAGTTGCTTGAAATATTGAAATGCATAAATTATCATCTAACGTATTTTCGCGTAGAAGCAGTTTTTGCAAAATTGTAATGCCTAGCTTTATGTCCCTAAAATTTCTCAACTGGAAATTGTTGTAATCGAGCAGCTTATTACAAATAATTCAGTTTTCCAGCTGTCAAATACTCTTTTTGTTTATTATTAAGAAGAATGATGGTCAAAATGGGGTTTTTCAACAACAAAAACTCAAATAAGACTGCTATTTTTACGAAAAAAGTCATTAAAATTTGTTGAAGACAAAGTGCATAAAGGATTATTTAAAGCATTCTAGAGCAGGTGTACTAGATTTTGCTAAAATCGAACCTAAACTTTTGACTATGCTATGCTGTAATTCATATTGAATATTTCTTTAAACATTTCTTTCTAAGTTTATTTGAAACTCATAAAAAGGTTATGAAATTGGTTTAAAAAAACACCTTTTACAAGGTAAAATGTTGGCAACTATAAGTTTCGCACCTATCCTCACCATTCTGTATCTTAGTATTATAATTATCATATCTCCTTTAAAAAGCTATGCAATCCTTAGAGAAATTGTCTAATGTTTATAGCTTACAAAAGTTTTTCTGTATTTTTATCAATATACGCTAATGAATGTAGTGAAATCAGTTTTAAAAATGTCAAGTGTTCAGCACTCTGACAAAAAACATTACTTATTACTAGAAGAATCTTACTATAACTTTAAGGTAAAAATCTGCTTTGTGTTTCATGATTCTCTCACATCTAATCTGAATGTGCTAAAACTATCTTGTGCAAAAAAATGAGCAGAATCATAAATACATGAAACGGTCACGACTTTTCTCGGCCCTGCGAATAATCTTATTATAGAAAAGTATTGAACATTTACTTAATCTGTGTCGTAATTTTGACGACAGATTCTAAATAAATTTTGTTTATTATTTTTTATAATGATTTGTTAACTGTAGTTGTTCAGGTCCGGGATGCCAGGTAGTGAGGATTCCTTTGCAAATAAAAAGATTTTTGTTCTTTATAAGAAAAGTAAATATATTCAAATAAATATGTTATAGAATATTGCATAAATATTGCATATATTATATAACATCCCATAAATCAACAAAAAGTAAATCCGTTTTGATATTTACAAAAGTAGACAGATATGCAGATACGCTTAAGATTGCGTTATCTGATAGCTCGTGTTTGAAAATTTTATAAGTTTAAATACGGTAACGAAATTTTTCTAAGTTAGTTTTGTCATGAATTTGAAAATTTTACAAGTATAGGACGGATATGCGATATCGTTGCCTATCTTAAAATTTTATACGTATAGAAATATTTGAAAATATTCAAAGTTTTTTATCTTCCATGTATAAATTGCTCAGGATTTTTGACTAGGCGCTTAAATTGCGCTGGAGCTAGTGCCTTCCGACTGGCCGTGCAGGTCCTTATATAGGCCTGGGAGAGAGCGGGGACCACGCCGCCTAAATTACTTTTACATTCATACATTCACACTTACATTCACACCTATATACAAAATCGAATCATACAATTAACTATAATGTGCGCACGCTGAGCCGCTTCTCCTACTTTGCGCCGCTGCGCTCGCCGCTCGCTATATACATATATACACGCACGCTGTGCCGCTTCTCCTACTCTTGCGCTGCTGCTTTCTGCTAATGCTCGCCGCTTGCTGACTCGTGGCGCTGCTGTAGTTGCTCTGTCAGCTGTAGCGCGGGTCTAGCCGACATTGGGGAAGCGCGATACTCGCGTGTATTCTAAAAATGTATTTATAAAAATGTTAGTTTTATTTTTAATTTTGTTAATTTTTTAAAGCGCAGCTTTACCGGGCGTTACATACAAAAAAATCAAGTGAATTACTCCTAAGTATATAAAAGAATCATTAAAACACAAAGCGGATTTTCATGAAATACACAGATAATAGATCAATAAATAATTAATTTTTTTTTTCATACAGCCCATACTTATTATTTAAATTCAACTGTCACATTAACATTGAAGTGTATTTAACGGTATTCTGTGTTAAATATTTATTTAAATGTACATTGCTTTATAACAGTGCAAATTATCGAATCAAAGATTTTGATAAATTTTGATATTTTTGAGGTTCCTGAGTCGGAAAAATACGTTTTAAAAAAGTATTTACGAGCATGTGCATGTATGTACCTATCTGTTTACTAATTTTTGTCCTCATTAAAACTCTAGAACCAATTGATATAATCCTCTCTGTAAAAAGTGATGGGCTTTATTGTGAAGCATTTAATTGAGAATTGGTCGCCTGGTACAAGAATCAAGGAACGCGAATCAGAAATACGGATTTTATTATATAACCTACATACGCTTCAAACTGTTGGCGCTAAGCAAGCAGCAAAATTGAAATGTTAATTATGACATGATCCTCTCTTAAAAAAGTGATGGGCTTTGTTGTGAAGTATTTAATTGAGAATCGGTCACCTGGGGCTCGATCGAACCTTTCGAGATATCGCAAATATGACTAATTTCTCACTAACAGTGTGGAAGGCACCTTCAAGAAAGATGGCCGCCACCAAATGTAAAGAAGACTTTATGTTTCATGTTTTTCAGGTTATAGAAATTCGAATTGTCCGAAATTCAAATTTGTATATTCCAATCATCACAAAAATAATTATTACAATTAAATATTATGAATAATAAAAATTTATAACTACAGCTTTATCACTCAAGAAAGCAACACTGTGAGAACTGCATGAAATATTAACTGTAGATTTTTTCTAATATGATAAAAATTAATAAAGTTAAATATAGTTTTAAATTAAACAGTTTATTGTATCTGCTCAGAGTGCAACAATCACTCTGCTTTCTTGTGCAATGAAGCTGAATTACTTATTTTTACATAATTACATAAAAAAAGCTTGCGACGTATTACATATTAAGATTTATTAAACATCTTATGGCACAAACTGATCATGAGATCTACATAATTATAAATAAATTGTTAATAATTGAACACTTAAGAGTGGTGAAACTAGAGAGACTACTAAGTAAAACTAAACAAACTTGTAAACATATATAATTTAAAATATTAGAATTATTATCATTGAACTCAGACCTTGTGATGAAACTAGAGAAATAAAACTTGCAAACTCATATAATTGACAATATTAGAATACTTTTTAAATAAAATCATCTGAAATGAATCCATTGGACCTCCAAAGCCTCATTCTTTCTTCATAATATTGCTCCGTTTTGTGACAATGCCTTCGAAGAATCTCACACTTTTTCGCTTGCACCTCTTTCAGTTCAATTACGGTCTCGACAAGTTTGTTGATGGAGTTTGAGTTTTCTGCCACCGCAGCCAATGCCACTTCTTTCTTAGCATCTTTAGAAGCTGAAATAAAAAAGATTTTGAATGAAATTTAATTATAATAATATAATTATATTATAATTATAATAATAGAGAAGTAAACTAGCTAAGAACTAAACTAATAAACTAATAAAGAAGCTAACTAAAAAAGTTGATTGTGGATCATAGATTAATCTCAACTTTAGCATTCTTTTGCCAAGAACTAACATAACTGCTGTAGATTTTGCTGTATTCCAAAGATGCTGAAAATTTGTTCTCTGCTGTCTCTTCCATTTCAGACTTGGAGTTTGATTGCTTATCATTTGTGAGCTTTGTTACTCTTGAGCTGCTTCTTGTGGTACACTTTGGTGGAACTTGTTCTGTGGATGCACATATATATGCTGAGTGATGGAGAGCTTGTCTGATAGAGCTATTGATCCCTTCCTTGTCTACAGTCGCTGAAGCTTCACTTGTTGAACCACTAGAAGATTCTGATTGGCGAGGAGCTGGAGTGACACACCTTGATAATGTCATTTCTTTCGTAGGATTGATTACTTTCAACCTTCTTGAAGTGTACTTTGGTGGTACAGCAAACGTATCATATGGTTTGCTATGATGAGCTGCATATGCACTGACATGTGCTGAGTGATGGAGAGCTCGTCTGGTATTGATCACTGGGTTGTCTGGAGTCGCTGCAGCTTTAGTTGCGGACAGACTGGCAGATTGTGATTTCAGAAGAGCTCGAGTAACAGACGTAGTGGATGCCTCCTTGTTAGGTGGAATTGATGCATCTTTCATTCCTGAACCTGTGGCAGATGCTGATTGATGGAGAGCTGGAGTTGCAGACGCAGTGAACAATGCACTGTTAGCTGGAGTTGCTGCAGAGTCACTAGTACACGTACTAGTAGATGCTGCAGAATGCAAAGGTCGAGTAACAGGTGAAGTGAACGATGCATTCTTCATTTTGATTTCACCAGCTGCAGTCACTGGAGATGCTCCTGAAGTGGTTGTTAGAGAAAGTGGAAGCTCGTAGACAATAATGCTCTTTTTTGCTTTCCTAAAACAAAATAGTTTCAGGTGAACTTTATATTTTTGGTACACAGGAATAATAGGAATAAAAATAAAAAACTTTTCTACATACGTTTCAACTTTGCTGGTGCGATACCAACTTCTGGAACAATTTCCAGACCTTTTTTGTGATTTGTTCCCACTATCTTCAATATCTTCTCCATTATAGGATTTTTAATAAACCGGACTTCAGTGTGATTTCCAGTTCGCCTTGCTGCTCTAACCTTTTCAGCGTTGTACTCTTTTGCTTTGCCTCTTTGTCTTGACTAGACCTGGAATCCAAAAATTACCTTAGAAAGTAGACACAACTTATTTTTTCTTGGAGCGTCTACGGTATAAATTAACCGAGAAATTGACTGTATTAGTGCGAAAATCTACTTACAGCTTACAATTGCTTGATATCCTTAGCTGGACCACATGAGCTGACGAGATCTGCCAATCCCTACCACTGTGCCTTCTTGCTCTCCTTTCCATTCGCTCCAAGCAGCTTATTAGCTGCGAATTCACTATGCTGTTCCATATAATAGAGCATTGCATTAAGTTGCTCAGGTGTGATTCTTGCACTTCCCTCCTCCTTTCCCCATTTGCATTTTTAATAACCAATTAGGTGACGCAAACAATCAATTTACACTTGTTTTTAACTAGATCTTCGTACCGCGGACTCTTACTTCTACCGAAGGGGACAACGTGTAGATATAGGAACAAGTGCGCCTGGCGTGGTAGAGATGTAGAAATAAAGATTATTACACACTTGATAACAATATTCGTATATTCTGCAACCCACAGTACGGAAAAGACTTAGTCAGAATACAATTTTACCCGTAATGATTTATTTTTGATTCTAACGGGTGATGTTACTTGATACTAAACGTCTTCATAAAATAACAATTGTCATAATCGATACTGAAGTGATTAAATAAAGAACGAGCTTCGACTATAAATAAAACAAGACCACCCGTTTTGTCGTGGCTCTACAACCCGTATTCGAATCGCCCAATATGGCGTCGGCATCGCGTTCAAAGGACGCGGCATCCGTCAAGATGGCATCTGATTGTCAGATTTGCCCTCTGGCCTCGCTGTCGTCTTCCTGCTGGGGAACTACTTGCTGAAAGGCGCGAAAATCTCCTATAACGTCACGACAACCATCCGATATAGAACGCTTCCGCCGCGATAATAACCACGATTATCCGTATTGTGGAACCGCGATTAATGCTCGTCGGGAAAGTAACGCTGCGTTCGCTCGCTCAGCGATGACGCCGCAATAACGCTTTATTGGGAAATCGGGTTGCCGGATTTAGCGTATCAACGGCGTCTCGACCTATTGTCAATTATGACCTATTATGAAACTGGCGGGATCTGGTAGATCAACCACGTCTCCACGCGTACGAAACGAGTATTCGCTCGCTTCCGACACGCACCGTTATTCGCGTCACTTAAACCAACTCCGAACACTCACCGAACATTAAATATTGGCCTCGTGTCGAGTATGCAACAACTTACACAATCTTCTACTTCGCAGATCCAACTTCTGCAATTCAGCGGCTTCCTTACTCTCTATTACTCTCTAGGCGTTAGCGAACAAGGCTGGAAATTAGCGGAGCGTCCTGTCAGTTGAACGGTTGAGACAATTCTGATGAAGAAGAAAGTCTCCTTCTTCCAACTCACTCCGTGTGTTCCCGGAAAAACCCCAATCCGCGCTCTCTATATTAATTAACAGCGGCGCGACACCGCCGTCGTCAATCGCACGGACGCTCCCTTTGGTTCGCGTCTACTGAGCAAGAGAGAGACAGCGCGAACACGTCGTATCATCCTGCAGCGTCATCTAGCGCCGAAGTCATGTTTAAGTCACCGTGCAGACGTGGTGCATGGGACTCCCACTAGCGCACTGGGTCGCGCCAGTGCGGTGACATGTCTCGGATAGTAGTGCGCGCTAGTGGTGTATGCGCGCTTCCCCCACTGGTTGAGTCGGCTCCGCGGCGGCAGATAGCTTCACGCGCGAACCCCTCTCTCCGCGCGAGCTCTCCCGCAGCGCGTTCTCTCTCTCTCTCTCTCTCTCTCTCTCTCTCTCTCTCTCTTGTGAGTACAGTTGACAGCTCTGCTGATCTGCCATTCTTTTGAACTATTATTCTGCTGCTTCTTGCCTTCGGGCCCTCTTTTGTTGTAGATAGTTGCACGCTTCTTTTTGCAACCTTCACGCTGATATATAAATCACCGAAGGCTGCAATTCTTTTAACTTATCATTTCATCTGCCAACTTTCTACACTGCTCCTAACCTACAAATCTGCTCCGCTTGGCTTGGCTTGTTTTCGCACCTGCACGGCGTCTCCTTCTCTCCGAAATCTACATCGTGGCGACGCCTGCTACATCGTGGGAGAATCTTCAAGACGTCTTCACACTTTTTCGAGGTCGGTACTTTCACTTTCACGTTCTCTCCACTAACACGCCATCTAGCCGTAAGAGTCACACCATCTACTCTTTCACTCCGTCGATAATCTATTACTCTTAACGAATATCTGCCTCACCGACTGCCAATAAATTATCGACGAGAAATGAGTGCAAACGGCGAGAAGAACGTGGAAGTGACATTTCAACAATGCAGCAGCTGCAAACAACCGATTCAGCATAAAGACCCGAAAAGATGTGAACACTGTGGTTTATACTTCCACGTAAAGTGTCAGAACACTGTCAACGTCAAGGCTATGGTGATGAGCGACAGGCAAACAATAGCCTGTCTCTCCTGTGCGGAGAGCAACGGCAGGGGAGGCAAAGCGAGGACAAAATCATCCTCTGCTGCAACAACTGTGTTGGGAGTAACTGCAACAACAGCAGCAGGCAAGGGTACTCCCAAACAGCAGCAACCAGCGAACAAGAAGACGCGGTCGGCACTACCATCAGCCAACGCTTCGCGGAATCCGTCACCAACCCGCCTGGCCGGCGCAACGTCACCTACGCCGTCCATTGAGGCGGCTTTGATGGATATTCGCGGAGCTCTAGACGACATCCGCAACGCTCAAACGGAATCCCTCAAGACGCAGAACATCGTGTCAGAGAGGATCTCCAAGATTGAGCAGCGACTTGGACCGCTGGAGAAGCGTCTCAAGGCCCTCGATGAGCTGCCTGCACTCAAGACTCGCATTCAAAATGCTGAGTCCACCATCACCGAGTTGCAGGCACAAATAGAAGACATCTCGTCGAGGAGCCTGACAACGCAGCAGGACAGCAGCAGTACTATGCCGGGCGCTGCGGAGATCTGTAGTCTGCGCAGCGAATTGGCTGAGATCAGGAGGCGACAAGAGCAGTCATCCAACAGCGTGATCGTCGTCACTGACCTGCACTACACCCGCGAAACCTCGCTGCACCTCCTTGCCTACTCAGTCGTGAGCGCGCTTGACCCCACGGTCTTCAGAAGGGATATAGCATCAGTCAGGACCATGGGGAGACTTGATGCATCCAACAACTCCGCCAGGGGTGACGGCAGACTTCAACCACTAGCCGTCACCCTGTCCTCAAGCGCGCTTGCACGCTCCATAGTAATCGCTAAGGCCCGGAAACGTAAGCTGCACACCAGCGAATTGGACGCCACCTTGCTGGAGGAAGCTAAAGCTCTGAGCCCTGACCATCAAGGGCTCATAAACATCAACGAGCTGCTTCCCTCTGACGTCCATAAGCTGCGTTCGAGGGCCAGGCTGGAGGCCAAGAGGAGGTAGGGCTGCCGCACGTTCACCTGAGAAGGAAGGCTTTACATGCGCTGCAACGACGACAGGGAGCGGGCCACCGTCATCAACACCGACGCTGAACTGGATGCTTTTTTAGCCCGGCTCCCTCTCACTGCCGACATCGCTCTACACTGATGCTCAAACACAAACATATCATCTCACCACACCCACCATCAACCTCATCTGCCATGTTTTCACCTGGCTCTGAGGCGTCTCTGTCCGAGGGTCTACGAGTCTGTCATTTCAATGCGAACTCGCTTACGGGTCACATTGAGATGATCAGGCTCTTTTTATCCACTCGCTCTCCATTCCACGTAATAGCTGTTACTGAGACCTGGTTGAGCGAAAAGGTAACGTCCATCCCTTCACTGGACGACTACGTACTTTACAGACGGGACAGAAACAGAAACGGAGGAGGTGTGGCCCTCTACATACATATATCACTGACGGCTAGCGTTGTCTCATCATCTGACGGTGAATGGTTTGGCAGGCCGGGTAAGCCTGAATACCTTTTCTGTGAGGTATTGGCAAAGGGAATCTCTCCGATCTTCGTGGGAGTTGTGTATCGTCCTTCTCACGCTCCATTCTTTCAAGGCTCTAACTTTATAGACCAGCTAACTACCCACATGCACAATTACTCAACGAAGGTCATAATGGGAGATTTCAACTCTGATCAGCTTTCATCCTCTGAAGATGCCAGTTTCATCAGGGCCTTCATTGATGAAAATTCCCTTTCTTCTATCCCATATGGTGCCACGCACCATAAACAGGGTTCTGATACCTGGCTTGACTTGTGTCTGATCGACGAGCAGGATCGCCTACAGTCACACTGGAAGACAGACTCACCTTTCATCAACGGACATGACCTTATCACGGCCACTCTCGACGTACAGATTCCACGACACGTACCTAGCACATACTCCTACCGTAACTTTAAAGGAATCTGAGCGGAGAAGCTAAGGGACTTTCTTAGCGCATGTGACTGGTCATCTCTCACCCTATCATCACTTGACGAATGCATCTCTACACTTAACGCTAACCTTACTAACGCCATTAATCAACTCGCCCCAGCTCGTGGTTCTCCACGGCTCTTCGTGACCTTGTATCCGAGAGGGATATACTATACAGGCGTTTCAGGAACTCCAGGCTTGATTCAGATCTCCGCTTATACAGACAAGCTAGGGACTATACTCATAAACAGGTCGAGGAAGCCAGGCTGGATTATTACTATTCACGCCTGTCAACCTTGACTGATATCACCGAGATCTGGAGAGAGCTGGAGAAACTTGGAATTTCCGCCACTAAGACCCCATTACCACCTCGCTTTAGCACAGATGAGCTCAACAAGCATTTTAGCTCGATCTCCAATGATCCGCTAGCGCCTGCTGTTGAGAACTATCTTCTAACCCTGGAAAGTCTTGACCTCCCGGAACATTTCGAGTTCATCCCTATAACGGAATCGGACGTGTTGAGTGCAGTGTCGCACTTCGACACCCAGGCGAGGGGAAGCGACGGCATCCCTCAGGTTGTTATATTAAAAGCACTGCCAGTTCTCGCTCCTGTATTATGTCACATCTTCAACCTGTCTCTGAGTGAGGCCCGTTTCCCATCTGCCTGGAAATTGTCACTGGTGCGTGCACTCAACAAAGTCAGTTCACCAACAACCCTGACTGACTACCGCCCGATTTCACTTCT
>QLSS01000179.1:184851-209989 GCA_024372645.1 Trichomalopsis sarcophagae | reverse complement strand
TGCGCAAAACAAACTTAAACTTAATGTTACTAAAACCAAGGCAATCGTCCTGGGCTCCCGCTACTACATAAATCTACTTCCCTCTACAGCCAACACTTTCATTAATATCGAGGGTGCCCAGGTCAGCTTTGAGTCTTCCGTGCGCAATCTGGGATTGGTGCTTGACTCTAAACTCTCATGGAAAGAGCATGTCACACAAGTGTGTAAGCGTGCTCACTCGCTAATGTACAGGCTTTACTTTTTTAGAAAGAGTACCAACCTCAGATTGCGTAAACATCTCGTGCAGGCACTGCTGTTTCCGCTAATCGACTACTGTTCTCTTGCATACTGTGACTTGACGCAGGAACTCAACTTAAAACTACAGAGACTCGTGAATACAGGAATCCGGTACATCTGTGGTGTAAGGAGAGATGAGCGCATCTCCCCGTACAGACGGGAGCTGCAGTGGCTAACCACTGCTGGACGCAGGAAGTAATTCACAGTCTGCTTCCTTCGTAAAATGTTTAACACGGTCGTACCATCATACGTACTGGCCTTTTTTCACTTCCGCGTCTCGCCCCGGCCTGTGAGGGGTGAGGTGACACCACTGAAAATACCTGCCTTCGCGACTGAGACGCTGAGGAACTCGTTTCATATCAGCTCCTCATACTTATGGTATAGCCTGCCATCTCACATCAGAAACACCTCATCTACTGTCACCTTCAAAAAGCTTGCTAAAGTCTACTACTTTAAACTCGAAAACACATAACTCATAGACATTCATGTACACGCACACACTTACTCATTCTCATACTAATCATCTTCACTATCAGTACACTTTTACACTACACTTACTCTACACACGCCTCAACTTACTTTACTTCTAATTTATATTTACTATTTTTACTTTAACTGCATAATGCTAATTCTTATTATTGTACAATACAATGTACGCAAATAAATCTAATCTAATCTCTCTCTCCCCGGATAATGGGCTGGGCTGCGCTGAATAGACTTAAACTAAATGTAACTAAAACTAAAGCTATCGTCCTGGGCTCCCCCTACTATATAAACACTCTACCTTCTACTGCTAACACCTATATAAATATAGGGGGAGCCCAGATCAACTTTGAATCATCGGTGCGCAACCTGGGGCTGGTGCTTGACTCCAAACATACGTGCAAAGAGCACGTTACACAAATTTGTAAACGTGCTCACTCTTTAATGTATCGGCTTTATTTTTTTCGGAAAGGCACTAGCCTCAGATTGCGCCAACATTTAGTGCAAGCACGCCTGTTTCCCCTCATTGACTATTGCTCACTTGCTTACTGCGACCTGACTTAGGAAATTGACTTAAAACTGCAGAGGCTTGTCGACACGGGGATCCGTTATATCTACGGTATAAGGAGGGACGAGCACATCTCCCCTTACAAGCGTGAGCTGCAATGGCTTACCATCGTCGGACGTAGGAAATACTTCATTGCCTGTTTTCTAAGAAAAATTTTCAACACCTCAATACCTACTTATCTATTAGCCTATTTTGATTTCCACGTCGCGCTCAGGCCTGTGAGGGGTGAGGCGACTCCACTGGACATCCTGTCCTTTAAGACGGAGACGCTGAAGAATTCATTTTCCATCAGCGCCTCCTACCTCTGGAATGGCTTTCCATCTCAACTTCGCAATACACTATCCATATCACACTTTAGAATAGCAGCTAAAAATTACTTCTTCAATCTGGAAAATACATAAACATCACTCAAACATACATACATTCACTCTCATCTCATTTCACCTCATTCCATTTCACACTCTTCACACGCACTAGCACCCTTACACAAAATTTTTATTCTTTTTATAATATACTATAATTTGTATATGTACTACACAATGTATAGCAATAAAAAATAAATAAATCTAAATTAAATCTAAATCTCTCCCGCTCAGCCCGTCGAGCTACCGCGGTGGGCTCGCATCTGCGCGGCGACTATACGCACTCGTCACTTAGTCTCGTGCCGTGTTCTGCGCTCGTCTCGAACTCGCTTCTCGTTATCGCGACGCGACTCCTGGTGCGTACAGGAGCAGGTGCATGACGGCTGTGTTGGTGCAGCGGCACCCGACTATACCTGACAGACCGCGGTGGCGCTATCGTACCCGCATAGTCGCCTGCCAACCCTGCAAGGGAGCCCCCGTTGCTCCATATGGTTGGCAGGTGAGGTTATATACCTCGGCGCAACAACGATTAGTGTTATTGTTTTTCTGCCACATGATAAATTGCAGCAGGGAACAATATTGATTACGCACAATTTTAGTGCATCGTGTACACGTGCAGCCGAACAGGCTACACGTCGCAATTTAAACCGATAATCTAAATTTTTTTAAATATACTGACATTTTTAAAATAGAATGATCTTGGCTCTATCAGTCTTCCTGAGGCAATTTGTACGTAAGGAAGGAGAAAAAAAACAGTTTTTCTTTATTCTTTTTTCGACGTTTCGGTGGACGATGTCACCCTCAACAGGAAACTGTTATTTCATATTAATTTTATGTACATTAAATCACCGTATTAAAAACAATAGGGAGTAATTAAGAATACACTTTCAGAATTAGTGGTCGATCGCCGGTATTTACATTCCGATATTCCTTGATATATCTCGTCCCCGCCGGGCGGCGGAGGGAGAGGAGATAGAGATGTAGCTCTCTCAGCTGTTCAGTCCCGAATTTCATGACTACCGATAACAACATGTGTAAAACCACTTATCAGCCATAATATCATATTTTTTCTACATAACTTCTAGTAGAAGGTTAGACCCATTCTAAAACTTCACAGCTACTTTTTTACTATAAAAAGGTATCTTTTTTACTGTATTGAGGTTGTCCAGCTGAAATTTTTTTAGGAGTCAGGTACAACATAGAGAAATCACATACGTGACGTCACGCTTGGTAAGTCTAGCAGCATCATCAAGTGGCTCGTCTTATTTAACATTATTTTTATGTGATTTCTTACTCAATGATCCTTTATCTGGCTCCAAGTTGGAGACAACATAACCTCATCTGTCAACCACTGAACACTATACAGTTGCTGCTGGCGAACATCTTCATAGCTGTTTCATCATGAAGACATAGCATCGGCTCTCAACATCGCTAAAGAGGAAAAGAAAAATCTGGTTTTTAAGAATATCAGCCCAAATTCAACCGAATGAAGGTCTTCTACAGAGATCTTTAGAGGTTAATACGTGTGAAGGCTACCGCGATAAACACGGCATGCGCAGCGAGTGCGCGCAACGAAAGGCGAGTCCGCACGAGCGCGGAGCGCGGCAGCCGGCGAGCGACGACGCGCTAGGTGGCGCGAACGGCATACGCGTTGCGCCGTGTACGTATGCATACATATCCGCGCCGCGCGCCTTTATAAGGCGGCCCGCGCGGCACGATAGGCAGTTCTACTTGAGCTCCACTCCAGGTAGCATCGTGCGCACACGTTACTAAAGGGAACAGCAAGAGATAGATCTGCGCCGACGAAATTGTCTCGTGAGCACACGTGACGATTTGGCAGACGAACCGAAACCCGGAACTCCGAATCCTGAAACTCCGCATTGCCATCGTGAGCACACGAGGCAACCCGGAACACCCGAGCGACATCGAGCCTCGTCTACGTGAGCACACGTGACGATACCCGGTGTCACCGTAGAAATCCTAACCAACAAAGCCAGCCTTACGCCGACATCTCACGACTCGCTTTATCTCTGTGCGCACACAGGATATAGAGAGGAACACCGTAGCCGCGAACACTGAGTCATTCTTGTAACGAAATCGCGTAGATACTCTTGTAAATTGTCAACCGCGTTAGTTTAAACAATTCTATTTATAAAGGCGAAATATTTTTAACAAGATGCATAATTGATTTCTGTTATAGCCGATTTTTTATAGGCAGATCTATACAATCTGATCTTTATTTTTCAGAAATTTTCTTTAATCAGTTTTTTCAATCCCGCGATTTCCATTCATAACTTCTTATAAATTTCTGCAATCACCTGATCCAGCATTGTGTTTGATCGCGTTTCTGGATGCTTCCGCCCTGGACCAGTAGCAATTCGTACTGTGATCTGGGCCTCTGCCATTCTCGTTTAGATCCCCGCAACCCAGGCACCTATAGCTCCAAACGACAAAATGTGTCGCACCCTGCAGTAGACCGAGCCTATCTTAATACAGGCCGGTCAGCCTGACGTTGTCGATTTATTTCTAGTTTTCCCTGGCCACCTGGCCTTCCTGCGTTGTGCAACAATAGTATTCCTGATCTCCAGCTTAGCTTTGTGAACCAGTATGCACAAGCTTGCCGCTGTTCTTACCTCGCTTTTCAGCCCTTCGGCAGGTCAATTCTTGCCTTCATTGATGCTTCTCAGTGCGATTACAACGTCCCTGGTTTTGATGCTGCGAATGTCCTTGAGGTTGTCTTGTTTGACCCGTGCTTTGATCTCTTTCATGGCCGCGGTCGTTCGTTCTTTATTCGTAGTTGTTGTGTTGCCCTTCTCTTTCGAGATGACTTTCTTTCTTCTTTTTTTTTTACGATCATAAAATTATATCAATAATAATAATAACAATAATAATAACAGCAATTATTATGATGATGACGATGATGATAATGATAATAATGATAATAACAATAATAATAATGATAATGATATAATATAATAATAATAATAATAATACATAAAATATCACTTCCAACTACCTTTACAGAGACTATCAAAATAGTATCGAGTTTCGACCTTTGCGAGAAGTAGATACAGTCGAAGACCATCAAATAACAGTCTGTGTTCGAAAGCGTCCATTAAATAAAAAAGAAATTGTTCGAAAAGAAGTTGACGTTATAAGTGTACCTAGAAAAGATCAAATAGTAGTACATGAACCTAAGGCAAAAGTTGATCTAACAAAATATTTAGAAAACCAATTATTCAGATTTGACTATGCTTTTGATGAATCGTGTACTAATGAAATCGTATATAAGTATACGGCAAAACCTCTTGTAGCTACTATTTTTGATGGTGGTATGGCAACGTGTTTTGCATACGGGCAAACAGGAAGTGGAAAAACGCATACGATGGGAGGCGATTTTAATGGTAAAACGCAAGATTGTAAAAAAGGAATTTATGCTATGGTAGCAAAAGACGTATTTAAGTGCCTAAAAATGACAAAGTATCGTCCATTGAATTTAGTAATATCCGCTAGTTTTTTTGAAATATATTCTGGAAAAGTATTTGATCTTTTAGCAGACAAGGAGAAATTGCGCGTTCTAGAAGATGGTAAACAGCAGGTAAGACTATAAATTTCAAAATTTTCAATCTTATATTATCGATAAAATTAAACCGTTTTATTTATTTTAGTAAGAAATACGTACTCCGTTATTATAATATTTACTGCTTAGCAATAATGTATTTAATATAAAAAAAAATTGACACGAGTAACAAACTTATAAATTTTCAAATCGACGTTAATTTTTAGTAATAAAATGTTAATAAAATAAAAATCATTTTTATTTAAAAGTTATAGTACATTACAGAACTAGGGGCGGAAGTTGGCTTTTTTAAGCAAGATTGATGATTGAGCACGAGTGGAAGTCGAGGGCGCTGTAGGCGCAGAGAGTACAATATTGTATGCCCTTAGAGTATAGATATGCGCAGTATGCTGCAGCAAATCGTCGCCAACCAAAAGATGGCTCGATGTGTACTATTTAAGAGTCTTATCACGAGTATCAAATTTACATAATACAACACTCTTTGAATTTCATTATCGTGATCATTACTTTTTTATATTTATAATACATTAATTTTGTATTTTGTTAATTTAGTTACGAGTCAACTTTTATGATTTTCAATACATCATTTTCACAACTTTTATTAACATAATGAAACTGCACTTTATTGTGCTTTGAATTTGGTCTAGAGTTTCCGAATTTACCGATCTCGATTGCGCTAGAATCATCTTCGTACCTAGATGTCGGTTTAATGAAATTAATATCGAAAGATTGGCTTAACAAATTTCAAATAAATATTTCCGAGACGGTTTTAGATAGAGCGACATCTATTTTCACTGCGGCAGATAAACACCAAATGACTAATTTTGCCCAAATCTTCTATTCCAAACTCTGCTTCCATCTATTGCAAGCTTTGTAATAGTAAAATTTTCAGTTTTGCTAAAACTTTGTAGAAATGCATTTGGCGGTGTTTAGAGTTCGAATTATGCGTTTTTTGAAAATGTCCTCGCGGAAGGATGTGTGTGCGTGTATGTACGTATACCGTTATCATTCTAGAACCACGCGACCGATCGTATACTGATATTTTAAAGAATATAAGGTGTGGCAGTACCTGCAGTCATTTTTTATGCTTTCCACGGGACTATAGCGCCCTTTGACTTTGATAATTATTATGATAATTTTTTTTTCTGAAATTCTAAGATTTTTGAAAAAATATTTTTGCTTTTTTTGATGATATGATTTATACATAGCTGTATGTGAACAAATCCTTCCTCGCTGGTCAACGTTTTTCTGAAAAACCACGTTCTTACATGCCCAGATCGCTGCTCTGCCAGTGTCGTCTCTTTCCCACGATGTCTCGTCCAGAGCCCTGTATGGTTCACATATAATAGCTTCGTCGACCTCCGTCTCATGAATGTACTGCTTAGTAGAGAAAGCAGGTCGGTTTGTTTTTACAATCTTTTGTATTAAATCCTTTGTCTCCACACTTGTAACAGTGGTTACTTCGATCCTGTGTTACTGTGCAGTTTTGTGTCCAAATCCTAGACATTTATAGCAGCGAAGTGGACTTGCATATCGCATTATCTCTGGTATTCTGCATACTACCCAGCCTATCCTGATTTTCTGCTTTTTGATCATCTACTAAGCCATTTTTGCTGGCATTCGAATGACCGCCGTCTACGCATCGCCATATGCCTTGCGCACAGACTTTACTGCCGTTTTCTCCACAGCATTTGAGCCGCTATCTTGAAACTTTCTCCGTACCGCTTCCACGATCTCCTACGTACTGGTTAGAACATCAAGATTCTATACTTCAAAGACATCTACATCTTGTCTACCTACCTCTACGTCGGGAGTGGGCTGTAAAACTTGAGCCGCTTATGGCAGTATTTTAATTAACTCACTGTCCATGATTGTTTTATATTTGGGGTTACTTCCCCTATCCTGTATCCTAGGAAGGAGCCCTTTAACAAAGTGCTGTCATCCGGGCCAGATGAGCCTTCGTTATTTTAACGAGGTTGCTACTTCCTCTCCTACTTCCCAACCTCTTGTGTGGTAGGGCCCCGGGCTTGGAACCATCGTAGCGGAGTTTTTATGTGTTTGTGTGCGTGCCTATACTGTTATGATTCTGGAACCACGGAACTAATCGTAATAAAATTTTACATGCATATATGTTTTCTGATTCTGAATTCAGGACATTTTTTTTAATGATTCTGACAATTTCATGGCCATATTAATAGCCATTTTTCGATTTTTGAAAAAACCTTTTTGCTTTTTTTTATGATATTATTTATACAATATATTCGACAATAGTGTATCTAAACAAGCATTTACTGTTCGTGCAATTGTTATAATAAAAAGGTGATTTTAAAATAAATTTAATACCTCTCAAACTAAATTGTCGAGCGTTTTGAAGAAGTTTATAACAATAAAAAACAATAATATCTATTTGCTGTTAATATTTTAAGCCATTTTGGCGACTAGATTTGAGCTAAAAATCAGAAACAAAAAGAAAATGATTTTTCAATGTCGTACGATTACGGGAGTAAAAAAACTTAAATTACTTTAAAATTTTGAGAAAATATAGATCTTTTACCTACTTCGGCTAAGTTCTTTTTACAGCTTATGAAACGGATTTGTTTGAAAGGTATAAGGATTCAAATTCTTTGTCTCACACCCTGTATATCCTGCATAACTGAAAATTACTATTTTTGTTAAACCTTACAACTCGCTAACTAAAGTTAAGAATGTTTTGAGAAAATATATTGTGATGGGTGATGCTTTAGTAAAATAATTATGATTGAAAGTATTTTAAAAATTATTTATTTACTGAATATTTTAACAATATTTAATCTATTTAAACTATAAAACCGCTGTCAATTCTTTGGCACGTAGTTTCAAAATATTGCTCAAATATACAGTATATTAATGATTTTTTAAATACTTTAAATCTTAATTATTTTACTGAAAAAGCACCCGTCAGAATATCAAATAATATAATTTTCATTAAAAAATTTAAACCTCAATATTTGAAATATCATATGGTTCTCATAACGCGTAAAATCATGAATTTTCTTAAAACATTTTGAACTTTAGGTAGCGAGTTGTAAGGTTTAACAAAAATAGTAATTTTCATTTATACAGGGTATACAGGGTGAGAGACAAAAAATTTGAATCTTAATATCATTATACAAAACGGTTTTATGAGCTTCAAAAAGAACCTAGTTGAGATGATCAAAAGATCGATAATTTCCCAACATTTCAACTTCATTAAGGGGTCCAGCCTGGGTTAAATCCTGCAAAAAAATACAAAATATTTGTCCAAAAAATTTTTTCTTTTCACGTCAATTAAAAAACAAAAAATATCTACTTAAAATATTTACAATATACACTATTTCTACCAAAAAATATCATACATATATTATACAAAATCACTGACCAAAATTCATGACATTTTATTATATAAATAAGTGTTTTAGTCACTTGCCACGGCTTTGTAAAAGATCTGGACCGTCTCTTTTACTCTACCCGGGCTTAAAATGTACTTTTTATATAGTAAAATGTCATGAATTTGATCAGTGATTTTGTATGGTATATATATCATATTTCTCAGTAGAAATGAATAAAATTTTATAGGACAAATATTTTGTTGTTTTTTTTTTTGTAGGATTTAACCCAGGCTGGACTCCTTAGCCTTTTTACTGCCGTAATCGTACGACATAGAAAACCCATTTTTCTAGTTTTCGATTTTTAGCTTAAAAATTAGTCATCAAAGTGGCTTAAAATTTCCATATACCAAAATAGGCCTTTGAAAAATTGCTCTGACTTACATTAATTTGATATTTTTTTGTATACTTTTATATATTTCGTCACGGGGCAACTGGATTTAGCGCGATAGTTGCGAAGATGCTGCTGCGGTTAACGGTTTTTGCGGAATTTTTTTGCGCCAAGTGGTAACACTGAACTAATACAAAAATTGGGGCATAGATCTTGACCCGTACTTAAGGGGAAAAAACACCTTTAAACTTTGAAAGCATCAATTTTTTTTATTGAACTGAGCATCCCTACCGTGAAACCGGTGCTAGGGCCTTCTAGGTCCAGGGTGCTCGGTTCTGAAACTCTCTCCCTTCTGCTATGCAAGGCCTGCCATCTCTCGCCTCCTTCAAGGGGGCACTACGGCGGCACCTGCTGGCCATTGAATCGTGACGACTCTGAGCCCTCTGGCGCTGCATTTTTCATATTAATCTAGTTTTTAATCTAGTCAGACTCGACTCTAGGCCGTACAAAATTCTTCCAGTATTACGTATTTTTAGATTTCAAACGTGCAATACAGATAGATCTTTGACCAAACCTTAAGCGTACAAAGTAATATTGGAAGAGTTTAATGTGATAATCAAATATGACGAAATGTGATTTTATGTGATTTTATGTGACAATAATTTTTATATATTTGTTAGACTGTATGCGACACAGTCCTTGTGATCTCTACTGTATTTTTTTTTTTTTTTTTTTGCTTTAGCAAATAAAGACCTATCTATCTCTTTTCTCTCGGTGGAGAGGAACCCAAAGGTTCTTACCTGGAGTAGGAGAGACGAACACGTCTCCCGTCCCCCAGCGGAAGCCTAGCTATCCCAGAAGGTGCTGGCTTTCCTCACTCTCTCTCTCTCTCTCTCTCTCTCTCTCTCTCTCTCTCTCTCTCTCTCTCTCTCTCCCTCTCTCTCTCTCTGGTGAGTAGTGCGGACGCACTTTCGTAGTCGCTCTGTGAACCTTTTGATTTTACAAATCTCTGCTCTCCGGTGCGAGTTTCTGAGCATTTCAGGCGGTGCAGGACTGCTATGTCTCTTTCTGGAGATAATATTCAAACACTGCCATTCTGTTTTTGAGCCTTGGTTCTGCATTTTGCCTGACGATAAGTTTTTGAGGTTATCCCCCTTCTCCATCCCCACTAAGCCTATTTGCTTGTTGCCGAACTTCGCCTGCTCCTGACCGTCAACGTTACCGTCCGTAACATCAGTGAGGACCGTCTGTAGTCCACTCTGCTCTACACCAGCCTGGCGTATCAAGACTGTCTCCTGACTCTTCTTTGGCTGTGTGTGCGGTTAGAAGTGTTGTGACTGAAGAGAGAGAGCTCTAGCGAGAGCCCTAGTGCAGGCATCCTAGCCACTTGATGCTCCTTGTCTCATACGTGTTTCGCTCTCGATCAAGTGAATTTGGCCTTTCTTGTTGGTCATTTATTTTTTTTTCGTTTACACGTGGTGCATTTCTAGCGTTGATTACGTAACTTGTTTGCTTCACTGCGGCATGTGTTTGTTATTGTTATATGTTTTTCCATAGTTTTAAGTTTTGCGTTTTATTCTTAAGTTCTCGTTTTAGTTTTTAGTTTTTTAGTTTGCGTTTTATTTTTAAGTTTTTTTAGTTTGTGCTTTATTTTTATTTATATTTTTGTGCGTATTGATCCCAGTGTGCAGGAAGTGCGGCCGTAACGCAGTTACTACAGTAGTCTCGTGCCTTCAATGCGGGCTTGTTTTCCACGAAAGCTGTTTAGCACGCTTCGTCAACAGCAAGTGTTGTAACGGTTGTTGCATTAAGACTCATAAGGCACTAACTGCGCCACCTGACGTGACCTTGCTTCCTAGTAGCAGTGAGCGTGTTTCAATTTTTGACGCTGGACGTGATCTTGGCTCTTCATCGCTTCTCAACATCATCGATCTCAGCATTGCGAGCCTCAGTTCGGAGTTAACCCCTAGTGCTAATCCCTCGTCGTCGAACGACAAACGGCTGGTCGACGCTAGTTCGCGTGCTCTTCTCTGCACTCCGACAATGTCGAAGCCTTCTAATTGGAATGCGATGTCTATTGATGATAAGCTAGGCGAGTTATTTAATGTAATTACAACTGGCAATACCGCTCTTAGTATCAAAATTGATGCGCTCGCAGAATAGGTCGACAACCAGGAAAGCCGGGTTACTTCGCTCGGGAATGAAAATGCTAAATTAGTAAGAGAGGTTGCAAGTCTTAAAGAACGCGTCGATAAGGGCTGTAAATATGACGAGATTAAGGTCTCTGGAATTTCGCCTACCTGTCCAGCATCTCTGCACGACGTTACTAGTGCTATTTTTACGAAGCTTAATATTGTAAACTATCTTACCGATGTGCACAGCGTTCGTGAAATTGTCAGTCGCCCTCAGTCTAATACTGCCGAGGCCTCTCCACATTCGTCTCAGCGCGGGCCTCGCCCAATTGTGTTTTGTATACGCTTTAAAAGTATTTGCGTACGCGACGATGTATTGCGAGCGAAGCGAGTATTTGGCCCACTCAAGTTTAGCGATATCTATCCTGGAGGTAGTAGCACTTTTATCGAGATGCACGATATGTTGTCCCCGTTTCTTCATAATTTACGCTTAGCTGTGAAAACGCGTGCACATGCTTTAGGTTACAAATATGTTTGGGTACGCGATGATAAAATTTTAGTTAGGAAAACAGATGGGTCTGAAATTATTCCGATCGTTACAACTAGTGATCTGGAGCGTATGGTTTGACAATCAGAGCCGAGTATCTCTAAGCCGGTTCCTGCACCTGTTCGGAACTGTAGCAAAATTCGTATTGCCCACCTCAACGCTAGTTGTATCAAAGCCCACTTCAACGAAATAGAAATTCTTTTGTCTGACAATAGTGTCGATGTCTTGATTATTACTAAAACCTGGCTTACTCCACCTGTGCAGTCCTCACTTTTTTTTATCCCTGGCTACAATTTTATTCGCAATGATCGAGTTCTTGTCTCCCAGAGAACTCTTAACCCTGCCAATGTGGAAGGAGTTACGTATATTTACGGCGGTGGTATCGGGTTTTATATTCGTGAGGATTTGCGCTTCTCTCTATTGGAAGCTTCTAACATCAATAATATTAATGAGATTGAATATATGCTTATTAGCATTGATTGCGGTTCAAAAATTTTGCTTGGCGGTGTTTACCGCAGACCAAAAGGGCATACTCTTTCCACCTTCTTCAACGCACTGCAAAATCATTCTCACCGGTTCGGGAATGTTGTCGTTGCGGGCGATCTTGATTCAGACTTGCTCTCCGTTAATTATTACGACAATCATCTCCGTAATTTGATTAATGAAAATAATTTTCACCTTGTACCGTTTGGCGCTACTCATCACACAGATAATTCCGACACGTGGATCGATGTTATTCAATCGGATTGTGGCGACAAGGTCGTGCACTATGAGAAATCCACTGCACCTTTCATCAATGGCCACGACTACCTCATGATTGATTTCACGTTGGATCACCCTGTAAAGCACGAGCTGCAGGTCATATCACGTGATTTTCGAAGGTTCTCTTCAGCTGCTTTTCTGGCTGACCTTCTATCTGATCTCTCCATGCCAGCTTTCTTCGATCCATTAGCCATCATGCATCTCATACACCGTTTACCGTACGTAAGCCAAATCGCAACCCTACTCCGTGGTTTACACTAGACCTTAAGAATCGTTGTAAAGCTCGCGATCGGCTATACAGCGCCGCTAAATTATCTAGAAATCGGGCAGCTATTACCTGTTTCAAGATTGCTCGCACAGAGGTAAAAAGTGCAATTTGGAATGCACGCGAGAAGTATTTATTACACGGCTGTTCTGATAGAGAGAAATGTTGGGGCTTTCTGCGTCGAAATGGTTTTTCTCTTTTCTCCATTTCTTTGATAAGGATACCCTCATCAAGTATTATTCCTCTGTCACTTGCGCCCATCCAGCTTGCTCGTCTGATTCTCTAGGTGTTATTCTCGATGGGCACTATAATAGTTTAGGTTTTGCGCATGAATTTAGGTTTAGGAATCTTGATTGCGTGGAGGTTGCGCAGTATATGTTAGCTTGCCTCTCTAAAGCCAAAGGACGAAGCTGTAATAAGTTATCTCTCTCATATTTTGAGCAAGTATTACCTCAAATTGCCCCGTTTTTCACGGAGCTTTTTAATCTGTCGATTGCGAGCGGAGTCTACCCGTCAATTTGAAAAAGGTCGGTCATTGTGCCACTTAGTAAATGCCTGACACCTAGCTCTCTGGGTGATATTCGCCCTGTTGCTAACATCCCACACTTTGCCAAGGTGTTTGATAAAATAATTACAGACCAGGTTATTGCTTACCTCGAAGATAATAATCTTATCTCTCTGTACCAATCTAGTTTTTGTAGCAACTACAGAACGCAAACAGCACTATTGAATATTACTGATGATATCAGGCGGGACGCGGATAAGGGCCTTCTGTCCCTGCTTTTATTGTTTGATTTTAAGCGTGCTTTCGACTCGATCGACCACGCTACCTTGCTTGCCAAGCTGAAGTCGATTGGTTTTTCAAACGACGTGGTTCGTTGGTTTCACTCGTATCTAACTGGTCGTTCACAGGCTGTTGTCGGCCTCGATGGCACCCTTTCTCATTTTCTTCCCAACACGTCGGGTGTGCCTCAAGGGTCTTCTCCAGGCCCTGTGATTTTTCTCATCTATATTAATGAGATTATCTCAGTCCTTCGACATTGCAGTAAGTCGTGCATGCTGTTTGCCGATAATCTGCAAATATATGTACAATATCTACCTGGTGATATTAGTAGAGCGGTCGCATCCCTTAACGAGGATGGTAGCCACATTCTCAAATGGTCTCAGGATAATGGCCTCATTTTGAATGTTGGCAAAACGAAAGCTATGATTGTTGGATCAACGCAGCACCATATGCGTCTAGATTTGCAGCAAATTGAACCAATAGTTGTGGGTGGATTACCGATTCCCTTTGACGATTCCGTGAAAAACTTGGGTGTAATTTTCTCGAAAACTCTCTCTTGGAATGCTCATGTATCTCGCACCAACTCTAACGCGCATTTTGCTCTTTATCGCCTTAGGTTTAAGGGTTATTGTCTTCCTATTAGTTTGAAAATCCAACTAGTCAATGCTCTAGTTCTTCCATATATCGACTATGCTTGTTTCGTTTATATGGACCTTCCATCTTCGGATATCTTGCTGAATTATTTGTGCCACCTAACGAGGACTTACAGAACTCGGCTAGAAACCAGTCGTCTGCGTTTGCGATACCGACTGCCAGGACCGAGATTTTTAAAAACTCATTCACAGTTAAAGGCATGCACTTTTGGGATTATATCCCTACATCTATTAGGCTTAGCAAATCGCTAGGCGCATTCAAACAGCGCCTAATGATTATCTTTTAAGTCTGCCGCAACATTATGTGTATTATTAATCTTAGTTTAGATTAAGGATGTTACTGCGAGTTTACTTTGCTCTTAAATATTTTGCTTCTATTTTGCCATTGAAAATTTGTTATTATTTTGTTACTTCTATTTTGTATTTTTATCTTGCTATGTTGTATGATTTGCTCCTTGCCCTACGGCCATTTGGCCACGGCGTTAATAAATTTGTTTATCAACCAATCAATCTCTTTCTCTCTCTTCTTCGTTGCCGACTTGGGATGAAGGCCTGGCTCTTATCCCGGCTTTCTTCCTCTGTCTCCGGGGAGGGATCTCTTCCTCGGGGCGGTGGTCCAGGTCGTGGTGCTGCTGCTGCTCTCTCACTCTCTTTCTTCACAATTCACTCTCGTCACATCGATGTGTCATCGACAGGGCACAAATATAAACTGCTGTCTCGCCGTCGGGCCCGGCTGATAACGTAGCCTGATTGGCCGTGTGAGGCGCGAGACGCGCTGATTGGCTGCTCGTCTCGCGCTAGCTCGAACCGGCGAGCTCCCCCCCCCCTCTTGAGTACGTCGGCCAGCGAATTCCACGAATTCCCAGGACGTAGCTCGCGTCCGAGAAAACACGGGCCTCGCTGGAACCGATCGCCTTTTCTTCCTCGCATCGAGTGAGGTTGCCGCGCAAAACAATAACACGCTATTTGCTCGGATGCGACGCACAACGTCGCAATCTTAAAGAAATTTTTATCGTAAATGCGAAAAATACTAGTTTTTTACCGTAGTTTATGCGTATATAATACTTGACATATGTATTTTAGTAAATAAATTTTAGCGTATTTAATTGATATTTTTGCGTTTTCTGAGATAAATTTCCAATTCCGCATCTTATATAAGGCTCCGATCAAAACGTAGGGACATTTATTTGAATTCAAATATTGCGCACCTGCGCGCCACCTGTAGAGCGATTAGAATCAATGTGTCGGAGAAGAACAGAGCGACTGTTTTGTTCCGCTAGCAGACAGCAAATATTTCAAAACACAGCTGGTATAATCTTGGCATGTGTTTTTTTACACTGAGTAAACGCAGCTGATATCTAATTGCATAAAAACAGCTGATATTTTTTATATTTTTGTTTAAATTAATTCAAGTAATGTTGTGATAAGTGTAGTGTCTTTGGGGTATACCTTATAGCTTATAACCCTTAAAAGAAGAAAAAAGTAAAATTAAGTGTAAAGTAAAATTAAGTGTTCTGTAAGATTGTGTGGTCAGCGAGATGCCAAGGGCAAATTTCGAGTACTCATCCAGATAAGGACTTTCGAGCAAAGTCGAGAAGCGGCCAAGAAGATTTCTAGGTATAACAAGCGAGGATGAACCTGCCAACAATTCAAGACTTTCAAGTTAAGAAAGAAAGATACAAACTCCAGTAACGGAAGGAACCTCTGAGGTCAGGAATAGATTGATTGATATCATCATTCTTTGCAATGCGATTTGCAACTATGGCAAAGTTCTACTTGGCGAGTCGGAAGCTCAAGAATTAGGATTCAAGATTGAAATCGTGTATATTAAGTGTAGTCAGCTGGCAGCTATCTACTCATGCAGAAAAGTTAGAATCAAGAACCATGCTTGGGAAAACAACAGAATAGCAGAGGTTACATTTTGTGCTCGTGTACTTGGATACGTTGGTCTATCAACATTAAGTTGATGGACTGATTAAAACCCATGGCTCAGTCTGCATTTGATGCAATTGACGAACAATTTAGTGAAGTGTATGAAAAACTGCAGTAATAGAAGAAAAAGCTGCTACAGAGACTGGAGCAACCGGATTAACATTTCTGGCTATAATTTGGCTACTCTGTAACATTTGAAGGTTAGGCTAGTAATTTTTTACAGTTTCAATTTGAAGATTTAACACAGTGACCAAGAAAAATAGATAAGTATATAGTGTTATCATTAAAAAGAATAAAATATCCTTTTTTTTTACATTTCTAAGAAAATTCATGAAATGCGTATTTTCGTTAGCAGGTTTTACTTATAATTTTTTTTTTTAAGGTTCAAAGATGTTGTGTCCCCTTTACAAAAGTTATTAATTTTTATTATGACGACTCTCACTATTAATCTGTAATAAATATATCTGTAATGAATTCATTAAACAATAAAAAATTTGAAAATACACTGTAATTTAATAATACTTATAATCACATAATTTTTTTTAGAACAAATACCTTTAACAAAAATTCAGATTTTTTTTTAAAGGGTCTAAAAAAATACGTGTAAACTTTATAAAAAGATGATTAAAAATGCCTTGCGCAAGAAACTTTTTAAAATCAATAAACTACGTTACGAGGAAAATGTATTCAAAGTTTTACTGTTGTATACATTCGAAGTTTTACTTTTGTATTCATTCTAATGTAAAATGTGTTGACATGCTGTGGCATAAACCTTAATTTACTGCACGGTCGTGCAAAAATGCACTCGCTTAATCGCGGTTTACACACGCTGTGTCATGAAAATAAGTTTTTACATCTAGTCGGTCTCACAATATTTATAAAACTATATGCAATTAAAATATAAAATGAAAAAAATGTCGAGTTTTTGACAAAAAATCAATGGAGTTCCCCCTTAATTACTAATTGTCCTAAATTACTTATAGATATAGCTAACCTTCGAGCATATACTACTGCAGGTAGCAACCTTATGAAATCAGTGAAATGGATGAAAGGTATAGTAATATAAAAAAGCAACTTTATAGAAATATAAAGTTGCTAATATAACTTTATAGTACTATTTGTTTATGTGTATTTGTAAATCTTTATTACAGTTCAACGAATTTTGTAAAAATGCCTCAAGAGACAAGTTTACTTAAGAAATCTTTGGCTAACATCAACATAGAATCCATTGACTTTTCAAATGAAAATTTCCTTCGAAAACTACTTTTGAATGCACAAAGTGAAATTAGAAATCTACGTCGTTGTAGAAGTGTACAAACTATGAGGTTGTATCGTGCTAAGAAGAGGATACGAAGTAGTATCTCAGTAATTCCTCACATGAAGAACCGTAAATTGATATCAGATGAAGAAATTGCATAGATCTCAGTTGATCAACTACATTATCATAAAGTATTATCATATAAGAATAAGTCATTATGAGCGTCAAAAAAGACGCGCTGTCAAAAAAATTAGACGAACGTTTACAAAACTAATATTATTTAAGAATCAATATACAAGGTATCATTTTAATCTTTAATCTCAATTATCTCGTTGGCAAAGCATGCCAGCGAAAAAAGTTTGGGATAAAAGTTTTAGGATTTTTCCCTCGCTATCTGATGATGACCTTGACAATGTCATTGAGCGTGATCTTCAAGGTCATTTAAAGGTCAAGTCGATTTTTCAAATAGAAACCCCTACTTTTGGCACCAGAAATGGAAAGAGCGGGAAATTTTACGTTCGAAGATGTGATTTTAGAAACAAATCATCTTTTCTGCGGAAATTACCTTTGACATCAGCCGAACCCAGGATGCACCATCGAGGAAATTGTCAAAAGGATTTAGCATCCCATTTTTTGTTTTTTGATTTATTTTTTTTTGTATTTTTAAATTTGTTTTTATGTATTTATTTGTTTTTTTTGTTTTTTCCATTTTTGTTCTTTTTTGGTATTTTTATGGTATGTTAACTGGATTTAACCATTGATTAATTGTTCGAAATTACCTCCGTTTTGTTGGATGCAAAGATCAAGTCGAGCTCTGAATTGTCTTATGGTTCTAAGTAGAACATCTCGAGGGATTGCTGCACAAGCTATACGAATGCGTTCGATCATATTATCTCGCGTTGTTAGCCGTTGAGCATAAACAACATTCTTAAGATATCCCCATAAGTAAACATCGGGAGGGGTTAAATCAGGTGAACGAGGGGGCCAGGCAACTGGGCTACCTCGCACAATCTACCTGCCAATGTGGTGGTGCTCCATCTAATTGGATCCACATTCTTAGCCTTGTTGCTAGGTCTACATTTTCTAGTAATTCAGGTAAAATGTCTCGAAGTAATCTCAAAAAGTTTACCCCATTCACGTTCTCTTCAAAGAAATAAGGACCAATCAATTAGCCATTGGTGATTCCACACCAGATCATAACACTCCAGCGGTGTTGATTGTCTATGGGCCTGAACCAATGAGGATTTTCATCTGACCAATAATGGCAATTATGTCTTTTCAATTCTCCAGTGTTTCTGAATGTTGATTCATCTGAAAAAAGAACGTGCCTGAAAAAGTCTTGATCTTGTTGAATCATTCGTATTGCCTATCCACAAAAACGTACTCGCAAAATCATATCATTTGGAGTTAACTGTTGTGTTAATGCTATGTGATAAGGATGATATCTTCTGGCTCTTAATATTCGGGATGCTGTTGATTGAGATATACCTATTTTTCTTTCTATTTGTCGAGTACTAATGTGAGGATCAAGATGAATAATCGCTAGAATGGTAATAACACGAGGATCGTTTTCGTCGAATTCATGATGACCGCGTTGACGAACAAAAGCTCCATTTCGAGCTCTCTGAATTAAGGTTTGAATAGTAACATTACTTGGGTGTCTCCTATTGGGATAGCGTTCAGCATAAAGTCTGGCAGCTGCTGCATAATTATTTCGACTTTCTCTCAAAATCATGATCATATCAATGATTTCGTTGGGACCATAATCAGCGATGATCAAAATCATCGACAGTGCCTGAAAGAGTTATAGGACGAACCTTAGTATTCATGAATTTAACTAATTTCATAAACATCTCAAAGAAAGGGATCATGGTGCTATATAATGCTAAATAAATTTAAGATTGAATTTGATTATTGCCTTTTTTCTCCAGTCATGGTGTTACGTAGAAAATAGTATATTAAGCATAGTGATGAAAATTGGCTTTTTCTAGCGAGGATGATGTCAGCGAGCAAGATGTTATATTGAAACAAGACTCATCTAAGTCTGCAAAAGCTACTCCTCTCTTGTTGCACATCGTGCGTTTATTGATAAGGGCATCGATATACTCTTTTTGATGCATCAGAAAAAATTAGTAAATTGAGGACTTTTTTATTTATATTATAATGTTGTATACTTTAAATTTTTTTTAGGTTTTAAAAAATTTATAAAATTTCCATATCAACGGGCATAAATACCTTTATAAAATTTTATTAATACAGGCTCATTTACACCTCTTAAAATAACGAACAATATTATACAAATAGAGTTTACTAACTAAATGCCGATACAAATGATTCAAGGTTAGATGTGAATTCCGATAACTACTCGATTACAGTGATACGTTTTGGGATAGAATTCGATGCGCGCTTAAATCCAGGCAAGGTCGAAAAGAACCCCAAGTTCGAACGTGCCAGGTACTCATGTGTAGCTCTGTGATTTCGCAGAATTTAAGATAGGTGTTTGATAGAGGAAAGGTCGGAGATCGACGGACAAATTATGAATTTACGCAGAAGTTTGAACGTGAGCAGACCAGTATGATAACGGTGTATTGAATGCACAGAAGAAATACCCATCGAACACGCTATGAGTGAATAATCATGATCGATAGGCGCCATGGGCTGGTCGGACTTGTAAACCAGGTAACGAATAAATTTATGCTGAGCAGATTCGAGAAGGTTAATAGCAATTTAAGTACAAGGTGACCAAATTTGACAACATTAAATGAAAGCAGGCATGACTGAAGTATTGGAAAGTTAAATAATAGCAGATATGTTGGAAAAGTCACGAGTAGTACGCTTTACAAATCCAATCAGCCCACGACACCTAGAGACAACGTAATTGACCTGAGGTGCAAACGTCAAGAGCGAGTCAAATAAGACCCCTCAGTCCCTGACCACATCAGTGCGGGTAAAGAGCGAACCGTCAAATACATACTGAAACTGTAGCTGCAACCTGCCTCTATAAAATGAAACAATCGGGCTCTTGGCTGGATTAATAGCGAGGCGATTTTCGCTCTTTCAACTGCTCAAAGCGTTAAGGTCGGCCCTAAGCCTCTTTACATCCTCCTCAGAGTGAATACGCATAAACATTTTGACATCGTATGCGTACATCAAGGCATTCGCAAATCGAAATTGCTTTATAAGATCATCAATGTAAATACAGAACAATAAGGGACCCACGTGAAAGCTATGAGTCACGCCAGACGACACCAAGGCAGCCGGAGACACATTATTATTTATTCTAACGGCTTGATAGCAATCCATAAGGTAGATCAGAAGAGAGAGAGAGAGAGGGAGAGAGAGAGAGACAGAGAGAGAGAGAGAGAGAGAGAGGGAGAGAGAGAGAGAGAGAGGGAGAGAGAGAGAGAGAGAGACAGAGAGAGAGAGAGAGAGAGAGAGAGAGAGAGAGAGAGAGAGAGAGGGAGGGAGAGAGAGAGAGAGAGAGAGAGAGATTTTAGATTTAGATTGTTTTTATTTTTGTACATTATGTTGTACATTTAGATTTAGATTGTTTTTATTTGTGTACATTATGTTGTACATATAAATTATAATAGAAAAGTAACTTAAGATAAAAATTGTTGTGCCAGGGTGTAAGTGTAGAAGTGAGTAATTGAATGAAGTGAGATGAGATGAAATGTTTGCATTATGTAAGTGAGTGTTCCAATTCAAAGAAGTAATTTTTAGCTGCCTGTTTAAAGTGTGTAATGGATAGTACGTTGCATAGATGAGATGGGAGGCTGTTCCAGAGGTAGGAAGCGCTGATGAAAAATGAGTTCCTAAGCATCTCCGTCTTGAAGGGCGGGATATCCAGGGGGGTCATCTCACCCCTCACAGGCCTGAGCGCGACGTGGAAATCAAAATAGGCTAATATGTAAGAAGGTACTGAGGTGTTAAAGATCTTTCTGAGAAAACAGGCCATAAAATATTTCCTACGTCCGGCGGTGGTAAGCCATTGCAACTCACGCCTATAAGGGGAGATGTGCTCGTCCCTCCTTACACCGTAGATATAACAGATCCCCGTGTTGACAAGCCTCTGAAGCTTCAGATCGAGTTCTTGCGTCAGGTCACAGTAAGCCAGTGAACAGTAGTCGATGATTGGAAACAAGAGTGCTTGCACTAAATGTTAACGCAATCTGAAATTAGTGCTCTTCCGAAAAAAATAGGGCCGATACATTAAAGAGTGAGCACGCTTACAAATTTGTGTGACGTGCTCTTTCCACGAGAGTTTGGAATCAAGCACCAATTCCAGACTGCGTACAGATGATTCGAAGTCGACCCGGGCTCCCCCTATAGTTGTATAGGTGTTGGTAGTAGAAGGAAGAGCATTGATATAGTAAGGGGAACCCAGGACGATTGCCTTAGTCTTACTGACATTCAGCTTAAGCCTATTCAGTGCTGCCCAGCCTATTATCCTCTCGGCGTTAACACTCATCCTGACAGAACAGGAATCGAGCTCCTCAAGGGGGCATTGACAGTAGATTTGTAGGTCATCCGCGTAGATTAGATGGGATACATCTGAATCAAGGCAGAAGCCAATGTCATTGATGTACAACCCGAACAACAAGGGGCCCAAACCTGACCCCTGTGGGACACCGGTGTTTAGTGGTAGGAATGTTGAAAGTTCGTTGTTGTCACCAATGACAGCCTGCTCTCTTCCGGAAAGGTAAGATGCAAGCCAGCGGATAACCTGCTTGGAGAAGCCGAAAGAGGATAGCTTTCCGAGTAGCTTGACGTGACATACAGTGTCAAACGCCTTGCTAAAATCAAATAGAAGTAGCAGAATGACCTTTTTCCTGTCCATCCCAAGTCTGACATCATCAGTTAGCTTGATTAAGCCAGACTGAGTGCTGTGGCCAGCGCGAAAGCCAGTTTGAAAATTGTCGAGGTAAAGCCTTGTTTCAAGATATTCAGAGATTTGCTTGTGCACCAGCCACTCCAACGTTTTGGACAGGAAGCAGAGTAGAGAGATCGGACGGTAGTCAGTTACAGCTGTTGGAGAGTTGACTTTGTTTAGTACTCTTACGAGCGATGATTTCCAGGCGGAGGGAAAGCGTGCCTCGCTCAGAGACAGGTTGAAGATTTAACAGAGTAAAGGAGCGAGTATTGGCAATGCTTTAGAGATTACAACCTGTGGGATGCCATCGCTTCCCCTGTCCTGGGTATTGAAGTGTGACACTGCAGCAAACACGTCCGACTCTGTAATAGCCTTGAAGATGAAGTGTTCAGGGAGGTCCAGACTCTCCAGGGTTCGCAGATACGCCTCAACAGATGGAGCTTGAGGGTCATTTGAGATGGAGCTGAAGTGTTCGTTGAGAGCATCCGGAGAGAACCGAGCAGGTGAAGAAGTTTTAGACGTAGTAATATCAAGATTTCCAAGCTCTCTCCAGATCCCTGCAACGTCGGTCAAGGAAGACAGGCGTGAATAGTAGTAATTCAACCTGGCCTCCTCAATCTGTTTATGAGCGTCGTCCCGTGCGATTCTATAGAAGTATAGGTCCCACAGTAAACGACTTCTGCGAAAACGTCTGTAGAGTCTGTTCCTTTCTGTCAAGAGGTCACGACGAGCCACGGTGAACCACGGGTGACGTTTATGTCCAGGTGTTACAGTCTTTAATGGGGCGAGATGATTTCTGGCGTTCGAAATGTTAGTGTTAAGAATGGTGATGCATTCGTCAAGTGATGGCGTTGCGAAGGATGACCACATGCGCTAAGGAAGTCCCTTAGCTTCTCAGCACAGATTCCTTTGTAGTTTCTGTAAGTGTATGTAGTAGGTACGTGGCGTGGAATTTATACGTCGAGTGTGGCCGTGATCAGGTCATGTCCATTGATGAAAGGAGTGTCAGACTTCCAGTGTGAGAGCAGGCGATCCTGCTCATCAATCAAGCATAGGTCAAGCCAGGTGTCAGAGTCCTGTCTGTGATGAGTTGCACCGTATGGTACAGAAATAAGGGAGTTCTCATCAATAAAAGCCCTGATGAAGTTGGCGTCCTCAGATGAGGAGAGTTGATCTGCATTGAAATCACCCATGATGACCTTCGCGGAGTAGTTGTGCATGTGCATTGTTAGTTGTTCAATGAAGTTAGATCCCTGGATAAAGGGTGAGTGAGGAGGGTGATACACAACCCCCACGAAGATGGGCAATATTCCCTTGGATGTGATTTCGCAAAACAGATACTCCGGCTTATCCGGCTTGCCCAACCATTCGCCGTCGGATGACGAGATAACGCTAGCAGTCAGTGAGTGATAAATGTATAGGGCCACACCTCCACCGTTCCTGTTTCTGTCTCGTCTGTACAAGGTGTTGTTACGTCCTGACTACTCTTAAATAAATAGTCACGGACGTAATGATAAGTGTAGTGGCAAGGCTGTAAACGGTATTAGTTCGCGCCTAACACTCTCACTGTTAGTCAATTAAATGAAAGAACTTACCTTTGAGTTCAGTTGCCAAGATGTAGACTTGAGGTCTTGCTGGGTATAAGAGAATGATTATAAAACGTTCGATACACGAATTATATTCACTGTAACTATGTAGTTTATTTAACTATATGTGAATATATATATAATTGAATTACAATATTATTCACAAATAGTGAGAATAAAACTTAGGTATTTGGATTTATAACAATAAACTGTTTTCACTGATATATCGTCTATTGTCGGACGACGCGTACGGAGCCCGTGTCTGTATACGAACTGCTTAATTGGGTACATGCAAGGCTTTTTAAAATCTTCGTTCGCAATGCAATTTTTGTAGTATTTACAAACTTAAAATTTCGGAAATTGTATACATAAAAAGTAGCGCTCGCGTAGGACGTCACGAATTGCTGATGTGCTGATTCGTCAGTGGCCTGCATTCGGCCAAATTGCTGATATGCTGATTCGTCAGTGGCCTTCATTCGGCCGTGTGTCGAAACTGTTCGGTGCGTGTAATGCATTCTTCTTGGGAGAGTTTGAATTTCAACGTTTATATTCTTTTTAGGTTTTGAATAAATTTATGTAATAAATCACACGACGTCACAGTGTAATCATCCAGTGAAGGGATGGACGATATCTTGTCACTCAACCAGGTCTCAGTCACAGCCATTACGTGAAAGGGGGGACGAGTGGACAAGAAGAGCCTGATCGTCTCAATGTGACCCGTGAGAGAGTTCGCATTAAAATGACAGACCCTTAGACCCTCAGGCAGAGACACCTTGGAGGCAGGAGTGAATGAAATGAATGATTTAGATGTTGGTTTTGGCGGGATGATAGGCATGTGTCTTAGTGTGTGATGTCCGTGCTGGGTGTTGGCGGCGTTCGGGCTAAAAAAGCCTGAAGATCAGCGTCGGTGGAGATGATGGTCGCTCGCTCGCTGTCCTCACCAGAACGGATGTAGATTCTCCCATCCCTCACGAAAGAACGGCAACCTTTCCTCCTCTTCGCTTCCAGCCTGGTCCTGATGCGCAGCTTATGGATGTCTAGAGGAAGCAGCTCATTAATGTTGACAAGTCCCTGGTGATCTGGGTGGAGAGCTTTCGCTTCCTCCAGTAGTCCAACATCGAGTTCGCTGGTGTGAAGCTTACGCTTCCTGGCTTTGGCTACGATGATGGAGCGGGCCAGCGCACTGGAGGAGAGAGTGACAGCTAGTGGTGGTAATCTGCTGTCACCTTGCGCGTTGATGGTGTTTGCGTCGAAGTTTCCCCATGGTTCTGACGGTTGCAATATCCCGCCTTAGAACCGTGGAGTCCAGTGCAGCCAGGACAGCGTAAGCCAGGAGATGCAG
>QLSS01000179.1:168716-178945 GCA_024372645.1 Trichomalopsis sarcophagae | reverse complement strand
TTTAAAATTTTCGAAATTTTTAAAATTTTCGAAATTTTTAAAATTTTTGAAATCTTGGAAATTTTCGAAAATTTTAGACATATTAAAAATTTTAGGCTCGGGCGATGTATTGAGTACTGGTCTAGTCCGCCTAGGGCGCCTACGGCGCCTTCGACTCCCACTCGTGCTCAAAACATCACCCTCACTAGAAAAGGCCAATATTCCCGCCTAGTTACACAATATACTATTTCCACACAGGGCGCTGTTACTACGCACAGATGAGAGACTATACGACTCGTTGCTATGATTAGGCGGCATCATATATCCGTTGCGGCACATACGGCCGGAGCTTGGACTCCTATATGCTGCTTGCGGATATATGGGTCTATACTCTGACTACATTTAAACGGTTATCAATAAAAGTACGATGTGTAACAAGGAGGAGGGGGGGGTGTCTTTTTCTGATTCAGATTAAATCTTTTGAATATCTTAATGCAATTGATTTAAAATAATTTTATTCATTGTCACGTGTGGATACACGTCACGGGTGTCTAATTACTATAAGAGAGCGAGTAGAAGAGTGCAATGCGGTGGCGGCCGTGGCGCAACGACAGAGCGTCTGCCTTGCTAACCAGAGGATCTCGGTTCAAGCCCGGAGTCCGTCACTTTTTCGTTGCACTCTTCACTCGTAGCACCATCAAACGAAAAAGTAAAAAAATTTAATAGAATACTATATGAAGTAAAAACAATTCTGATATCAAAGCAGTACATAATGTTGAAGAAAGCTGCGTGCCAAAGAATTGGCAGCGGTTTTTTAAACAGCATTTCAATTGAGGGACACTTTTCTTAAAGTTTAACCACTTTGCCTTTACCTTTGCCTCATTTTCTTTTATAAAAATGTATTATTTATCAAAAATTAATAATATTTTTTATGCATTGAATAACAGGTACAAATTGTTGGATTAACTGAAAAAGTTGTAGAAAATTGTGAAGAAGTCTTAAAGCTCATACAGCATGGTAATACTGTGCGAACAAGTGGCCAGACAAGTGCTAACACAAATTCATCTAGATCACACGCAGTATTTCAAATCATTGCTCGCACTCCTGGTACACATAAAATTCATGGAAAGTTCTCACTGATAGATCTGGCAGGAAATGAACGTGGTGCTGATACTTCGTCTGCAAACAGACAAACACGTGAGTATTTTATAAATAATTGAGAATAGTCTTAGTTATAGTAGTTGTATAATAAGTATAGGAGGTGATTGGCGGCCTTTGCACGGGTAGTGCTGGTCGATCACTTAGGTGAATATCATTGAGCTGTACTTTCTAAACATATAACATTAAACCTTACATCTTCTTGTCAGAGGCTGTGGTAACTAGGCATATTGATGTCAAGTTAGCAGCCCTTAATGTCTGCGTCTATTTAAATAAGACTCCCCGCACCCTTTGCCTTAAACCTACTAAAGCAGGACATCTACTCAGAAGGTGTGAGGTTGTCGCCTCTCGTTCTTTACACCACTTGCAGTTGACGGAGTCTACAAGTTCAATTTTGGGAGGTGGTACCTCACCTTTCAGTGCCTGGTCTACGGCTACGGCTGCCCTTAGTCCATTTCTGCTTAGTCCTTGAATATTCGTGAGCCATATTCCGTTCAATTATGGGTTGAACCAACCATTTACGGCCCTGTTTATTTCACAGGCAGGTACGACATCTGTCCGCTTTTTTGTTGCTCACCACGCTGGAGTGCCTTGACATCCACAACAATCTTACAACGTTGCGATTTGCCAAGGATTCCAGCGTCTGTCTACAACTTAGATTCTTTTTTGAAGTAATTCTGTCTAGCGCCACTAAAGTCACTCTTCTGTCAGAACGAAATGTTACTCTTGTGTTCTATGCCTCTTTCCAGTTGGCAGGTTTCTGCCTCGCCTGTTCGTACACAGCATGATATTGACCTTCTTAAGGTTCACCCCCCAGTTTCACTGTTTTGTGACAGTTCTTGACTAACCCCAATGCATACTGCATTACGCCTTCTAAAACGTCCTCATAATCTTCTCTTATCAAGGTGACGATGTTGTCTGCATAAGACTACTTATTTTTTCCCTCCTTGTTCAGGATGAAGATCAAGCTGCCAAGGCACCATACTGTTGTTGACAGCATTTCTCATTGTGGGCAGCCCTTTATAACTGACCTCCAGTTGACAACTATCATCCTGAAGTTTAGCATACAGTGATGATTACTGGGATTGCGTGCTCTTCTGTTCTCGCCTTGATCGCTTCGCCGGTTGTATGATTGAAAGCTCTCTCGATGTCAAGGAAAGCCACCAACATCAGACCCCTGCCCTTAATGCTCTTCTGTACGAAGCCGACTGTATTCACAAGCACTGTGTCTACCGAATTCCGGGTGTGTATGCGTTCTGCTTGCTGTACAGTGACGCTTCGACCAGTGATGTCTTGCAACGTTGCACATGCTTCCAAGTAGCAAGCATGTGCCCGCGCACACACATGCATGATCACACAGGCATACACACGAACACACATCGACATGGCAGTTGAAGCGACAAGAGCCGCTCGCTAAATATTGAGAACAAGAGAAATTAGAGTAGTCACGAGTGGAAGACAGGGAAAAGATGACGTGCCTTAAAAGAGCGCACAGAGAGAACGAAATGGCAAGAGAATTGAGCGCAAGTGAGCCAAAAAGAAGGTGTTACAGGCTAGGTACACCGAGAGATCAAATGATGCTCTCTTTGTTAGCCAACCTTCAACAATAAGGAGGACTAACTGGAGTAAGCTCTACGTTAGATATTTGGTTGCCTCGTCCCAACCTCGTCACAACGTACAAAGTAAATTATTTCTTAAGACGTTTTATAGATTATTACTTAATTTTTTTGAGATGGTTTTTTAGAATTTCCTTTTATATCTGTAAAATTTTTAACGTATTTCATTAAATTTAAAATAAGTGTAAAGACCGTACTAGATAGTAGGAAGAGCTGCGTGAGTCTTACAAACAATTATATATTTGCGAGAACTAGCCTTCGGCTCGAGAGCCTGTTCTGTTAATAAAGTTATACGCGGACTGTGGAATTGAAGATGTCCCGCGCTGCTAGTCGGCGCGGACACATATTTTGCGTGCGGACGGTATTCTGTCCTCTAGTCTGTCTAGGCTGCATTTGGCGGACGTTGCGTTTATGTCCGCTTAACTCGTCTTGTAGTTTATTTGTTCTGATTGAGGTTTAGTTATTTTTATCAATTTAGTACACAAGTTTTTTATTTATTGATTGTTATGTTTTATTGGCCCAGAGCACTTCACAGAAGTTTAGTTACAGAGTTGACAGAGATTGCTATATTTAGCTTAGAATGTTGTCGTTTATAGTTGTATTTAGTAAGTTAATCTTATTGATTTATTAATTGTAAACTACTTATGATTTATGTTAAGAACTTACTATTATTATAATCCTGCTCACTCTAGATGGTTCTAATCATCCTTTGTGGCAGATGCTGACTTTATTATCTACACGCGTTCACGTGGCAATTTAGAATAGGGATGGTCAACTGCTCTTGCTAACGCCCGAGATTCTACTCGACGGATCTTAGCTTGTACTTCTCTCTGTGCACTGATCTGTATTCAAAGGACTTTCCGGTGTATGCTATGCCAAGGGACGGATTTAGCATGCTCCCAAGGTGTTGGACGGATTTAGCACGCTCCAGACACTAACACTAGCAAACACCGCCGCTTCACCTTAGAATCAGTTGTAGCCGCCAGTGAGTAAGTCACTACGCAAAAAGGCGCTGCGTGGATCGGTTCCGGGATTTTTAAAGTCTTGGTACCGATTCACGCAGTTATGATATTTAGATGACAAAGATCGTGGTAGTCCAATCATCATTCGCCACAAAGGATTGACGCGTACGCCTTGTAGTCGTCTTTCACGCGCACGAGGAGCACTGACACAGAGGTCAGAGCACTCGCTCCGATTTTCGGTGCTTAGTAGTATAATGTAGCAGTCGGATGCACCTGCGATCCGTATGCACTCTCTACGTGCTCACATGGTTGCCGGTTCACAGGATGTACAGATATATAATTCGTCTTTCGGCTTTATTTATTGTCGCTCTGCTTGTTTTATTAAGGTTTTTCCTCCTATAGCATGTACTGCATGAAGGTATTGTACAGCAATATTTATAGGCTAATATTACTGTATCAATCAAAATTAGTGGAATGATTGCTGCGAACGAGATGTATGTTGTACTTAAATACTTTTCTCTCCTTTGTCGAGCAATTTCGGTGCACTTGTCATCAATTTGCTGGAGTGTTATGGCGTCCTCGCTTTTCCGCCCATCGTTGTACTTGCTGTTTTCTGACTCATAGTCCTTGATCATGTTGAATGTTGTAAATGATAAGTTAAATGTCAAAGCTGGATTATAGAAGTTCCGCCAATGCTTGCAACTGTGATGTTTTATTTATTATGTTTGGCAATTGTTGGTGTTGCTGATGCAGTATCATTTTGTCTTTCACAAGTTCTTCGTGCATTGATTCAAGATTGGACTTTACTATATGTGTTTGTTGGGCGGCAAGAGCTGATATGTTAGCCGTCCTCTGGTACATAGCGTCAATGTCTTGATTGAGTTGGTCTCTGTCACTTGCGTCCATAGTCCCGAAAAGTTATTGACTAACCCAACCAACAAACTCTAGTGGGGCTCCGCGTTTGCTAGGGCCTGAGTATATGGTGAAAATCGTGTAAAAATTTAAAGACTATAGTAGTTTTAGATCTTGTATGAACTTGTTTGTTGGAATCAGTTCCCGGCATTCCTCAATACCCAGCTTCTCTTTACACGTGTCGGACATCTTGATCATCTGCTTCTCCCTCCTAATTACGGAATTTTCCCATTTACTGAGGTCCAAAGTTACTGCGATTTTCCAATTCATTCTTTGAATCTTTACTTCTCCCATATATTCGTAGTGTATATCTGGGTTTTTGTTATTCGTAGAAAGGTGGAGTCTCCACGTCTAATCCTTGGTATCTCGGCAGCCAGATTAGCGTCAGAAGGAATGTTTTCCACATCTGTTAAGCGTACTGAAAAGATAAGTTATTATTTTTACTAGCTACTCTACCTATAAAATGTTTCTAATTTATCTTTATTTTTAACAATTAATTTTCCGTTTGTTGATTCTACAACCACATTGTTATTTTCTCTGATTTCTTTTACTATGAACTGTCCATTATAATATTTATCTAATTCCTCATACCATGGTTCTTTTAGAACTTCTTCGCCTACTTCTAGTTTTAGCCATTTTATCGTAGTATTCTTTGTTTTTACCTTTGGAATTTATTAAATTGTTTCTGGCTAGGCTTTGCATTTCTTATAAGCATTCTGTTAGTTCTTGTACGTAATCGTTATAAGATTCAAGCTCGAATGCGTCTAGCAATCGGTGTGGTGCTCTCGCTAGGCGGCCGTACACTAGCTCGAACGGTGTAAAACTTGTAGATGCATGTATTGATGTATTATACTCGTGCATGGCAAATGGAATGACCTTGTCCCAATCTTGTTTGCAAAACGCTTTATTCCTTAAGAAATCCGCAAGGACAGCGTGACTCCGCTCTAGGGATCCATTCGACTGCGGACAACTTTAATAGTAATTTATTTTGAAAACTTCTACCTCTATCGCTTAATATAATACGGGGTACCCCATGTTGAGCCAACAAATATCTTGTTAAAGCGTCTGCGATGGTGATGGCTTTTATATTTGGAATAGGTACTGCTATGCAGAACTTGGAAAACTGACATTCCATAGTGAGGATGTACATATTCCCGTCGGTTGTTTTACACAGTGGGCCCACTGTGTTGATGGCTACTTTATGGAAAATTTCCGAAGGGATATCAGTGATAACCATAGGTTCTCTGGTTTTTATTCTAACTAGTTTTTGTTCTTGACATTTTTCACACCTACATACGTAGTCGTGTACATCCTCTTTCATTCCTTTACACTGACATCGCTCACGGATGCGTCTATACATCTTCTCTATCCCTCTGTGTCCTCCAAATATACTGTTGTAGTCCTCTAACACAGCTAGACGATACTCCGGAACTAGCACTTTGCACGTTCCGTAGCAGAATGTTATCGCTATTTTAACATTTCTAAAGAAGTTCTTGAATGTTTGTACTGTTACGAGTGAAGAGTGCAACGAAAAGGTGCCCCCGGACCCCGGGCTTGAACCGAGATCCTCTGGCTTGCAAGGCAGACACTTTGTCGTCGCGCCACGGCCGCCACCGCATTGCACTCTTCTACTCGTCTTCTTGTAGTAATTCGAAACCCTTGACGTATGTACACACGTGACAGTACTAAAACCCTTCTAGAAAGTGTATCCGTGAGTTCACCTGTTTTAGCTATCCTGAACGAGCGTAGTTTCTTTTCTGTTATAAGTTCTTTTAACGTTTTCAGACACTTATATAAACTGCTGGGACTTCATTGCTTACTGTTTCGGTTACTACCAAGCTGAAAACGTATCTCTTGCGGTTGATGGTTATTATTACGTCTCCCACATCGGCTTTAGCCTTTGTTAGATCGTCTCAATATATGGCTTCAATGTCTGTAAGCAGTTTATTAGTGCTTGTAGATTTAGATCTTTAAGGACGAAGTGAACTATGTTGTCCTTTAAATAAGTCACACACTCTCTAGTACTTAATAATTTCAAGCTGGTCATAGCTGCGATCGGGTCTGCTATACCGAGCAACGGTGCTGTGGCTGGACATTGCTTATTGGTGTCGGTCTTAGCTGGCCTATTATCCGGCATACTTACGGAACGCTCATCGTCGTCTACTGGTTTTTGACTATCCATATTATCAGCTTGATCAAGTCTCTCGTTCTTTTCCATTAATTTGTATGGAAGGTTCTGATAAACGCATGTTTCTTCCTCAGATTCTTCTTCGCTGTCCTCCTGCTCTATTGTTGATAGATTCTTCCATGAAGGTACTTCCGTGAGTTCGCCATGTCAAGCAGTAGAGCAGGCGTTGTGTTTTTCAGAGGGGATTTAGCTCGGATTGGGAAGCATACTTCTGTGCGTGCTCCAGCATCCATTCCCTTACTGTACTGCTTGGTATTGAATTGTTTTTATTAGTTTTCATCAAGTCTTTCGGCAATGCGTCCGCTGGTTTGAACGTTGACGGTGATAGAGACTTAGCTTTCCGCTCTAGTACGAAGCTGGACGCGTTCTCGATATTCCACTCTTCGTTTTGTCCGCGAAATCTTTAATGAGGCGTCTATAGTACCCCGCTAATCCAAGAAATTGTCGGATTTCTGTTTGATTAGTTGGTTTCGGAAAGTTCTTAACTGCCGAAATTTTACTCGGATCTGGTTTTACTCCATAGCAGTCAATTATGTGTCCCAAATATATAATCTCTGGAGTCATAAACTGACATTTATCTATCTGTAAGCGTAACCCTGCATCAGAGAGTCGGTCATATACTTAATACATTTTTTTTTCGTGTTCTTCTAGGGTATTTCCATAAATCACGATATCGTCTAGAAAAACGTACATTTCTACACCATGTAAACCTGATAAAACACAGTCCATTAAACGTTGGAATGTTAGGGGTGCGTTAGCCAAACCAAATGGCATACACATGTACTCAAAATGGCTATACTTTGTGTTGAAAGCAGTCTTTTGGATATCTGGTGAACACCCACAGCTATGTCAAAAACCGAGAAGTATTTCGCACTGCCAATTTGTTCCGAAATTTCTACTATGTTAGATAATGGATAAGCGTCCTTTATCGTTTTTGCATTCAATTTATGATAATCAATCACCAATCTAAATTTTCTTTTACTGCCCGGTCCCGGTTTCTTGGGAACAATTCTGCAAGGGTTGCAAAATGGACTGTTTGAACTTCTAATGACACGTGCATCCAGGAGTTTTTGTAGTTGATTAAATAACTCCTCTTCTTGTCCGGTCGGCCCTCTTTTATATTTAACACGGACTGATTCGTCGTCCATTGTCCTAATCTTATGTTTCACACAGGACGTTCTTGGTGCTTTATCGCCTGGCAAATAAAACAAATGAGAGTATTTCTTCACTATTCGTTGTTTTTGTCGCAATTCATGTCTCTTGTGGTACGTCTTTCTCACTTTTTCCATGATAAACTCTACTCTGTCTTCTGCATTTTTCGAAACTGCTCCTTCCAGTGGAAAGTCCAGAAAATCATCATCTTTACTTAAATCAAAATCTTCGAGATGTTGCGGCGAAATTTCAATTTCTACTGGGTCTTCTCTGGTGTTAATTGCCATAGCATAACAATAAGCCTTTTCATTACTTACTGCAGCTTCCCTTATATATACTCCCGGGACAATTTTGATTAGCCTTAAGTAAGCCTGTCCTTTTACTGAATCTTCTGTAGCTAAGATTCTCACGGGTACTTTGGCTCTGGCTGGTAGCTTGAAGATCATGTTCCCCTTTGATTTATGTCCGTTCGGATTGAACGGTATGATTGGTAAGTCCTGAACTTCAGGATTGATTGTTTCTGACTTGAAATGGTTACAACTTTCCTCGGTCCTGGAGTGTAAGATATATTAATCTTATTATAAAAAAGCAGTGAACATATACTTAATCTGTGTCGTAATTTTGACGACAGATTCAAAATAAGTTTAATTTATAATTTTTTATAATAATTCTTAACTATAGTAGTTCTGGTCCGGGATACCAGGTAGTGAGGATTCATTGCAAATAAAAAGATTTTTGTTTTCTATAACCAAAAGTAAGTATATTTAAATAAATATATTATAGAATATTGCATAAATATTGCATATATTCTATATCACATAAATTAAGTAAATTCGCTTTGATTCTGATAAACATAGATAAATATACAGATACGCGTTTAATTTGTTTGAGTTATCTGATTGAGTCGTATTTGAAAATTTTATAAGTTTATATTCGGTAATGAAATTGCTCTCAGTTAGTTGTGACAAGAGTTGAGAATTTAATAAGTATAGGCGGATACGCGTTATTATGCGATATCGTTGCCTATCTTGTAATTTTATAAGTATAGAAATATTTGAAAATATTCTAAGTTTTTGTACTCCAGGCATAAGTTGCTCGGGAGTTTCGACTAGGCGCCTAAATTGCGCTAGAGCTAGTGAGCTGGTACGGGTCGTGCGGGTCCTTATATAGCCCCCCAAACCTATATACAAAAACCGTTCATACTAATACATTATAATACGCGCGCGCTGCGCCGCCGTTCCGCTACTCCTTATCTTGCGCCGCTGCGCTCGCCGCTCGGTATATATAGATATACAGCGCGTGTTGCGCGCTCTCCCTCTTCTGCTGTCGTCTTCTGCTGCTGCCACTCGCTGGCTCATGGCGCTGCTGGTGTTGCGTTGTCAGCTGTAAGCTCAGCTGAACCGAAGCGTTTAATTGGGAGTGGGAGAATGCGAAATACTCGGATAAAATCTATAATTTTGTTTAAAGATTTTTAGTTTTAAATTATAATTTATAATTTTTATTCGGAGCCTGTACGGAGTGTTACAGGCTCTACTTCTCAAGTCCAACTCCACACTCAATGGCGTCCTCAACTCTCTCTCTCTCTCTCTCTCTCTCTCTCTCTCTCTCTCTCTCTCTCTCTCTCTCTCTCTCTCAATCAATCTCTGCGTTAGGAAGAGGCTGGAAAGCGGTAGCGTCCTGGTAGTCGAACGGTCGAGACAATTCTGATCAAGAAGGAAGTCTCCTTTCTCTCACTATCCTGCGCGTCCCCGGAAAAACCCCAATCCGCGCCCTTTAAATTAATTAATATTGGCGCGAAACCACCGGCGTCGACTGCGCGGACGCTCTGTTCCATCCTCATCCAATGAGCGAGAGAGATAGACAGTATATGCCCGTATTATACCATAGGGGCGTCATATCGCTATTAAGTTACCCTCAAGTCACCGTGCAGACGCGGTGCACGGGACTCTCATTGGCACACTGGGTCGTAACAGTGTGTCGTAACCGTGGTACGGTAGCCCGACACCTGGGAGAACGCAACGACGCTATCCTACCGGCCTAGTCTCCTGCTAACCCTGCAGGGGAGCCACCGTCGCCCCCCCCCCCCACCCTGGTTAGCAGGTGAGGTTATACTCCTCGGCGCTACAACAACAAGTGTTCCTAGATTCCCTTGCTGAGTGCAACTTGCAGCAGGGATACTATTATCCGCGTGTAATAGGGTGTAAAAAAACTCACATTAAACAAGCACCCCAGTGAGAGGCAAGGGGACTCACGTTAAACAAG
>QLSS01000179.1:137576-167799 GCA_024372645.1 Trichomalopsis sarcophagae | reverse complement strand
AGAGAGAGAGAGAGAGAGAGAGAGAGAGAGAGAGAGAGAGAGAGAGATTAGATTAGATTAGATTAGATTTATTTTTCGTAGAATGTGTTGTACGAAATTACGTATACAGGCATTAAGAAATATGTGTAGTGAGAGAGTGAGGCGATGATGAAAACGGAAATTAGTGAAAAAGTGGTGTATGTGTATGCGTGTACGTGGGCTGTGTATATTTTATGTGTTTTCCAGTTCGAAGAAGTGGTCTTTAGCGAGTTTTTTGAAAGTGACAATGGATGAGGTGTTTCTCACATGTGAATGCAGGTTATTCCATAGGTATGAGGTGCTGATATGGAATGAGTTCCTCGGCGTCTCTATCGCGAAAGCGGGAATTTCCAGAGGTGTCACCTCGCTTCTCACAGGCCGGAGTGTGACGCGGAAGTCAAAAAAGGACAGTACGTATGATGCTACGATCGAGTTAAACATTGTACGTAGGAAACAAGCTGTGAAGTACTTCCTGCGTCTGGCAGTGGTTAACCACTGCAGCTCCAGCCTGTACGGGGAGATGTGCTCATCCCTCCTTACACTATAGATGTACCGAATTCCTGTATTCACGAGTCTCTGTAGTTTTAAGTCGAGATCCTGCGTCATGTCACAGTATACAAGAGAACAGTAGTCGATGATTAGAAATAGGAGTGCTCGCACAAGATGTTTGCGCAACCTGAGATTGGTACTCTTTCTGAAAAAGTAGAGCCTGTACATTAGGGAGTGAGCACGCTTACACACTTGTGTAACGTGCTCTTTCCATGTAAGTTTAGAGACAAGCACCACTCCCAGATTACGCACAGAGGATTTAAAGCTGCCCTGGACACCCCCAATATCAATGAAAGTGTTATCAGTTAGGGTAAGTAAAATTATGTAGTAGGGGGTGCCCAGGACAATTGCTTTGGTTTTACTAACATTGAGTTTAAGCCTATTTTGCGCAGCCCAGCCCATTATCTTCTCAGCATTAACACTCATCTTGTTTGATAAAGAGTCGATCTCTTCGAGGTGGCATTAGCTGTAAATTTACAAATCATCCGCATAGATAAGATGGGAAACATCAGAGTCAAGGCGGAAGCCTGTTTGGACGTTGTCTATTAAAAGTCTGGATTCAAGGTATTGTGAGACTTGCTTATGCACCAGCCACTCCAGGGCCTTGGAGAGAAAGCAGAGAAGTGAAATCGGACGGCAGTCAGTCAGGGCTCTTGGTGAACTGACTTTGTTGAGTGCACGCACAAGCGACAATTTCCAGGCGGATATGAAGCAGGATTCCCTCAAAGACAGGTTGAAAATGTGACTTAGTAGAGGAGCGAGAACTGGCAATGCCTTTGAAATTACAGCCTGAGGGATGTCGTCTCTTCCCCTGGCCTAAGTGTCGAAGTGCAGCCAACACATCTGATTCCGTTATGGTGTTGAATACGAAATGTTCCGGGAGATCAAGACTCATTGGAGATGCTTGTTCAGTTCATCTTTGCTATAGCGAGATGGTAAAGGGGCCTTGGTGGCAAAAATTCCAAGTTTCTCCAGCTCTCTCCTGATCTCGGCAACATCAGTCATGGTTGACAGGCGTGAATAATAGTAATTCAGCCAGGCTTCCTCGACTTGTTTGTGAGCATTGTCTCTAGCTTGTCGATATATGCGGAGATTTGAATCGAGCCTGGAGTTCCTGAAACGGGGGTAAAGTCTATCTCTCTTGGATACAAGGTCACGAAGAGCCGACGGGTGACGTCGTCTTTTTGGTTTCACAGTCCGTAATGGGGCGAGATGGTTGATGGCATTAGAGATGTTAGTGTTAAGTAAGGATAAGCAATCGTCGAGTGATGAAGTGGTGAGAGATGACTAGTCACATGCGCTAAGAAAGTCCCTTAGCTTTTCGGCGCTGATTCCTTTAAAGTTTCTGTAAGAGTATGTATTAAGTACGTATCGCGGAATCTGTACGTCGAGAGTGGCCGTGATGAGGTCATGTCTGTTGATGAATGGTGAGTCTGTCTTCCAGTATGACAGCAGGCGATCCTGCTCGTCGATCAGACACAGGTCAAGCCAGGTGTCAGAACCCTGTTTATGGTGCGTGGTACCATAGGGAACCGATGATAGGGAGTTTTCCTCATGAAGGCCTTGATGAGCTTGGCATCTTCAGATGTGGAAAGTTGGTCAGAGTTGAAATCTCCCATTATGACCTTCGTGGAGTAGTTGTGCATGTGTGTTGTTAGTTGATCAACGATGTTAGAGCCTTGGAAGAATGTAGCATGAGGTAGACGATACACAACCCCTACGAAGATGGGAGAGACTCCCTTAGCCGATACCTTACAGAAAATATATTCGGGCTTGCCTGGCTTACTAGATCATTCACCCTCAGATGATGAGACAAAACTAGCTGTGAGAGATTTATGAATGTAGAGGGACACACCTCCGCCATTTCTGTTTCTGTCTCGTCTGCATAGTAGGTAGTCGTCCAGAGAATGGATGGACGCTACCTTGTCGCTTAACTAGGTCTCAGTGACAGCTATTACGTGAAATGGAGAGCGAGTGGATAAGAAGAGTCTGATCATCTCAATGTGACCCGTGAACGAGTTCGCATTAAAATGACAGACTCGTAGACCTTCCGACAGAGATACCTTAGAATCAGATGAAGACGTGGCGGATGAGCTTGATGATGGTCGTGGTGGTATGATGTGTGTGTGCTGTAGCCTCAGTTTTGATCGACGTTGGCAGCGGGCGGAAACCGGGCTAAAAAAGATTCCAGCTCGGCGTCGGAGTTGATAGTTGTAGCACGTTCGCTGTCGTGGTTAGAACATATGTATAGACTCCCTTCCCTGACAAATGTTCGGTAGCCTTGCCTCTTCTTATCCTCCAGTCTAGCCCTTGTGCGCAGCTTGTGGACGTCAGAGTGGAGCAGCTCGTTGATGTTTATGAGCCCTTGATATCACGGCTCGGAGCTTTAGCCTCCTCCAGAAGGGTGGCCTCCAATTCACGGGTGAAGTGTAAGGCCGTGATAACGACAGTACAGTTCGAGTTCTGCTCTTGGCGCCTTTTGACCTCGGCCAGTTCACTGCGCAGGCGCAGGCAACTCAAACTGCTTTCCAACAATAAAAAACGCCTCTAACAGGTGTGCCCAAGAAGAATAAGTCTGCGCCCTCATCTCTTGCCAGCTCCAGAGCCCAGTCGCCTGCGAGAACACAGGCGACGTCCATCGAGGGGTCCCTCAAGGACATTTTTGCGGCACTGGACGACATCAGGAGTTTCCAAAATGAGGCCCTTCAGGTACAAAACACTGTGTCTGAAAGGGTCTCACGTATCGAGAAGAGACTTGGCCCCCTGGAAAAACGCCTCAAAGCCCTTGACGACTTGCCTGCGCTCAAGACTCGACTAAGCAATGTCGAGTCCTCCATCTCTGAGCTGCAGGCACGATACCAAGAGCTGTCGTCAAGGAGCTCCTCAGAGAACGGAACAACAGCATTGCTCCGGCCTCCGAGGAGATCAACAACCTCCGCAGCGAGCTGGCTGAGATCAGGAGGAAGCAGGAACACTCTGGAAACAATATGGTGGTGATCACCGGCCTGGCCTATACCCGGGAGACGTCACTGCAACATCTGGTTTTCTCTATACTGGCTGCACTGGATCCCACGGTTCTGAAGCTGGACGTGGCAGCCGTTGTTATCATGGGGAGACTGGACGCAACCATCAACAATGCGCAAGGTGACAGCAGATTCCCACCTCTAGCTGTCACTCTTTCTTCCAGTGCGCTGGCCCGCTCCATCATAGTGGCCAAGGCCAGGAAGCTCAAGCTTCACACTAGTGAACTGGATGTTGCACTACTGGAGGAAGCGAGAATTCTCTGCCTAAACCACCAGGGACTCATCAACATCAATGAGCTCAATGAGCTGCTTCCTCCATACATCCACAAGCTGCGAGTCAAGGCCAGGCTGGAGGCAAAGAAGAGAAGGGGATGCCGCTCTTACGTGAGGGACGGGAGAATTTTCATCCGTTCTGGCGAGGACAACGATCGGGCCACCATCATTACTACAGATGCTGATCTAGAGGCTTTTTTAGTCCGTACACCGTCAACAACCAACACGGACACTACACGTTAAACATCATTCCACCAAAGCCACCGTCTAAAACATCAAACTCCTCCACATCTACTTCTAAAGCGTCTCTGTCCGGGGGCCTAAGGATCTGTCATTTCAATGCGAATTCCCTTACGGGTCACATTGAGATGATCAGGTTCTTCTTGTCCACTTGTTCTACCTTCCACGTAGTGGCTGTAACCGAGACCTGGCTAAGCGACAAGATATCGTACATCCCTTCACTGGACGACTACACTCTGTACAGACGGGACAGAAATAGGAACGATGGAGGTGTGGCTCTCTACAATTATCACTCATTGTCAGCTATTATTATCTCGTTATCTGATGGTGAATAGTCGGGCAAACCAGGTAAGCCGGAGTATCTTTTCTGTGAAATCACAGCTAAGGGAATATCGCCCATTTTCGTGGGGGTTGTGTATCGCCCTTCTCATTCTCCCTTTATCCAGGGATCTAATTTCATTGAGCTACTAACAACACATATGCACAATTACTAAACGAAGGTCATCATGGGTGATTTTAATGCAGACCAGCTTTCCTCGTCTGAAGACGCCAACTTCATCAAGGCTTTCATAGACGAGAACTCCCTTACTTCTGTGCCATATGGTGCAATCCATCACAGACAGGACTCTGACACCTGGCTCGACCTGTGCTTAATCGATGAGCAGGATCGCCTGCTCTCATATTGGAAGACTGACACTCCTTTCATCAACGGACATGACCTTATCACAGTCACACTCGACGTACAGATTCCACGCCACGTACCTGCCATATACACTTACAGAAACTACAAAGGAATCTGCGCTGAGCAGCTAAGGAACTTCCTTAGCGCATGTGACTGGTCATATTTCACCACGCCATCACTTGACGAATGCATTACCATCCTTAACGACAACATCACGAATGCCATAAATCATTTCGCCCCATTAAAGACTGTAACACCTGGACGTAAGCGTCACCCTTGGTTCACCACGGCTCTTCGTGACCTTTTAACTGAAAGGAATTGACTCTACAGGCGCTTTCGCAGAAGTCGTCTATCTTGGGATCTATACTTTTATACAATTGCAAGGGACGACGCTCATAAGCAGGTCGAGGAGACCAGGCTGAATTACTATTATTCACGCTTGTCTACTCTGATCGACGTTGCAGAGATATGGAGAGAGCTTGAGAATCTTGGTATTACTACCTCTAAATCTTCTCCACCTGCTCGGTTCTCTCCAGATGCTCTCAACAAACACTTTAGTTCCATCTCAAATGATCCTCAAGCTCCATCTGTTGAGGAGTATCTGCGTACCCTCGAGAGTCTAGACCTCCCTGAACACTTCATCTTCAGGGCTATTACAAAGTCGGACGTGTTTGCTGCAGTATCACACTTCAATACCCAGGACAGGGGACGCGATGGCATCCCACAGGTTGTAATCTCTAAAGCATTGCCAATACTTGCTCCTTTACTCTGTCAAATTTTCAATCTGTCTTTGAGCGAGACATGCTTTCCTTCTGCCTGGAAATCATCGCTCATAAGAGCATTAAACAAGATCAACACTCCAACAGCTGTAACAGACTACCGTCCGATATCTCTACTTTGTTTCCTATCCAAGGCGCTGGAGTGGCTGGTGCACAATCAAATCGACGAATACCTAGAAACAAGACTTTATCTTGACAATTTCCAAACTGGTTTTCGTACTGTCCACAGCATGCAGTCCGGCTTAATTAAGCTGACTAATGATGTCAGGCTTGGGATAGAAAGGAAGAAGGTCACTATTCTACTTCTATTTGATTTTAGCAAGGCGTTTGATACGGTTTGTAACGTCAGGCTACTCGGAAAGCTATCCTCCTTCGGCTTCTCCAAGCAGGTTATCCTCTGGCTTGCATCTTACCTCTCGGGAAGAGAACAGGCCGTCATTGGCGACAACAATGAGATCTCTACCTTTCTACCACTGAACACCGGTGTCCCACAGGGGTCAGTTTTAGGTCCCTTGCTGTTCTCGTTGTACATCAATGATATTGGTTTTTGCCTAGATTCAGATGTGTCCCATCTAATCTACGCGGATGACCTGCAGATCTACAGCCAGTGCCACCTTGAGGAGCCCGACTCCTGTTCTGTCAGGATGAGTGCTAACGCCGAGAGGATAATGTGCTGGGCTGCGCTGAATAGTCTTAGACTGAATGTAACTAAAACTCAGGCTATCGTCGTGGGTTCCCCCTACTATATTAACGCCTATATAAACATAAGGGGAGCCCAGGTCAACTTTGAATCATCGGTGCGCAACCTGGGGCTGGTGCTTGACTCCAAACTTACGTGGAAAGAGCACGTTACACAAATTTGTAAACGTGCTCACTCTTTAATGTATCGGCTCTATTTTTTTCGGAAAAGCACTAGCCTCAGATTGCGCAAACATTTAGTGCAAGTACTCCTGTTTCCTCTCATCGACTATTGCTCACTTGTTTACTGTGACCTGACCCAGGAACTTGACTTAAATCTGCAGCGGCTTGTCCATACGGGGATTCGTTATATCTACGGTGTATGGAGGGACGAGCACATCTCGCCTTACAGGCGTGAGCTGCAATGGCTTACCACCGCTGGACGTAGGAAATACTTCATTGCCTGTTTTCTAAGAAAAATTTTCAACACCTCAATACCTACTTATCTATTTAGGCCAGTCAATATAGATTTATTTTTGACAAAAATACGTAGAGCAATCTGACTGTGCGATCATGTAAAGTACAGTCCCTAGATGTTAACTTTTGGGTTTCCAAATCGCAACTTGCATTCTTAAGTTTGTTATCAACAAATTAGTGAAAAAATCGCTTTTCTTTTAGTTTTTTGCTTATATAGTGAAAATTACTCGATCGATATAAATTGTATGAATGGAAAAGTTATAGAGTATTAAATTAGGAAGAGAATGAGATGTCGAACAACCCGATCGGTTGATTAGAACCGGAGAAATTCCGGAAAAACCGGAAAATTGTTCAATTTTTTCGAAAATTCATAACTTTTTTATTTATGAAGATTGAGAGCTGAAATTTTGCACAGAAGTAGATAGTTATATCAACTTTAATTGTGCAAAAGGCAGGCACGGTCGGATCAATAGTTTTTGCGCAATAGCGATTTTATATTTTTTATGCGTTTTTTCGTCGGGTGTCCTCATATTATATATAATAAAATACTAAAAGTCGTATATTCCAAGTTTTTGTTAAAATGCATTGAAATGGTCGAAAAATGCAGTTGAATATCGGCAAAAGCGGCCGAGCGTATCAAGGGAATCAAGGGAAGCGCGCCTATATAGATATACAGGCGCGCTGCGCGCAACGTCGCATCTTTTCACTCGCTTTTCTCGGAGACTACTGCACCTTTTTGGATGATTTTCAATCATGCAAAGTAGACAGGATGAGAAACAAATTTTTGAAGCTTAATATCTTTGAAACTAACTGGTATTATAAACAGCCTAAAGAAAGGGATCAAGATGCTATATAATACTAACTAAATCCAAAATTTTAAATTGATTATTGCCTTTCTACTCCAGTTATCGCGTCACGTAAAAAACAACGATTCATAGTATACTGGGGGAGAAAAACAAATGTTAAAGCTTAATATCTTTGAAACTAACTGGTTTCGTAAACATCCCAAACATAAAAATCGAAGTCCTAACTAAATCATAAATTTGAACTTGATTAATGACTGCAGTTACCGCGTGACGTAGAAAAACAACTATTTTCAGTTCTTGATGTTTTTCTCAGGACCCATGTAATGACCTAAAATTTAAGTGAAGTATAGTTCTGATAACTTTCAATAATCATGATCTTGTTAGAAAGATTCAAAAGTTAGTTTTCGAGTTAAAACAATTTTTAACTCGACAACAACAACACTAATAAGATCGATATAGACAACTTACAGCAGAGCCATGGCAAAATAAAAAGAGGCTAGGAACTATTGAATCGGATTATGATGTTCTCTCTGACCAACACAGTAACTACTGTCAGATTTTAACGATATACGCAAACTGATCGAAACTAAAGCATCCCAGATGGAACTATGTACGCGGTTGCCAAAAATTATTGAAGCACAGTCAAGAGAGTCTACACGACTCAAAAAATTAATCAAAAATAACGGTGGTTCTTTGAAATCCACAATGGATATTGCTATATGCATGAAGATAGCTACGCCGAAATTTAAAGGTCTGGCAAGCGAAAGACCTATAAAATTCCTGTCAGAACCAGAGAATTATATTAAGTTGGTCAAATCAGAAGACCAATAGAATTAAAATAATAGTAATTTTTCAAGCCTTGGAAGGCGACGCACACAACTAGTGATATCTGCTCCCAGCAGAGATGGATAGTTTCGAGACGTTTTCGACGCGCTTCAGGGAATGTTGCTGGAACAATCAAATCCAGAGAACGTATGGCCGAAAAGTAGAATTTAGACAATACAGCCCTGAGCCGTGAAGCCGTGTCAGCTATGCCACTTATATATTCGGTCTATTCAATCTAGAAGAGCACGAGCTTGTGAAAAAGATCGCGGAATACTTCGAGCGAGACATGCGGCGGGCAGTAACCGGGCACGACGCACATGAAAGGTAAAATTTTGAAACTGAAAATATTAGAAAACTATGACAGTTAAAAAAAAAAAAAAAAAAAAAAAATTATTTTAAATTTTAAATTTAAAGCAGAAATCATCTAAACTTTTGTTATTTTACATTTCCAGATATTTCAATTCAGAATTTTCGTTTTAGAAATTGTTTGATTTCATTTGCCATTCATGCTATAATTTATAACGGTGTTTGCTAACCGTGTATAAAGTATTTGAGAGGAATTGACGACGATCCGAATGAGCAACTCGTTGCAGGCTTCTTGAAGGCTGTTCGAAGCCTGGCCCGTAGCACAGTATGCTGTACGTGCACGTCCTCGTGCACGTGTGCCCGCGGCGGCGTCGTGAGTCTTAATGCTGCGCAGCTTAATCGCGAATATGACGTTTGCGTCTTCGAGAGAAGGGAACTCGGGGAAAGCGGAGAGTCAGGCGAGAAATAAACAAGATAGATAAAAGATGAACTATGCTTTATGTAATCGTAAACCTACGAACAAATGCAGCGCAAGCGAGAGGGAGACAAAGCTAGGCTTACTACGGAGAGAGAGATCAGCAAACGCGTAGGTACTTACAAATACTTCCGCGCTGGCTCGCTCGAACGTGTGCCTCGTGGCTTTTCTCGAATACACAAGCTAGTGGACTGGACCCTCGCTGGGCGGCGCAGATGATGCCTCGTGGCTCGACCTGGATGGCGAAAACGGACAATAGGGCTCTCGCTGGGCAGCGCAGGTGATGCCTCGTGGCCTTGGTCGTGCAGATGAGTGCAGCGGGACGGCGAGCAGCGATAGCTGCTTTACTCGTGCGGAACTCACAAATGGGTCTCACAATTAAACGAGATCGTACCCGGCGACACGACAGGACACGACTTCTCGTAGATAACGTACAGATCTCCGGCGCAGACACGGATCGCAATCGCAGGATCTCTCTAGGAAAATTAGACCGCACCGTACAATAGCCGAAAGCAAAGTTATCTAGCGGAGCGCGGTAGCTCGAGCTTGCGGGCTTTCTCCCACTCTCTCTCTCTCTCTCTCTCACGTGACACACTCACACACGCGCGCGGCTCTCTCCGTATTGCTAGCTGCTTAAGTGTGAACTCTCTCACTTACCTTGTTGCTGAAATATAGTACATGTTTACATGGATATGTACATGCAGAATTATAGTTATTCACATATCTATTCGGAGGAGAGAGACATAACGAGAGCACGTTAGTCAACTCGTTATAAATTTTTTCGAATTTCAATTTTTATAAATTTTTACCGTCAAGTTAAATTGATTATTCCATCACTGATTATTATCAATGCGTTTGCGTGTAAGGCACGACCGCTGACGCTCGCTCTGCGCGCTAACCTTGATATTGCCTGATGCTCGAGCTTCAGGCAATCAATTAAAGCTTTCGGGCCAGATAGGGCGTGTCACACCGAAATTGTTATCCTATTATATTTTTCCAAATCCGTTTCTACGGTAATTGTTTATGTATAAGCATTTTTTAAAAATGTTTGTCACAATAATAAATTTTATTTTCAAAATATATCTTTTACATTTAAGTTTTCTATGTAAAATGTATAGCATTAAAGTTTTATGATAAATACTGGTTTATTGCTATAAAATAAATCGATTTAGGCCTGTTAACTCGAGTTAAAAGAATTTTTACGCTTAAGTGTTAATAGGAAAAAGTTGTATTTCTTCGAGATCTACAACTTTTATACTTAACTTTTTTTCGTAGAATCCATAGGATTCGAGTTAAAGTCAAAAAAACTGTGACCGCATTCTGCGTATACATGCAGGATCAAGTCCAAAATTTGGCACCTTACTCTTACAAGGGGAGTTCGCACACAAATTTTTAGTCCAATTGATAAAAGTCTCTCAGAGATAATCATGTAACACCAAAATTTTTATTCAAAAAACACGCAAAAATTGAACAAATTCTGCCTGCATTTTAAAAAAACCTAGACGATCGGGATGAAAAAAAATCCTTGTTTTTAGGTTTGTGCGATATCAAATCTCACACATTTTTTGATGACAAAACTATAGGGCACTTCCATGTCGCGGTCGTACCAAAAAAGTTATTTATGCATGTGGTTATTTATCGGCGAGAACATTGAAGTGATTTTGTTATGTATCAAAATTTTATAGTTTTCTACGTCAATTCGTCACTGTCAATGTGACATTCATTTAAAAAAGAGGTGACAAAAATTTATGCTGACAATCACTTAAATCAATTAATTAGTGCAAAAATACCTGATGAAAATGAAATTAAATAATAGATTATTTGCTGTATTGTATGTTATTGTTGTACGACTTTATGATACATTTATATGATACTGTAGATGTACTTATTTTTAAAGAAATTGGAAATTATTTTAATTCTGAAAGTTAATTAAATGATAACCATATACTTGAATTCAAGAACATTTTAAAATTTTACTCAATTTTTGATATGCAATCTACAGTTAATTTTCAGAGGTTGCCTAATATTCAACCTATTGATAGACATAAAGAATATATTGAAATACTTTTTTCTTGTTCACGTATAAACAAACACTGAATTTGTTTCTGTCACAAAAACAATGTAATACGAATTTTTGATAGTATTAATAAAAAATGTCTTGATTATGATCATTAAATTTTTATTGATAGGCTGTTTTCAAATAATGATACTTTACGCATATCTTTTGAACAAGTACAGTATCAGACTAATTATTATGATTGCGGTGTTTTTGATACAACCTTTGCAGTCCTTATTGTATTTAATATTTGCGTATGCAATGTTCAATTTCATATTAGTAAAATGCGCGTACAAATGACTAGAATGTATGATACTTTAACTTTATCCATATTTTCAATATCAAAAGATTATAAAAATAAAATTCATTTTGAAACAATTGCTGAAATTCTAATTATAAAAAACGTTACTCACGCAATAAAATTTTCTGAATTTAAATTAAATTTTGATAAAATTAATATTGAGGAACTTGAGGTATTATGTACAGCAATCATTAATTAATTAACTCTGTTAGAAGCCAGCACAAAAAAAAAGTAACTGCTAAAAATCAATCCAAAAATAATATAGATAATAAAAAAATTAATTTAGCTGCTGTAACAACTAATAATTGTATTCATTCCCTGGTAGAAATTGGCCGAATCAAAATAGTGATAAATCTAAGTACTTGGTTGTTTTCTTTATAAGTTCTTGTTACAAGATGTAACGCTTTTCATCCTAGTTCTTTGACTGTTGTTTTTGAAAAGTAACTGCCGAAAATAATTGGACAAATGACAACGTCTGCGTGGCTCATTTAGCGAAGGTACGCGACTATCCTTGTGCAGGGCTCGGGCTTAAGTCTCCGGTCGTTCAAAAATTTTCGGATGATTTTTCGCATGTAAATCATTATTTTATATACTAAAAAAAAACTCGAATACAAGCCAGCTAGTAATGATCTTCCAATTCTAACCTTAAATCGCCATTAACTACGTGCACCTGTGTCATGTTATTAGACCAAATATCTTCGGAAATAAATAGTTGAGAATACTTGATCTAAAAACTGCCAAAGAATTATAGGATAAAAAGCGTTAGCCATAGTCATATTCGGCGGAGGTGAATTGTGGCAGCCCGTGCACGGGGACGTACCGGTCGAGCACTCAGGCGAAGCCGATTGTGCTGTGCCTCCTGTACTACGAAAAATTACTTTATAAACCTTTGCTTATAGCTTCGGCAACTTGGCAAATTGATGCCAAGCTTTTTAACCTTAACTCCTCTAACCCTAACATGGGAACCCCCCACACTCTCAGTTTTGTCCTTGCAGCTCCCGGAGTCCCTTCATCTCAGGTTCCACAGCTGGTATCTTACCCTCCAATGACCCATAGCCATCCAACGGCCAGCCTCAACCTATTCCTGCTTAGGCCCCTAATGGTCCGCAGCCACTCCTCAGGTGCGCTGCTGCACACCAGAAACCTAGCCTGTCTTTGCCCATTGGCATTGGTCTATTTGTCGCTCAGTTGCGAGTTGAGCCTGTCTTTAATTGCTCTATTAAGCTCGCAGGTTGGGACAGTGACTGCGCACCTTCTTGCTCGAATGCCGTTTGCGCACCTACCCGTCACACCAGTCTCACCGCGTGGTGTTCTGCCAGTGATTCCAGCGCCTGCCTGTACCTTAGTACCTCTTTTGAGGAGATCAGTAATCGCCATCACTAAACCAAACCACACTGTTTTCGAAGAGTTTATGTGGACCCGTCTTCCATTCTTTCCTTTCTAGGATTACGATCGAGAACGGTTTAGAGAAATTCTTTCCGCCATTCTGTCGCAACCTTTTTCCTCTATTAGCGGCATTACTTGTTACAGTGAAGTGCTGCATCCTTGAAGTTCAAACAGTTTGTTGATTCCGCTATTCTGCAGAACTTTCTGCACGCATTTGCCCTTATTACCTTGCCTGGTGGAGGGAGTTCCAACAGTCTTTCCATAACGGCCGTAGGTGTCATTCGCATGGATCCCGTGATTCCTCCCATAACCAATCTTTGCAGCCTGTCTAGTGCCCCTGTGTGAGTTTTCAACGCTGTGTCCACTGACTTTCCTGTCTGGTAGGCATGCTGCTTGCTGTGCAGCGGCGCTTCTACCAGTGATGACTCCTTAATATATCTGTCAACCAGCCTTTCCAGTGTTTTAAGTAAAAACGAGGTCATGCTGATTGGCCTAAAGTCCCTTGCGACTGCGTGATGTGTCTTACCTAGTTTGGGCAGAAAAGCTACCCTCGCCTGCCCCCATTCTTCTGGCACATATCCCAGTGCCAGACAGGCTAGGTACAATTTCTTTAAGGCTGGGACTAATACGTCCATGCCCTGCTGCAGCAGAGCCGAAAAAATACCGTCTGGACCTGCCGCCTTGTAGGGCATGAATATCCCTATAGCCCACCTTATCCTTGCCTTGTCTGTTACCCGTTTTGCCAGTCTCCAGTCCTCTCTGCGGGCCATCAGCTGAATGGCCTCTGACCTCGCCCCTTCCCTGAAGTCTGGAACGTGAGTTTCCATCAGGCCCTCTAGGGCCTCCTGTCCATTCTTTGCCCAATCCCCTGTTACTAATCTGATCGAGTCTGTCAGTGACTTCTTCGGGTTTTGCAGGACACTGCACAGCCTGGCCGTGCTTGATAACGCGCTTCGGCTTTTGCAGTATTGCTTCTAATCCTCCACCTCGGCCTTCTCGATCTCCTTCTTACATTCCTTTTGCTCCACTCTATACACCCGTAGTTTGTCCTTGTCATTCCTCTTGTGCTTGGACCAGTTGTATAGCCGCTTTACTTTTTTCTGCGTTTTTCCAGTGACTTATTCTACCAGGGAACGTCCTTCGATGGCCTCTTCAGTCTAAGTTCACAATTATTCTCGTAAGAACTTATTATTATGTCCCTCAGGATCCTACTGCAGTATGCGATCCCGTATGCGACAGGGAAGCAACTGATCTTAGCCTTAAGTTCTTCTCTGTATCCCACCCAGTTTGTTTTCCTAGGGTTCCTTATGAGCTGATCGGGCGTACTTTGTCCGCCGAGTCTAAACACGATGTGTTGGTGATCCGATATGGAGACTTCTTCCTCCAGTCCATAACCACACGTTGCTGGAGGCCAGGGTGATGTCTATGACCTCCTCCCTAACGGCGTTTCGGAACGTAGGTCTGAGTAAAATTTTGAGTTTCTTTAAAACTTCTAGAAAATACTTTTAGTGTGTTAGAAGTTCAAATCAAGTGTTTTTGGAAAATGTCCGTATGGATGTGCGTGTGTATATACCGTAATATTTCTGGAACTACTTTGTCAATATCAATAAAATTTGACATGCATATATATTTTTGGATTCTGAATTCGGGAAAAACAGTTATTTTTTAATTTCTTAACTATATTTTTTATGGCCTTTTTTTGATTTTTAAGAAACACTATTTTGCGTTTTTTTTCAATCATCCCATTGTTACAAACAATTCAGCTATAATGCATCTGAAAGAGAATAAAATTACCTACTTTTCCTCGTTTGGTGTTTGGAATCGACCGCTTTGTTCGGCAGATAGAATGAAAAAGGCGATTTTTTAAAAAAATTGATATCTCTGAGACATAACGTCAAGACCTCGCAAAAAAAAATTATGTCAATGATTTGACTACTTATTTTTCAGTAATAAATCGGAAACTGAAAAAAAATGAGTTTTTTTTGTGCCTCGATAACGGACGCAAAAAGGCCTTATTGCACTTGAGATTTCGGGAAAAAGTAGATATTTTATGTGTTTTAGCTAAGTTTTTTTCACAGCTTTCAAATCTCTATGGTTTTTAAGATATCAAGGCTTCATTTTTTTTTTTAAATTTTTTTTGTTTCTTATATCTAAAACAATGTATTTGAATGCTTTAAAATTTTATTTGGTGTTTTACCATACAAAAATCTGCTGCTAAAATTTTAAACGATTCCGTCAAGCGATTTTCAACTAAAGAGCTAAAATGTAAAAATCGTTTTCTTGAAAATTGCGCGAGCGATCTATCTAATGAATAACCTGCTGTTTTGATAGTTAGGTTGTATAGGAACACGTGCAAACATGCGTGAATTTCTGTGAAAAAGAAATTGACGACAGTGTTCGTATTCTATAATAAGAAAATAGAGTGGTATGCAGACTTTTGCACAATAAACTATGATCACTCATATACCGACCAGCGGGACTACAGGTGTGATTTAATTTTATTTTTATTGAATATCAAGTGGCGCGATAGCGGTAGCCAGGGTAGCCTATGACGATGTCTATGTGGAGTGTACCGTAATGTTTTTGTGTCTAGGTGTAAAAATCATTTGAGGAGGTGTACACAGTGTACAAAACTACCTATCTAGTGCTGGATCGTGGGTGGCGGAATCGAGAGCGAGGACCCGCATGCACCCCCTCTTATAGACTCCTCGGGTGGTGTGATTCCTACCCGCGCGGTCATCCGAAATCGTGGAAGGGAGGTTATGCTGAGTCGAAAGAAACGGGCTTCGAGGTGAGTCCGAGCTGCTGCTATGCGCGTATTTGGCGACTTACGCATCGATTACATTATAACTAGCAACGCTATATACATGTGAGTATTCACACGTCCTTGGGGTCGCTACCGGGCGCCCACGCCCGCAAAATAAAACTATACAAATAAAATTCCACGTTAAGAAAAACATTTGAGATTTTCTCATATAGATTCCGTTTTACTGTAAGTCCTTATGGTATAATCTAATCCCGAATTAAGATAAAGGTAAGTGAGTCTAGTTCCATACAAAATATGGTAGGTTAGGCTAAGATTTACATGCTATTTCCCTAATTTCCTTGTTAAAGTTCTAAGATAATACGCGATTTTCTCCGGTCACATAATTTTGCTAAGGTTGATCGAGCGGTTAACAATTTTGTTTAGGTCGATCGAGCGGTTGACAATTTTGCTTAGGTTGATCGATCGGTTGACCATTTTTTGTTTCTCTGACGTGTAATTGTTACATAAATGTGTGTAGTGTAGTAAGCTGTTGGCTGTGTTCGCGTAATTCTATTATACAATATAACTACCTAGCGAATATCTCTTTCATTTCAGTTTCTTAAAATATACTCTCGCTTAAACTTATGTTGCGTTGATTCTTCGTTGTTCTTGGCGCTAATCATTTGCAGATTCAAACTTGAGTCCCTTGGCATCAGGGCTGGCTAAAGAAGCATCCCATTGGCTGCGGCCAGCTGTTGTAGGTTCGGGAGACTGAGGCCTGCTGATTGCATCGGCAGGTAGTATGGAAGACCCTGGTTCGCCATCTCCGGTTGTCTAGCCTCATACATCTGCTGGCGCTCTGTGCCGAGCTGCGCATGGATGTTGTGTCCTGAAATCAATCTATTGCGGTTTAGTAGCGGGGCCCCCCTTTTAGTGAGAACTTTCCATATGATTACTACTATTATGACAAACACAAGTATGCCAGTTCCTGAGTAAGTCACTGTTGATTGAAGGGACGAGAATCTACCGTAGATATCTTTATATTCGCCTAGCCTTTTTGCCTTGCCAATGATATCACGAAAATCCTTTCCCGTTTTTAACGAAGGCGAGAACATATCCCTTCTAAGGTTTGAGGATTTTTGCCGTCCCTTCTTTCTCCAGCGTGTCTTTGATAAAGGCTAACGACGTGTTGTACGTTCTGTTTATCCACGAGCCTATATCCAATTCCGTTTCGTTAAATAGTACCGTCGAATAGTTAACGCGTAATTCGCGCGACGCTACGAGTCGTACTGTGTTCGTGTGTGCGGTGCAGCCATGCGGCAGGCGCAGTATGCCTACGCCGTCAATGTCTATCGTGTTGTCTGTCAGTCGTTTGCAGCTAGAGAATAGTCTCTCTTTTTTATTCGTAGAGAATACCCAAGTGTTCGGAGTGCTCGTAGGTATTCAGAATGTGTTCTTTGATCTCATGACTTTTATTTTACATTCTGATAAGTTTATGGGAGTTTTGCCGGTACTGATCTGAATTTCGCAGCTCGTGCGGTCGTTAATTTCGTGAACTGGCTCTGTGTTCCGATATATGTATAATTTATTAAGTTTCTTGCATTTGTTCAGTGCATCCAAGGAGATAGGGATATAGGCGTTCGATCCCTGGTCTAGAGCAAAATATTCTGTTTCTGGCCAAATGTAGGCAAACGTGTCTGATGTGTTCAGTGATTTTTGTTTAATCGGCAGGGAAGATGCTTTATATTGGTCGTAACCGCCGTAGTCCAACAATGATGTCTATATAGTACACTAAGTGCATGTCTTGGAACAGTATTGAGACGTCGGATATTTTAATTAATTCCGTAATGGGCATGTCTGCTTCGGGACGAAGCGTGGGTGTACAATTCCTCGGGTTGCAAAGAGTACAGCGTCTGTAAGGATTTCCATATCTAGTTCGTATTGTATTACGTTGTCTTCCAGTAAGTTTACGGCTTCCTCGATTTCCTCTTGTTTCCGTAGGATTGCTTGATTGGCTCTATCAGCTCGTTCATGGCCTTCTCTAGTTCGTCGGCTTTTTCATGCAGAATACCGAATTCTGTATGTACGAGTTCGGTCTGATTTGCTAGTAATTTAGCTAGTTGTCTCGTATCGTTGGCTGTTATGCTGATTAGTTGCTGGATTTCTTCTCTGGCTTCCTCATCTAGGGTTCCGAATATGGTGCGACTAATTTTTCCTATCGCTGAGAACCAGGCTCTTTTGATTCTTGGTTTCTGTGTTGTTTCGTGACCTTGCTGTTGACGTATTTTAGACAGCTGTTGGTCGTACCGGCATGCTGTGTTTATTTGCTTGCAGAATGTTCTTAATATGTCCAATCTCATTAATAGTTTGTTCCATCTGGAGAAAAAGGCTTCAAGATTTATGCGTTGTATTGTTTTCCATGATGTGCTGGAGGTTGCCAATGGGTTTAGTTTCTCAACCAATAGCCCTGGGTTATGGTTGATGGCCTGTATGGTGATTCCTCCATTGGTTTCCTTGAATCCCGCGCACCTGTAAGAACGGTGTCTTGTAGTTGCATTTTCACGGTGTGATAGCGCCGTGATGGCTATTATATACTGTGTTAGATTGTTATTGTTGTTGTGTCATCCACTTGTGGGTTAGTAATATTAATATCTAGATTCCTGTTGAATTTCATTTATTTGTTTAATTTATTAGGCTATATATAGCCAAATGAGGGGCTTTATGGGAGGTTCCCTTATGGGGTCCCTTTAATTAGCCAAGGGTTTTAATGTTTAGTAAATATTTATTTGGATTGAGTTTTAGCCGTGATAAGGCTTTCGTCGCTTATCCGTTTCTTCATGGCTGCTATGCTTGTTGTCTTCTGGCGCTCAGATTTCGCGAGATACGATCTTGTGTAGAGGTAAGAAATTATGTCGGGTTTGCACTTTTATTTTCCTCGCGTTTTTCTCGATTCTATTCAGTGTTGTGTCTTGATTTTGTGCTTCACTATCTTTCGCAACAATGCTACGATGGCTGTACAATTCTGGGGTCGGTCCGGGCGTCGAGGAGGTGCCGGAGATAGAGGTAAGCGAAGTTATTTATTATCTCCTTTTGGGTTGGTTCGACTTTTCTGTTTTATTTATGTTGTTGTTTCTTTCCCTTCCTGATAGCTCAATTTTTTCTCTTTTTAAATGCATGAGGCCGACACCGAGTCGGACGACGATGGTTATGCTTCAGAGGTGGGCTCCGTGGGTGAGGTGGGCGAGGAAGTGGGGGTCGTCGGACTGGACCCGTTTTATCCCTGTCACGGAATGGCTGTATCCAGTATTTACGTTGACGGCCAGTGCGTTGTCTGCCGGCAGCCCTCCGCTTCGCCCGCCGCCATGTACGTGAAGCGTACGGCTACTAGTGTACAGGTTGGTGTTTGAGATTTTAATTTTTTTTTTCTTTCTCAATTTATTTGGTAATGCCTCACTCCCTTGCTTTAGGCGTATCGTCTAATCCTTTGTTTTCTTTTCATTTTTTTTTCAGATATCTTATCGTGTCCTCTCCGCGGAGGATGAGCCCTCCCCGGGTGGATGGTTCCTCTGCCACCAAGAGGATTGGGACGCGCTCGAGGAGTCCTGCCTGCGGGCAGTCCCTACGCGGCCCAGGCTCCTGTCTTCGTATCTCGGGCAAGGAGGTGAGTTAATATCGTAAGCTGCCTTGTGCCTTGTATATTGATTCATTATTAATATGCGTCTAATACTATTTCTTTATAGGAGTGGATTCCCGTGCCTTGCCTGGGATGAGGTGCCGAAGCAGGGACGATTATTATTACTTAATTTATTATTTTAATATTATTACTAATATATTATTACTAAATCAATCGAGTGTTTTTATTCTTCAATATAATCTTTTCCATGCAATCCTTCATTCCCACATTTATTATTATAATTTTTCTCTTCTCTTTCTTTAACCCCTGCCGCGACTTTCGTTATTTGACTTTTCGCGCGCTAGGTTCGGCTCTCGTGCGCTTGCGCACGCGGGTGTTAGCGCAGTTTCCTGACGCGATCTGCGTTGTGGGTGCTATTCCGTCGTCACTTGGCTTGGTGTATATTCATTTGTTTATTGGAATATTGCTTTGTTCATTCCAAATTTGCCGTAATCGGTTATTCTCTTGCTTAATTTACACTACTAGACCTTTGTTTGTGGGTTTTGATGCCTTGTCGTCGAGAAATTTGCAAAACTCCTAACCTCTTTGTGACCAATAATGACTCCTATTACTGACTTTCCATTCTGTATTTGGTGTTTTCATTTTTTTTTTATAATTACTTTTATTTGAAATGTATGGCACCTAGAATTTTGTATGTTGGCTTAGGATGTTTGTTAATACCTGTAGAAAGATTGTATTTACTTTGTTTTACTTCCACGGTTCTCTGGAAAATTTTACTCCGGAATTAATACCTACAATTAATCGAGAAAATATAATTATATTTTATAATATAATTATATTTTCTCGATTAATTGTAGGTCTGATTTTGGTTTTTGAAAGTTGGATTTGAGCTTTTGACCAATGTTCGCTGTTTTTGATTCTTAGTTTCTGTTTTATTTGGGAAGTATAGCCCTTAGGTTTTTGTGTGAGTGCTTAAAATGTTTGTTAATACATGCAGAAAGGTTGTATTAACTTTGTTTTACTTCCAAGACTCTGGAAAAATTTTATTTTCATATATGCGTGTGGTCTGTTTTCGCGTGTTTGGCAGTGAAGTACGGGATCGTTGGTAGTATATCTATATGTATGCGACATGTTTTTGCGTATTCGGCAATGCAGTGCTGCTGCTACTGCTGTCCCCTTCCCGTGTTCTGTATGTGTTTATTTGTTCTTTCTTACGTCGTCGCCACGTGCTCTCATGTTGTAATCAATACTCCTATTAATTTCCAAGTTTTTCTTTCCTTTTGCCATCTTTTTTTTGTAAAATGGCTGATTTCCATACCGATTTTGTGAGGTTTCGTGAGATGGCTAGTATGGATGATGCGGTGCTGCTTATGCAGGCTCCTAAGGCCGTTGAAAGTGATCCCTGCGTGTATTTTCTAAGTGTTCATTTATGACATTTTGGTGTATTACTTCCCTAGTGTTCAAGTATAGGTCTAAGTTTTGTTTTGTCCGAGTATTGGCATTTCTGTTTCATATGTGTGTATGCGTAATTAATCGACGGTCCTGCTTTCTGCGTGGAAACGTAATAGATTGAGTTATTTATAATTTGTGAGATTTATAAAAATTTCAATAGTAGTATCAGAATTTATTTCAGTATATTAATTATAGTTGGTTTACAATCATACTATTGAATATATTAGAATAATTGGAATTATTAAAATAGTTTTATAAAATTATTCTGTTTTTACGAGTTAATTATCTTTATACTAAAATGTAATTTGTGTTCGAGGTCTGCGTAGCGTTCCCTGAAAGCCTAGTGCAATTTCATGTGTATGTTTATCCCTGTATATTTTTGAACTGCTTTATCTGTCCGACAGTAGTCTACCGCCGATTTTATTCGGACGTGGCTTGTCGTTACGTAAGTAATTTATGTTTGATTGATTTTTCTTGGGTCACTGTCTCGTTTGTTCCCTTTTTGATGATCTATCTTGTGTTTACTGAGATTTCCATTTATTCCTTAGTTTCGTGACGTCCGAAGGAACAATTGCCACCGCAACATGTGTGCCAAGTTTGCGAAAATTTGCTTAGCGGGACAACCCGCCTTCTCTGAGCAACGTTTGTTATGCACCCAAGAGCCGCATTTCTTTTTTGAATCCCAAAATGAGGAATGAGGCCGCCCTGGTTGGGTCGCCCGAGGATCTGTTTAAGAGAATGGGGGGTAAGCTCTTTGCTATACTTGTAGTTAGTAAGTCGTTTACTTTTTGGTTTTGATAGTTTTTAATATTGTTTCTCTGATTATTTATTTTTTTTTTTTTTTTTTTTTTATTAGGTTCCCTTTCGCGTAGGTGCACCGGATCTTTCTTCGTTGGCTGACACGCGCGCCTTCTTTGATCAGTGCGTCCGCGACGTCGCTTCGAGCCGTCTTGCTCTCGTTTACTGGCAAAATACTACTCCAGCGTCAGTGGGGATTACCTCTCGCTTCTGCGAGTTGCCGTGGCACCATCATCCTGCCCGAAATCCTGACGCCCTTACTGCGTTCGGGGTCAACGAACCCTCGGTGTAAGTGTCGGGACGGTATGCCCTGACTGACTTACATGTGGAGGACAACTACTTTGACAGCGCCAATGTGATTCGGTTTGGCGAAGTAGGCTCGGGGAAGATGTGGCTCCTTGTGCATCCCCGGAGTTTCTATGATTTGACGGTGGCTCTAGGGGACTCCATTGGTTGCTTGAGATTCCTAGGGCGCGATGATGTTTCTGATTATCTGGAAGGTTGCTCGACTCCAGCTAATCATAAGAATATCTCCATCACGCCCGAGTATCTCCAGGCTCGCAAAATTCCGCATCAGTTCATCACGCAGCGGCCCGGGGACCTTGTCTACGTAGGGCCGTGTATTTATCACCAGATGATCAACTTGGGCATCAGCGTTGCTGAGGCCGTGAATGTCGGGGGTCCTAGTTGGAATGCCGGCGCTGATCGGTTTGTCACCTGCCGTTGCCCTTCTAATGCTGTGGGTTATGTTCCTTCTAACCTCACCGTAACGGCTGTCGTGAGGGATCGGTCTTTCCGGAGGCATGTCTGTCCTACTGATGGGTGTCCCTTCACTACTGCTTTGTTGCCACATATGCGGGCACATGCGCAAGTAGAGGATGACCCCAACGGCAGTTCCAAGCATCACGCCTGTTCCTTGTGTCCCAAAATATATAAGCAGAAGTGTCATTTAACGCGCCACCACCAGACCGCCCATGTGCCCGGAGGTACACCGAAAAAGACGTGTCGCTGGTGTGGGGGTTAAAGTCGGCGTCGAACATGAGCAAACACGAGAAGATTTGTTCTAAATTGTAGCGTGCTCTCTTTTCGCGCTGGTTTGCTCTGTTTGCGTCGACTGGTTGCTCATGTTAATTATGCGTGCGTCTGTATGAGTGCGATTGATGGAATGAAGCGTAAAAGGGACACATTAATTCCGTGATTCGTTATAATTTCCGTCTTTTTTCTATATTCGTAATTGAATTTAATATATATGTTGTAATTCTTTTGTCACTACTATTACTCCTGCTATTGTAAACACTATTTCTAGTCCGGGCGCTGGTGCCATTTGAGTGTAAATTTCAAGCTTCCCTCAGTAACTTGGAGTTTTTCTATGATTTTTGGGATGCTGAATCGAAATTTGTTGGTTACGAACCCCGAAATCCGTCAGTTCTTTTGTTATAAACAAATGACTGATTTGCAATAAACAAATAATGCTTATTTGCAGTTGAAAAAAATTGAATTACATTATTTAGGTATTTTTGAATCGAAAGTGCTCTTACAACCTTTTTTGTAAAACGCACACTTTTTGAGTTAAAAGTCAATAAAGTTTTTACAAAATACAATTTGCAGCGATTTTTCGAACTGTTTTTCCCGTTCACTCTTGTGAAATCTAAAAATTCAACGATTTTTAACTCAAAAAGTATGCGTTTCTTAGACTCCTCGGGTGGTGTGATTCCTACCCGCGCGGTCATCCGAAATCGTAGAAGGGAGGTTATGCTGAGTCGAAAGAAACGGGCTTCGAGGTGAGTCCGAGCTGTTGCTATGCGTGTATTTGGCGACTTACGCATCGATTGCATTATAACTAGCAACGCTATATACATGTGAGTATTCACACGTGACACTATATAAAATTGTTACAAAAATAAGTTCAAAATTTAAATTATAATTAGTTTTGAATTAAAATATTATATTTATTTGTATTTAATTTATAGATTAATTACAACTTTTGTAAATAAATAATTATTTATTATTAGAAATTCTATTGAAAATACGGTATTGTTTGCTCATTAATTGAAAATCTTCTTATTTGTTTATAGTATTTATATTCATATTAATAAAAAAGCTTTCTGAAATGAGTTCTGAAATGATTTTGTACATGTTGCACTCGCGATCTAAAATTATAACATTGTCAAAATCAAAACTATGTGAAGGATTATTTTTAATATGCGTCGGAATCGGTAGTATTTTGTCATTCGAAGTTTTTTTGTATTCATCAATCCTTGTTTATAAATTCCTTTTGGTTTGACCAATATACGTAGCCGGACAACTATTACATTGAAATTGATATATCAAATCAGTTGCGTTTCATTTTTCTAAAACATCCTTGCCCAACTAGCCCAACTGTTATTTCTATAAGGGCTGACTCTTTCACCTTTGATTCATAATTATTTATTTGGTTAACATGGAGAGCAAAAAGCTTAATTGTTGTAATCTTGGCCTACAAAGGAAGAACGGCCAGACTCTAATAAGGTTGAGTTTTTTCAAATTTATATCACACAAATATGGTTTTCAAACTTATAATATTTTAAATAATATTTTAAGACGATAGACCTTGTTTAGATATGATTTATCACAGTCGAATGCAAGATTGTTATTCTTGAAAAATGTAAACATGAAGAGGTTATTCCGACGCATATTTCAAACAGTGTAAAAAGAAATTTTATGTTCAATAGTGATGTATGTAAACAACAGTATTTCTCTATGATAAAGGCACAGTGCCTACGGTTGCTTAGACTTATATCAAAGATTTGTTTATACATATTAATTTTAAGAAACGTTTAAACGCTTTATTATGTGTCATGAAAGGTTTGGTTATTGATGCTTCTATTCTTGACAATTTAAAAAATTTTACTGAAATTAAATGTTTAAATATACATCACAAATTAGATAGATCTTTAAATTCCAAATACAATAGTATTATTAGATAGAACGATAGTAATATTAGTCGTCATTATAATGATATAAATAATAATAACCATTGCAACAACTACGATTCTAACAATTGTGAACAATGGGTTATAAACTTATCTCACATTGATATTCCGTCCGATGTTATTGACGTAGTTTCTATGGGCCACAACTTTAATAATAAATCTAAGTTTCCCCAAAAAGATATGTTAACAACTATCAAAAATTTCGAAAGTAAGATGTATGAATTTAATACTGATGTTGCGAATGATTTAAGATTAAGTTTAATCAAAAATATTGAATCTGTTATAAAACGTCCAACTTTTAATGATAAACATGATAAGGAGTTTTCTAGAAAGTTATAAAGCTCTATAGATTTTTGTAAGAATAACCAATCAGTCTTTTTTACTCGTGCAGGTAAAGGCAATTTAACTGTATGTTTAAATGTTCATGATTATAAATCTAGGATGAATGATTTACGTAGTGTCACCAATACATATAAAATCGTCAAAAGAAATCCGTTACGATCGTTGCAGTCAAAGGTTTACGAAGTTTTATTGAATTTTAATAATAATAATTACTTGGAATTTAAATATGATAAAAATGGTTTAACGCAGACTGTTTTATCTAGAGCCTATGACTTACCAAAAATACATAAACAAAATCACCCTCTTAGACCTATTATCTCGACTATTAATAGTCCCACACATTTTTTATCTAAATTAATTGACAGTGATCTTAAAAAATGTTTAAATAGACTTAAATCATATATCAATAATAGTTTTGTTTTGAAAGAAAAATTGTCTGATATTCTCATTCCACAAGGTTATATTTTGCTTTCTTTAGACCTGACTTCGTTATTTACTAATATTCCGGTCGATTTAGTTTTGAAAAGTATAGATAGACGGTTTTACTTTATTCATGGTGTTTCTAAGATTCCGTTTACAGTTATTGTCGACACTATAAAATTATTGTTTGAACATACTTATTTCGAATTTGATAATACTATTTACAGACAAATTTTTGGTACTCCTATGGGCTCTCCTATTTCGCCTTTGTTTGCGGATATCGTCATGGATGATTTTGAAACTGAGTGTCTTAAAATTTTGAATGATAATTATAGCTGTATACATTTGTTTTATTTCAGATATGTTGATGATACTATTTTATGCATAAAAGAAGAACAACTTGGTATAATGTTAGATATTTTTAACAGTTACAATAGTCACTTACGGTTCAGACACAAAGTTGAAACTAAGAACAACATATCCTTTCTCGATGTTACTTTATCTATTAACAATAATTGTATTATTACAAACTGGTTTAAAAAACCTACTAATTCAGGTAGAGTTTTAAGTTATCATTCTAATCATACTATACAACTCAAACGTAATATTGTCTATAATTTAGTTGATAGAGCTTTGTTACTTTCCCATGAGTCTTTTCATGCTGATAATATTTCCATTGTTAAAAATATTTTACTTAATAATGATTATCCGGTTTGGTTTATTGATTCTTGTGTTTGGAAACGCTATAGAAAAATTAATTAATCTATTAATTCTAATAATAACCTACAAAATACACACAAATAACCAGCACAAATACTATCTTATATACCATTTCATGAAAGATTTTTTTATTCTTGTAAACATACTTTCAAAAAATTTGGTCTACATTGTGTTCCTTTAATGACACATAAATTAAATTGTATTGTCAGGTTCGACAAGGATGTTTTAGAAAAATGGAGCGCAACTGATTTGATATATCAATTTTAATGTAATAGTTGTCCGGCTACGTATATTAGTCAAACCAAAAGGAATTTAAAAACAAGGATTGATGAACACAAAAAAACTTCGAATGACAAAATACTACAGATTCGGATGCATATTAAAAATAATCCTTCACATAGTTTTGATTTTGATAATGTTATAATTTTAGATCGCGAGTGCAACAGGTGCAAAAAGACTCATTTCAGAAAGCTTTTTTATTAATATGAATGTAAATACTATAAATAAACAAGAAGATTTTTAATTAATGAGCAAACAATACTGTATTTTCAATAGAATTTTTAATAATTACTTTAATTATTTATTTACAAAAGTTGTAATTAATCTATAAATTAAATACAAATAAATATAATATTTTAATTCAAAACTAATTATAATTTAAATTTTGAACTTACTTTTGTAACAATTTTATATACTTATTTACATTTATTTTTTATTTATTCATAGTTATTCAAATATTAAATAATTTGGTTATGAGTTTTGTTGTATATTTTTATACGTTTCGAAGTTTTTGCTTATTATTGAATAATTTTAAATAGGTCGATAATTACAGTTCCGTCATTATCTGTTTTCGAGATTATCTTGCGCTACTCTGTTATCTAAGTTGTATTAGTGCGTGATTTGTATGTGTTTGTAATACTCAACTTATGTGTGATTGATACATGGCACAAAGATGTAGCAAATGACTGTGACTCGAGGAATCTGTCCTCTTATTATAATTTAAGATAATATTTGACATTTTAGAAATATTGGTATGCTCTTATTTTTATTGTTATTTTCTTCAGGACTGTACCGTATTGTTGTGATTATATTTATTATATTTTGTTAATAAAGACTTGAAGAGGTTGGAAACCAAACCAACGAAACGTCGTCGACATCTAATTGCTGAGTTTTTTATTTCTAAAAGGGCTGACTCTTTCACCTTTGATTCCTAATCATTGATTTAGTTTTTTCTTCACTTAAAATAAGCTCTCTCCATTTCAGAAACTTTTTCAGTGTATCCATCATATCAATCAGGACTTCTCAATTTTTGCTAGTAAAACAACATCATCTGCGTATGATAGTCACCATATTCTTGTGCTTCCTATTTTTATGCCCCCTACCTTCCTGTTTTTCATTTCTTCCTCTAATTCTGCTATATATAAACTGAAAAATAACGGGCTTAACACACAACCTTGCTTTAGACCTTTAATAGTCCAAAATTCTTCCGACAAATCTTCTCCTGTTCTTACTTTTACCTGCGTTTTGTAGTAAATTTCTTTTAGTCTTTCTATTATATATTTACTTATACCCAATTTCCTAAGAATTCCCATAATTTTTTCCTATTTACTGTATCAAAATCCGCTTTTAAATCTACAAAAATCGAATACAATTTTTCTTTATTTCCCTTTGACGTTTTGATTAAATTATCCAACACATAAATATTGTCCATTGTTGACCTTCCTTTCCTAAACCCAGCTTGTCCCTCACGTAAAATTCCTAATTTTTCCGCTTCTTTTTCTAGCCTGTTCCTAATAATTTCCGTATACAGTTTATATACTGTTGCCATTAACGTAATCCCTCTGTAATTTTTCGTTTCGTTTGGATCACCTTTCCTAAACAATGGTACAATTGCCGCAACTTTCCATTCTTCTGGCAAGCCTTGCCCATCCCAAACTTTTCCTAAAATACATATCATTTTACCTGTCAGATCTTCTCCTTGATACATCCAAGCTTCGTTTGGAATCCCATCTGGTCCTGCTGCTTTCTTCTTCTTTAACATTTTCCATGCCTGCTTCATCTCTTCCCCCGTTATTTTTTCTGTTTCTTTTTCTTCATCCTCTTCACACTTTTGCCTCCCTTCTCCTGTCTTCCTTTCTTCTGCTCCTTCCAATAACTTTACAAAATGCTTTTTCCATTCCTCTCTGCTGATGTTATTCTCCGTTTTTCCCTTTTTTCTCCTTGCTCCATTAACGTATTTCCAAACATCTTGTTCTTTCTTTACCTGTCTTAGTTGCTCAACCTTAAATTCTTTCAGTTCCTGTTCTTTTGTTTTACATAAATTTCTCCAATCCTTTCTTTCTTTTAAATATTCTTCCTTGCTTGTCATACCTTTTTTCCACTTCTTGTATATATTTTCAACCTTTCTTTTCTTAATAGAGCAGCTCTTATCCCACCATTTTTTTGTTCCTAAATCTCTCTTTTTTATTTTAATCTCCTTCCTAGTTATAACCTGATCTACTATCTTTTTTGTATCCTGCCATCTTTTTCTGCTGAATCCTCTTCTTTCTCTATTAGTTCAATCTTTTCCGTTTTACTTTTATACACAAAGATAGCTTCTTCACTCCAAGATATCACATGTTTTACTAAACTTCTTTTTGTTTCTAAGCCTGTTGTACTTTTCCTTTCTTTTTCATTTTCATAATCCTCCAATTTCATACTTATAGTTGTATGATCTGACTCGATTCAATATCTACTGTAAATCTGCAAACTTTTCCTCTTACTTTTTCATTCACTATTATGTAGTCAATCACTGTACTTCCTCTAGCCCCTATAAACGTATAGTTTCCCTCTTCATCCCCTATAAAATTCCCATTTAGTATTGACCAATTTCTTTTATTACAAAAATCTATTAAATTTTACTATCATTGTTTACTGTCGAGTCCTTGCTTGATCTCGTATCCATTTCAAATTCATTGTTTGCTGAGCCTACCAGACTACCTTCTTTGCCTATTCTAATATTAAAATCCCCGCCTATTATAACATTTTCTTCTACAATTAAATCTTTACTTTTCCAATGCTCATAATACTTTTCAATCTTTCCCGAGTTGTACACTGACCATATCACTATTTTTTCTGTCCCATTACCTATAACTGTTTTGATCAGATCTTCCTCTATTTCTTCCGTACTAACCTTGTTACCTTTTTGCCATTCTTTCTTGATACCTATTAAATAGCCACCCCTAGCCCTACCCTTTTTGCCTCCCTTTTCGCTGGTATCGCCCTCCAATAAAATTCGGTCGCTAGTTTGTTTTCTAGTTTTTTCCAATCTTTATCTTCCAACCATGTTTCACTTAAACTTATAAAGTCTCCTTTCTTTACAAACTTCCATACCTCTTATTTTTTATTCCAGATTCCTGCGATATTCCAAAAAATAATTTTCCTCTTTTTGTTTATCTCTATATTGATCTCCTCCTCCGTTGATTTACCAACAATTTACTTTTCCCTCCATTCCTGTCCTACTGTAAATCCCAATTATTCGCACTCTCCTCAATTACGGTTTTCGAAGTCGCCTGACCTAGCCTTTTTTCCTTATCCATTTCTTTTTCTATGATCTCCTTGTTTTTATATTTGTGCTATGCGTTTTTAAACCAAACTCTACCCGTGCTTTGTTTAACTTGCCAGCCTTCCCCTTTTTTCAATTTTATCCATCTATTTATTTCTTCCTACCTCTTTCTATCTTCCAGGTTCAAATCATTTTCAATAAAGATGGCCGTTCCTATTAGCATGCTCTTATTTTTCATAATTTTTTCTTTATCTTCCCTCCTCACCCTTGCAACAATCACCGGACCACTTTTTCTCGCAAATTCTACCACAGCGTTTCCCTTTAGCCTTTCTTTTAAAAACTCCGTAACCCATGCCTTTAGATAATTACCTTCCGAAATCACTCCTCTAATTACAATATTATCTTTTCTTTCTTTCCTATCTTGATTTACATTAGCTTTTTCATTTTCACTACTTCTCTCTCTGACAACGATGCGCCGCTTTTCCAACTCCTAACGAAACCCCTGCCTCCCTCTGTTGTCGCGTTTTCCAAGCTAGTGGCCGACCCTGCAGCCCGCATTCCCTGCCATTCTCGGTCATTTTTTTTCCCATTCCTTAATTTTATTTTTGTTGAAAATAAATAGTCAAGCAGGGTATAGCTTCTTTTGCTAAGTATATTTATTAATACAAAAAAATTAAAACAGGAAATGAATATAAGTATCACAGCGTTGTCAGTGAAGCGT
>QLSS01000179.1:124073-137566 GCA_024372645.1 Trichomalopsis sarcophagae | reverse complement strand
CGATTTCGGCGACGAACTCGGTGCAGCGTCTGCGCTTGGGTTTTTACAGCTATAGTAAAATAAAACTATCCTAGAACTACGCATATTTCTAAATTAAAAACTATTCCAGATTTTAGCAAAAATCCAACAATTTTCTAGCTTTTCTAAACGCTCTACTAAATCTATCAACGCCACATCCATCGCTAACCTAGCTTTTTCCATCACTACCCTTTCCTGCCTCATCATTTTTACATCCTCTGTAATTTTTTCTTTGAACTCACGTATTTCCTCTTCCCGCTTATCTGATAATTTACGCCGCTTCTCCGTCTTCTCCTCTTTGTTTTTCTCCTTCTCCACGTCTGCGAATTTGACCTTCCTCGCCAGCTTCTGGTCTAGCGTCGTCTGTGTTACTGTACGGCCTCCTCCTTTACCCTTGCTGTCCTCGTTGGTTTCCGACTTCTTCGCCTGCGAAGATCTCGTGTACTCACCGCCGCCGACCATTGTTCCCACACAAAAAGCGCTTCGCCGCGTTTCGACCTAACCTCAAACTTTCTACCAAGATCCTGACTCTAAATAGCTATCAATTTACACGCCTCTTTTCTCTACCAATATTATACTTATTCTAATTTCAGTTTATACACTTATTTCACTTACAATAATTATTTATCGCCTTACAATACTAGATATTCGGACGAGGTGCCTTGCGCACATGCACTCACCAACGCGCCCTGTAACGTATACCCGTGTTAACCAGTCTTAGTAGTTTAATGACGAGTCCTTGTGCCAAGTTGCAGTAAACTAGTGAGCAGTAGTCTATGATCGGGAACAGTAGGGCCTGGACGAGGTGTTTGCGCAGACCGAAGTTCGTGATTTTCCTGAAAAAGTATAGCCTATACATAAGAGAGTGAGCACGCTTACACATTTGTGTTACGTGCTCTTTCCAACTTAGTTTGGAGTCGAGCACGACCCCCAGGCTGCGCACAGAAGATTCAAAATCGACCTGGGCTCCCCCATATTGATGTAGGTGTTAACCATTGTAGGTAGAGCATTGATATAGTAGGGCGAGCCCTGGACGATCGCCTTAGTTTTGAGGACATTGAGTTTTAGATTGTTTTGCTCAGCCTAGCACCTTATCCTCTCGGCATTAGCTCTCATTCTGTCTCTTTATGCTGAATCAGAATCTGGCCACAGAATTTGAAAATTTTGACTAGAAAAAAAGATATGGCGGTTTTTTTGAGAAAAAATTTTTAAAAAATGCTCATTTTCAAAATTCATGAATTTTTTTTCAGGCATACAACGTATGAATTCGTGGAGTTCCGGTCAACCGTCGGTGCATAAATTACTTGAAGTTTACTAGGAAATTTTTAAATACGTGCTTTTGTTTTCAAAATGGCGGCCAAAATGCAAAAATGTCCAAATAAATGAATTTTTTTCAATAATTTTTTTCTTTAAAACCAAAGGCTCAAATAAAAATTTTCCATGAACAAAAATGTCTTAAAATTGATCAAGAAATACTCTTGAATTTTTTCAGATGTTTTAGAGACATTTTTTGAAAATTCAGTTTTTGTTATTTTTTCCGAAAATACAAAATCGTCTCCAAAAATTAGAAAAAATTTGCGAGTATTCTTTGTTTCATTTCAAGATATTCTTATTCTTTTGCAATCATCAAAGTCTCATCTTTGATCGTTTCTCTAACATTTTTCTTTACTGGAAATTTAGATTTGGCAATCAAAATAATCACTCAATGAAAGTAATAATACATTCAATGAATGTACTAGTACCAAATTTCTGTTCTTATTATAAAGATTAAACGCTTGCGCAATCGGTATCTTTATTTTTCATTCGAACTATATCTCTGTAATGGTTCTAATGGAGTAACCCCTGCAGATGTGGATAGTATTGATACTAATTTCGAATCCATTACAGTAATATAGTTGATACCACTATTTTTATCATGTTTCACTGCATATGTACCCGCGGAGCCTTTTTATTGATAAAATTTTTTTCTTTGATACGATTCTCTCTAACAGTACCAGTACATCTAACAAGCATCAACATCTTGTAAGTTGTAATTTTTTCAAATGCACAATGAGATCTAGATTCGTAAAATAATTGTCAAAATATATGTGGTATAGGGGAATTTTTCCAGGAGCTGTCATCTGAAAGAAAGGTTTCAATAAATTCATGACTACACGAGAACCTAATGCGCATTTAGCTAACTTTTCTCCTACTACGGAATTTTTTCCGCAGTATAAATCGAAATTCAATAAAAATCCATCTGCAGTGCAAAGACCCCAAAATTTAAGTCCAAATCGGATAGGTTTTCCACGTATAAATTGGTCAATGAAGTTTTAGCATATGATTTGGCCATCATTTCATCTACCGACAAAGCAGTTCTCCAGAAACCAAATTTCAGAATATTTTTCTGAAATATTTTCATCAATTCTCGAACACGCCACGCCTTATCGTTCGGATTATTATCTTTGGCCTTCGAATATTTCAATTTAGACTTGATTTTTTCGAATTTTTATCGTGCCATTGCTGAAGAAATTATTGGACAAGACAAGAACGGATCCGTCGACCAATAATCTCTCTGACTTTTTCTTTTATTGAAAGAAGTAATTATAATAAATCCAATAAATAATATTTTATCTGTGCGTTTATTCGAATATGTCCTCTCACCATTTATCCAGTCGAATTCATGGTCATTTTCGTGCTTAGCTTGATCTGCTTCATAGCTTTTTGAAACTTGCTGGTAAGTAACTCTTGATACTGTTTCATTACAATGAATATCAGCATCATAATCAGAATCAGAATCATCTGCATTCGGTATCAAAATAGTTTCGTCATCTTCTGAGGTTTCAACCTCGGAATCAGAAGAAAAAGACTGTCTTGTACGTTTTCTTGACATCATAAGTGTAGTTGTAATGAATAACTCAATTTCAGAATTGTATTCGTTATATGGATAATGAATTTTTTTGTGTAATATAACAAAACTTTTTTTAAAAAATATATGCATTAAAAATGTTAAATTTTTGAAAAAACTTAAGATGAATGTTTGATGAAAAAAATTGTTCGAAGGTATTCGATGAATTTAACTCACAATACAAGCAAGTCAAATATAATGATTATGATTCAAATCGAATATGATCATTATCATTATGATCTAATACCACTTATGTCCAAACCATTCAAAATATATTGCAATAAAAGTTTTTTTTTTCACGAAAATTTAAGGCTCAAATAATAATTTCCTAAGAATAAAAATGTCTTGAAATGAATCAAAGAATACTCTCAAATTTTTTCTAATTTTTGGAGACGATTTTGTATTTTCGGAAAAAATAACAAAAACCAAATTTTCAAAAAATGTCTCCAAAACATCTGAAAAAATTCAAGAGTATTCCTTGATCAATTTTAAGACATTTTTGTTCATAGAAAATTTTTATTTGAGCCTTTGATTTTTAAGAAAAAAATTATTGAAAAAAAATTCATTTTTTCGGCTATTTTTGCATTTTGGCCTCCATTTGGAAACAAAAGCGCATATATAAAAATTTCCTAGTAAACTTCAAGTAATTTTTGCACCGATGGTTGATCGGAACTCCATGAATTCATACGTTTTATGCCTGAAAAAAATTCATGCATTTTGAAAATGACCATTTTTTAAAATTTTTTCTCAAAAAAACCGCCATATCTTTTTTTCTAGTCAAAATTTTTTAATTCTGTGGCCAGATTCTGATTCAGCATACCCGAAAACATAAATAATCATACCTTAGGCCGAGTTATTCTTTCGTTGAGTACCTGAAATTCAGCAACAAAAACTAAGTATAAAATCGACCCTTTTGGTAGTTAATGGGTTAAGCCAGACTGTGTGCTGTAACCGGTACAAAAACCTGTCTGTAGGTCATCAAGGAAGAGCCTAGTTTCCAGGTAACGAGAAAGCTGCCTATGTACCAGCCACTCCAGCGCCTTGGATAGAAAACATAAAAGTGAGATGGGACGATAGTCAGTGGTGGATTTTGGAGAACTGACTTTGTTGAGTGCACGCACCAGTGACCTTTTCCAGACCTAGGGGAAGGATGACTCGCTCAAGGACAGGTTAAAAATACGACATAATATGGGCGCAAGTACCGACATGACCTTGGAGACAACAAATTGTGGGATGCCATCAATTCCCCTGGCCTGGGAGGTGAAATGCTGAACTGTGGCCAACACGTCCGATTCCGTAATCTCACTGAAGCTGAAGTGGACAGGATATTCCAGACTATCTAGTGATTGCAGTTGTTCGTCGACAGAAGGGGCGAGTGGATCATTGGATATCCCGCTGAAGTATCTGTTAAGATCATCTGTTGAGAAGCGAGATGGAGTGGTTTCCTTGGAGATAGTGATTTCAAGTTTCTCGAGTTCTCTCCAGATTTCCCCTACATCTGTTATGTTTGATAGTCGAGAGTGATGGTAGTTCAGTTTGGCTTCCTCGACCTGTTTATGTGCGTTGTTTACTGTTAGTGTATAAAGAAGTTGATCTCGAGGATGACGTGTTCTGCGAAATATCATGTATAGTCTGTCCCGCTCAGTCACAAGGTCTCGAAGAGCCGAGGTGAACCACGGGTGTCGTGTAGAGTGAGAAGATTAGAGATAGTTGGAAAAGAACGGTGAAACTGACGAACACGGAGGTACAAGAAATAATTCACGAAGCGGAATAGGTGAACAGGGATTCAGAACGCCGTATTCAAGTATAGTGAAATCGATAGAAAAAACGGGGAATTCAAAAAGTGCAGGTACATTGAGAGCAGGAAAAAGGGGAGGATTTAGAGGTGGAGGTAGGATAAGGAATACACTGAAACAGAGAAAACTAGAGGACAGTCTGAAGTCGAAAGATGATACAGGGCTAAAAAGAAAGGATAGTCCTATATAGCCCAGAGGATTTATTTGAGAAAAATAAGAAAAAAAGAGCAGAGGGAACAGGAGAAAACGTAGAGGTAAGGGCGCGTTTACGAAAGGTGGGAACGTGAAAAGCTCACCTCAAAAAAAAATGAGGGGAGAAATAGCCAGGACTCCATAAAATACAATGGACATGATTCTACAATAGGTAGAGGAGATGAACACAAAATTGGATAAGGAGAACTAAAAGAGAAGAGAGGGAGAAAATGATAGAGGGAAAAATAAAGGAAGAAGTAGAAGAAAAGAAAAGAAACAGAAAAAAATTGGAAGGAGGCGTGGGAAAGCGAGGCAGAAGACAGGGAAGCATGTAAAAAAGAATGAGAGGTTGAAATTTGAGAAGGAAAGAAAAGAGAGGAAAGAGGAAATCCAAGAGATTTTAGGGAAGATTGAAAAAATTGAAAGAAGGTAAGGTAATAACAAAAGTAGAGAAACACAAGCAAATGAGAATGAGGAAAACGGAACGGGAGTTGAGAAAGAAAGGGGTAGAAAAAAGATGGAAGAACTAGAATGGATGATTGAAGGAGAACATTATATTGATATTAGGTTAGAAGGAAGAACAGTGGGATAAAAAGACGGTAGAAAACTAGAGATAAAGATAGCGTTACGAAGGACGTGGACACAGAATGGGAGAATCTGCAGAATGCAGAAACTGGGAAGGAAAAGGATTAATTATGAGAGGAAAGGCAAGGTTACAAGGGTCAGCCATATTCATAGACTATGATTTAATATGTAAAGAGAGACGAAACAAAGAGAAACTAAAACAATACGCGGCAAGGGAAAGGAGAGAGGGAAATATGTTAAGATAGGGTACAACAAATTATGGATTGATGGGGTAGAATACATATGGGCGAAAAGGGAACAGGAGCTTTTCTGGAAAAAAAAAGGTCAGGAGAGGGAGAGAAAAAGAGAGCAGAAGGGCTTAAGGATAACTAGTTGAAATGTGGCGGGAATAAAGGGAGCGGGTGATAGGACCTGGGGTTATCTAAGAGGGTTTGATGTAATCTGTCTACAGAAAACATGTCTGGAAGACAAAGAAGGACATTTCTGGAAAAAGAAGTTAGAATGGTGATAGCGGTAAGTTAGGAGAGAAAACGGAGAGAATAGAGTGGATAAAAGAAAAGACATAAATGTATGGGAGCAAGAATAAAAAGAAGGGGAGATAGGGAGAATGAACGCGATAACGGGATATGACAGAGGAGAAATAGACGAAGAAGGAAATGAAGAGAAGAGAGTGTCGAAAGGTAAAAAGAAAACCAAAAAAGGGGAAGAACTACTTCAAAAAAAAAGAGAGATGGACCTAAGTATAATGAACGGAAATACTGAAGGGGACGAAACAGGAGATTACACGTACATAGGAGGGGCAGGATGCTCGGTGATAGATTATGTAATTGTCAACAAGGAAGATAAAAAAGGGGTGAGTAAAATAAATATTAATTACAGGAAGAAGAGAAACGAAACCGAGCAAATAAGAAAAACACGTGGAGAGGCACAGAGGAAAAGAGGGTAGTTAAGATAACAAGTATTGAAAGGAGAAGATACATAGAAAAGGGGAAGATGTAGGGAGAAATGAAAAAAGAGAGTTGAGAGAACTAAAAAAAGTGGTAGAAGTATGGAAGATAAAAACAAGATTCGAGAGAGAAAGAAAAGAAACTCTAGAAAAGAAGATGTAGGAAGTGAGAGAGGACATGGAGTTGATGAAATGTAAAATAAAAAAATACGTAGAAAGAGATGGATGAGCTAAGAGAAGGGCTTGCAGGAAAGAAGAATAGAGTGGAGACAATAAAGAAAATACAGAAGATAAGAAAAGGAAGACGAATAATGGAGAGAGAAGAAGGGAGAATTTTGAGAGAGAAGAGATCCTGCAGGACGTAGGAACTTTTTTTATTTTAGAACAAATTTATAAATATCTTCATTTTTAGCCAAAGATACAAAGGGTCTCTGCCATTCTGGGACCCAAACTGGAACTTTTGCTCTGTAAAAAGGTATCTACACGAATATTATATAAAAAGTTTCGCCGCCTCTGACGCCGACGCTGCCACCGTTGATTCAGAAATTTTCCCCCCTTATATTTCCTGCTAATATCCCTCCTTAATTTTCTCACTTGGTATTTTACATTTTTTAAAAGATAGAAAATTAGCCAAGTACTTATGACTTTCTCAAAGCTTTTTACTTCCTATTTTTAGCGTTACCCAGAAACAATGACGTGGACGTAATAGGATTATGTTTCCTTTGGGGTGCTTTATTACAGTGAGTTCCCCTTGCCTCTCACTGGGGTGATTGTTTAACGTGAGTTCCCTCGCCTCTCACTTCTAACAATTGAGTATGTGCTCAAACTGACGACCGTTTGCGTCGATACAAAGTTGAATTCTTCTTAAAAAATATCTTACCGTGGAAAGCAAGACATTTCTTGGAATTTCTGCACAATCATCTCATCTGTCAATGAGCTGTTCATATGCGTTCCATCATGTCTTCTAGTTTCCTTGGTTGCTGTTCGTAACAAGTGTTTTTCAAATATCCTCAAAGGTAAAAGTCAGGTGAAGTTAGGTCAGGCGAGTTAGGAGGCCATGCAACTGGGCCTCCACGTCCAATCCATTGATTTGTGTACCGTTCGTTAAAAAAGGTTCTTACAATCCGTGCAAAATATGGTGGTGCACGATCTAATTGCACCCACATTCTTTGCCTGGTCTCTAAATCGATATCTTCAAGCAAGCCAGGTAAATGGGCTCTCAAAAATTCCAAAAAATTGGGTTGGTTGAAATTACCGTTAAAAAAATAAGGACCAATTACATATCCATTTACAATTCCACACCAAACGTTTAAACTCCAACGATGTTGATTATCAACTGTTCTGTGCCAAAGCGGATTCACATCTGACCAGTAATAACAGTTATGACTGTTTAGTTCCCCAGTGTTGTTCAAAAGTTTCTTCATCTGAAAACATAACAAATGTAAACAACTCTGGATGCTGTAATGCCCATTGACAAAACTAAAGATGTTGTGCAAAATGCCGAAGCGTTAGTTCTTGAATTAATGTGATGTGGTAAGCATGATACCTCTGGGCTTTGAGGACCCTAAGAACTCTTGATTTTGGTATTCCATGTTGTCTTTCGATTTCTCGAGAACTAATGTGAGTAAAACTCGATTGTCATTTTCTCCATACTCGTGGCGACGACGTTCACGATGTAATCGTCCTTCTTGAGCTCTATTGGTTAGATCTCGAATGGTAATGTAAGTTGGATGTCGCCTATTTGGATAACGTTCAGCGTCAAGTGCGGCTGCACAAACATAAACACCTCGGCACTCTCCTAAAATCATAATCATGTCCACCATTTCATTTGGGGGGTAATCAGCCATTTTATATTTTTACAAAATTAACTACTGTATAAAGATAAATAGTTTTCTCGCGATTTTGGATACTTATATGTTAGCCCGCCGCTCAAGCACAATCTCTAACACGGATAGTAATGTTTGCACAGGTGGTACTTAGATGCACAACTACGAATGTAGCAATACCCTTATCGAACCGTCACCGTCCGGTAAGACTTCACGGTGATTTTCACTCACACTATTTTCTTTCGACGTGCAACCCGTACTCGAACGGTGACGGTTCATTTATCTTTATACAGTAGTTAATTTTGTAAAAATATAAAATAACTGATTACTCCCCAAATGAAATTGTGGACTTGATTATGATTTTAGGAGAGTGCCAAGGTGTTTATGTTCATGCAGCCGCACTTTACGCTGAACGTTATCCAAATAGGCGATAGGCTAATTTTACCTCAAAATTAGACGGATGTTCAAGGTCTTTTGACCTTAAAATATTTATTTTTAACTTTTGAAGTGCACAGTAAATTGGTCTTGACACGACCTTACCATGACCTTGATTAGCATTTCCAACGGGCATTCTCTTATTTTTACCAAATCGGAGATCAAAAGCAGGGGTTTTCACTTGAAAAATCACTTTGAGAACCAAATTGAAGGTCGAGGTTATTGCAACCAGAAAGTGAAACTCTCCATCCTTGAGAACGTTTTTTAAAAACATTATGATGTTTCCAACCGTTATTCCGAGCTAACACACATTATTTAACAATTTTCGTAAATTTGACCTTCATATGACCTTCCGTGACCTTGTTCAAAATATCATTTTGAACGTAAAGTTTTCTGCACTTTTCAAGTCCGGAGTCAAAAGTAGGTCTTCCTATTTAAAAAAATGATCTTGACCTTGAAATTACCTTCAAAAACAAGTTGAAGTTGTTGGTACCAAAAGTTGACCCCTTTGACCTCTACAACTTTTGTCTAAAGCATTTTTCTGTATCCAAGCATAAATCTAAGATATTTGCCATAATAGATTAAAATGGTCCACCCTGTATAGGAAGTCCTAGATACATGCACTGTAGTTTTCTTGATTTGATGGCTATTATACGAAAAATAGGCAGCCCACCGGATATATTTAATACGATAACTACTAATCCAAAATGGCCTGAGTTGAAAAGAGTACTATAAAAAAGTTAGATTATTTTATTGTAAATTTGGAATAATCCTACCTAATATTATAATAATAATCTTAATTGCTTATATAGTTGTATTAAACATTTTTCATATAAAAAGTAAACTATGTAAGCTTTAACACTATTTACACTTTCACTTAACCTAGATTGCAATTTCAGTGCTTTTTTTTCTTATAAGCTTTCATTTTCTTTATTCTCTATTCATCCTTCTAGCCTCTCTCTCCTCCTCGTCTCTACTCTTCTTTGCTTCTACTTTTTTGATTCTACCTTCGTCCTCTCTCCACTCGAACTCTTTTCCGTCTACTCTCACCTCGATGTCGCCTTTTCTATACACTTCCCCTCTTCTCGCTGCACCTTCTATCTTTCTCTCTCTCTCTCTCTCTCTCTCTCTCTTACTGCCATGGCCTCCCTCTTAGCTTTTGTCTTCTCTCAGCTCATCCATTGCTCCATCCTTATCTCTTCTTCTTCGTTTACCCTTTCTCCCTCCGAATCTCCTCATTCTCTTTTTCTCTTTTAGCAAAGATTATTTTCTTCGTCTCCTTGTTGTAGGTGTCCTCAATCTCCCATGTCGTCCTACTCAATAAGTTTTTCAGCTACTCGTTCAGATCCACCTCCTCGTTTCAGCTATCTCCTCTGTGTATGATAATCCCCCTCTCCCACACCTTGCACATTCCTTCCTCCATCCTTCTCCTCTTGCTTGAACTCACCAACTTAACCTCACTTTTCACTTTTTTCTCTTTCTTCTTTTCCTTTATTTCTCTTTCTCTCCTTTGCATTGTCTCCACCTTTTTAGTATTTCCCTTATCTTATCTATTATTCTGCTTATCTTTTCCCTTTCTCTCCTCTTCTTTTTTAGTTTTTCTTTTAGAATTCCCTCATCTCTTTCCAGATCCCTCAGCTTTTTTTCCGCTGCTTCTCTTTTACCTCTCTCCACCTGCAGTTTATTCCTCCACTCCTTTTCTCATCCTCCATATCTCTCAGCTCCTTCTCCGTTCTTCTCTCGGCGCCTGACATCTTTCTTTATCTGTTTTTTATCTCTTCTTTAATCTTTTCCTCTTTTTTTTCTGATTCTATTTTATTTTCTATTGTATTAGTAATCTCCAAATTTTTACGTGTGTTGGTTTCACCTTCCTTTTCTCAATTGTTTCTCCGTTCCTCTCTGTTTTTCTTTACTGACTATTGCTAGTTTCTTTTTTCGTCCTAGCTAATATTTTTAGTGGGAATATTTTTGGAAAAATTATTGCTTATGTGTACGTAATTGAATTTCAAAAAAGAGGTCTTTCGCACGCACATTTAATGTTAGTATTATATCATAAGTCAAAATTAACAAATCCTGATAAGATTGATGAACATATTTCAGCTGAAATTCCTGATGAGAATGATGTGGAATTACAAGAATTAGTATTTAAATATATATTGTATGAAACTCAATAAAAAAAACAGTTTGTTATGATGTAGTTAAAAAAAGTTGTTAAAAAAAATTTTTAAAAGCTTTTTATGATGCAACGCAATTTGGAAAGAATGGTTTTCCTAGATATCGTCGTCGTAATAATGAAAATAAAAACTATGTCTATAACAAAAGACTTTATGGTGGTACACCTGTAAAGGTTGATAATAGAATGGTTGTCCCCTGTTAGGGTAATAATGAATTTACCGAACCAACAAAGTAATGTTGTATGAATATGCGGATGATAGCTTACTCTCCCATACGGGTGAGATCAGTACTTCGCACTGATTGTCGCGACAGAGCTGTTTGCGTAATAATAAAACACGAAGGAAAATTAAATTATTAACGAGAACAACTTACTTGTGTTTGTTGACGGAGATGACTCAAGGGTTGACGATCAAAACTCTCAACTCAAATAATCCCTTAGACTCAATTATTTTAGAAATTCCTTTATTTCTTTCTGCAGACTTCAAACAATTTTTTAAATGATACGAGACACAATTCTGGTAAATGATGATCAAGACTGATCTATGAAATCGAACTCTTGGATTGCGTCCTTACTTTTGAATCGCACACACAGGAATGGGAAAATCGAGGGAAGCGAAGCTCGGAAAAAAACGTCATGACTTTCTCCCACACATGGTCCTTACTTTTCCTCCGCACTTCAGTTTAGCCGCGCTCTCTCTCTTACTCATTAGGCCTTATGGGCCTCGGCTACGGTCAACGGCTAAACTGCAGCGTCGACTTTACACGCGCGCTTTCAGTCGCGCTTTCTTTCTTTCGTCTTGATTTAATTTAATTTAATGTCTCTGAATAATTATTCAGAAACTTCGTCACTTAACATTCCCTATAATCTAACTCTTGTTAGAAAATATAACTGCCATATTAATGTTGAATATTGTGCATCTATTCTGTATAAATATTTATACAAATATTTTTACAAAGGACATGATCGTGCTTTTATTAACCCATTAACTTCCAAAACAGAGAAATCGTAATTCTGTTTTCAACCGTAAATCTATCACATATTTCACGGATATATTCAAAGCAAACATACTTTTTCTTAAGTATTTTTTTCTCTACTTTCCATTTCTGGTATCAGAATTGCGTATTTTTCCCTCAAAAATCCAATATGGCGACGTTTAAAAAAAATATGCAAAATTTCGATACTTTTTTTTTAAATCCAATTTCTTGTTGTGTTAACGTTGAGGACGGAACTTTATTTTTCAACTATGCGTGCATAAATGAATTTTATTTTAAATTCAGTTTGGTCCCGAATGAATTGAATCCAGAAATTCAATATGGCGGTTAGAAAATGGCGCCTGAAGCGTAAAATTTTGCCCAAACTTTCACGAATTTTTTTCTCGAATATAATGCATTCGACGAAAAAATCAATAAGAATAAAAAGTACTTAGAATCAATCAAGGAATATGTCTAAATTTTTTCACTGAGTTTTGAGCAACTTTTTTATTTTTGCCAATTGGCAAATTTTTGACAAATTGGAAAATTTCATCGAATCGTCTCGAAAACATTCAGATATACTTCTTGGTCAATTCTAAGTACTTTTTATTCTCTAACTTTTTCTTATCTCTTTTTCTTTTTCTTAAAATGTAAAAAAAATTTTTAAGGTTTTTGATTTTTTACTCAAAAACAAAGTGTTATATAAGAAAAATTTAGACATATTCCTTGATTGATTCTAAGCACTTTTTATTCTTATTGATTTTTTCGTCGAATGCATTATATTCGAGAAAAAAATTCGTGAAAGTTTGGGCAAAATTTTACGCTTCAGGCGCCATTTTCTAGCCGCCATATTGAATTTCTGGATTCGGGACCAAACTGAATTTAAAGTACAATTAATTTATGCACTCATAGTTGAAAAATAAAGTTCCGTCCTCAACGTTAACACAACAAGAAATTGGATTTAAAAAAAAAAGTATCGAAATTTTGCATTTTTTTTTAAACGTCGCCATATTGGATTTTTGAGTGAAAAATACGCAATTCTGATACCAGAAATGGAAAGTAGAGAAAAAAATACTTAAGAAAAAGTATGTTTGCTTTGAATATATCCGTGAAATATGTGATAGATTTACGGTTGAAAACAGAGTTACGATTTCTCTGTTTTGGACGTTAATCGGTTAAAGTGAGTAAAAAGGGTGAAGATAAAGCAATATACGATGAAATAACAGAATACATGGATTGTAGATACGTAGGGCCAATGGAAGCTGCAAGGCGTATTGAATAATCACCAATTTGTGCTCGTTCTTATAGTGTAGTTAAATTAGCAATTCATTTACAGAATTAACAAAATGTTGCATTGTGCCAAATAAGCTATGACAAGCGTGGATGGAATAGAGACCTAGACAGTGCTAAAAATCTCACTCGAGTCTGACATAGCTTTAATTCCCGTGTTACACGCCGTGTTTTTTCCAACAAGGGTATGAAAGGGACTTTTTTATGCTTGAAAGTTAGATAGAAGATTGTGCATTTCAAGTCGTGCACAAAAAATTTTAAAAGTTGAAAAAATTAAAAAATTTAAGAAATCTGAAAAAATTAGAAAATTTGAGAAATTAAAATATTTGAGAAATTAAAAAATTTGAGAAATTAAAAAATTTGAGAAATTT
>QLSS01000179.1:78006-119129 GCA_024372645.1 Trichomalopsis sarcophagae | reverse complement strand
ATATATATATATATATATATATATATATATATATATATATATATATAAAGCTATTTGTTACTTTTAAAACTTATTTCATAACATTATAGGTATGGAAGGCGCTGAAATCAATAAATCTCTTTTAGCACTTAAAGAATGCATAAGAGCTCTTGGCCGAAAAGGCACGCATTTACCTTTTCGGGCAAGTAAATTGACACAAGTATTGAGGGACAGTTTTATTGGAGAAAAATCGAAGACTTGTATGGTAACTATAATCTATATAAATATTGTTTATGAAGTATTTCTTTCAACTTCTTATTCGACATTTAACTACCCTGACCCAAATATATTCCATTTATTCAAATCTAGGTGAACTTACACAGGCACAAACACACACACACACACACATTAACACACATCTCGATCATCGACATACACACATACATACATAAATCGTCCTCTATGCGTCTGTCGATGTTTGAAAAGAAGCAGTGAATAGTCCAGTGTAGATTTCGGAAGCCAGCAAGTTTACAAAATGCTTTTAGAAACCAGCTACTTCGTTAATCGTTTGAAAAACAAGAATAAATTTTAAGGCGCGAAAACCAAATATTTCGACCGCTAGCTTAAAACGCAGTCGTTTCTGCGCACGAGATAACCAGCCATTCAAGACGACTTATAAGTATTCAATTTTGCAGGAATTAATAGTGTTCTAGCTGGAATGGGTGCTAGCACGCGTTGTTAAAGGTCGGGCTCTTTTGCGTGCTTTTTTTTAACGTACGGTTTTATTGTTTTCGCATAGTGATTCTAACTTAATTCAGGTTGTTTTTTGTAGGAAATCCTACAAAAAACAACAAAATATTCATTTGATAAAAATTTTATTATTCAAACGTTGTATACGTAGCTTATAAATTTAATTAATATTTTTCACATTGTACTTGTTGCTAAAAACATTTAATTAATATTTTATATAAATGTATTTTATTAGGTCTGAGGGGGCATGTTTAAAATACATTTTAAGCCCGTGTAGAGTAAAGAAAACGGTCCGGATCTTTCACAAAGCCGTGACAAGTGACTAAAAACACTTATTTATATAGTAAAATGTCATAAATGTAGGTCAGTGATTTTGTATGGTATATATATATATATGATATTTTTCAGTAGGAATAGTGTATATTTTAAATATTTTTAGTAGATATTTTTTGTTTTTTAATTTATGTAGAAAGAAAAAAAATTTTAAGGTAGTTCAACGGCTGCAGTGGTGCTAAATTAGGATTTTTATAAGAAAATTCCTTCTGTAAGATATTATACAGTGTTATGTAATGTCAAAACCTTACAATTCATAGTATCAAACATTAGAATGGTGATATAAATTGTTTAGAGTATAAAATACTCTCAAAACTTGTAAGAAGGAGGAACACATCACACCTATATAGATATACTGATATCATGGGATGAAAACTTTGAATTGTTGTATCATAAAAAAAGCCTCGTTTGCTTTATCCAACTTTTTTCCCGTGATTTGTATTGCTATTTTACACCATAAGCTAGTTTTTTTAAAAATATTCTAGAAAACTCGCTGCGCAATTCAACTAAACGTCCTTAAAATTTGGACTCGGTATAGACTTCCCATGTTAAAATACAAACGGGTAAAAAAAATACCACGTCGTAGAGGACACTTAATTGAACATGTGAACAAAGTTTGAGCGTTATCCTAAAAAAATATATATTCTGGTGAACCACCTTAAAGGATAAAATTAAAATATATGGTTACAAAAATTTAAAACCACTGAAAAAATATTCACAGATTTCATTTTTTTATGCTAATTTAATAGACATTAAGAATGAAACGATGATATTTAACATTTATAATACATGCTTAGATCAAAAAGTAAATGATTACTCAGATCGCGTTAAAGAAATAAGATTGTTCTATATTCTTAATGAGTAAGCACAAATAAGAACCGAAATTTTTTGGTGAAAAAAAATAGATTGTATCCGTGTAATAAAATTTCAGAAGCAAGATTTTTTGTGTCCTTATGTACACACGTATTCAAATTTTATAATTACATTAGTGCTAATATACAAAATAAAAGTAATTATTTTTAAGTGTATGATTTTATTTATCAACGAATGATACATGGATTATGTGAAATTAAGAATAAAATAAATTCTCCTTGCATCGATGAACCAAAATTCTTGTGTATTAAAATTTCACCTCAATCGTTTGCACCATCAACTAATTATAATGCCGAAAATGAGTACCCTATTAATCGTCGGCAAAACGATAGGATAATAATAAAATATGAATTAAACCGCTTAAAAAATAATCAATTTTTAGTTCCTTGAAATCATTACATACGTTTTTTTGTCCTGAAGCAATGTAAATGGTATAACCAAACTTACGTTATTTGTCGATTAGAGGTTCATGAATGACCATTTCGTATATATGAAAAAGATCAGACACAAAATTGATGGATCTTAATGTAAGCTGTACAGTGATGTCGGAAAAAATAATGTTCGCTCGGCCATGTAATAAATTACCCGGGGCGCAATAAAGACTATTTTTTGGTAACTATTAGGAATTGGATATCGCATTAGTAATACACCTTTGAATAAAATTATGACAAATATAATAAGCCACAAATAGAACTCTGATGCCACACGTCAAACGGAAAAAATGCCTCTGAGACACAGCAGCTGTATAGAATAGCAAAGCATAGTATGGAAGAGCATAGCATGGCAGAGCCCTATGTACACTTTCCTAAAAAAGATGGCATGATTATTACATTTTGCTGGCTGCATTCATATTTGTTTAGATAATTTTATTGCACCGAATGCAAGTCATGGAAAGAATGTTAACGACAGGCTTTATTAGATTAGAAACAAAATCCCAGCTACTAGTCAAGCTGTAAGGGTCATTATTATCATCCTTGGTACACATATATTTCGAAATGTAGTATTGTGTAGGGTGTAGGGTTATTTGTCTGTAGGGTTTATACGGTGTCTTTACCGGGAGAATCTGAACTGTACTACTCTTCTCCGGGAGAAACTGAACTGCATTACTCTTTGCCGCGAAAATCTGAACTGTACTACTCTTCGCAGCAAATATTAATTGTACAACTCGCAAAATATACTTAATAATAAAACTTATATACTAGAATTTGAATACTCAAATAATTATTTTTTAAATAACTAACAACATTATGTTATAATTAATTATTATTTATCTAAATTTTAAAAATAATAGCCTTAAATTATCATAAACTTGGACTTAAGAAAATAAGAAATTAAAGTTGACGTGTTTCGAGATTTACAAAGAAAAATGTTTTTTCTTGATTGTTTTACCCTTGAGGTTATTTTTTTATTTTATCCTTAAATAAAAAATTATATTCTTGAATTATTTTTAAATTTTTTTAATTTATTTGCAGATTTACACATTAATTGTATATTTTTTAATTTTTAATAAAACAACATTGAATATCGATGAAAATCATTTCATTTTACAATAAATTATTGCAGGTTTGAAATAAATTAAAATTTTGAACTCTTGTGTAATAAATTTTATTTCGAATACATTCTACAAACTTATAATAATACAATTATTTAGATCATGCAATTTATGTGTAATATATGGGTAATTGAAAATTACATAATTTTCTTAATTGTTATCAAGGATCGTAAGTAGAACAATAACGATAATCATCAAAAAAGTGTTTCAAACATAAAGATTTTTTACACCATGAACATCGAACAATTGCGACATTAGAGCGCCCTGCAATTTCACAAAGTATATTAGATTGTGATCTAAAAGCAAAATTTACTGGATTTTCAAAATTTTCAGGATGAACATCCGTGTAACCACTTTTATACCATGGATATTTAAACAGATTTATGTATCTCGGAGAAGATAGTTGTGCACTAAAGATTGAAGTTTAATGATATTGTTTCTTAAATGAAGATTCAATTCTTCATTCATCAATATCACGCTGTCCGAAAAGTGTCTTACATAATTTTTCCAAACCCTAAATCCAAAAACATCTAGATGTTAGCTGGTCTGAACAACTCTTGTGATACAACTGGCCCAAATTCACCAGTTTTTTCTTTAAGAAAAATAAAAAGTGGGGAAAGAAGTCTACCATCACCAGATATTGTTGGTTGTATTGTATAACTATGAGTCGTAGAAGCTACAGATTGCACCAAGCATTCTACTTGACTTTCCTCTTCGATTGCTAATGTACGGCCAGAATGGACTTCAAATTGAAATCCACTTTGATCTGAATTATAAACATTTTCTATTTCTTTTTTTTTAATAGGATTTTTCACTTCAATAAAAAATTCATCAGCTTTTTTTGTAAATAATCTGCTCCTTCTATTGTTTTTTTGGTAATAAATTTATTAATCTTTCTTCCAACAATTCTATGGGCTCTCTTAAAATTTTTTACCCAATGTTTTGATGCTTTGAAACAAAAATCTTCATGACCAATATCCTTTTGTGCTTGCAGGGCCCATTTCTGTAAATTTATATCATGGATAATATGTCCAGCATCAACAGCAGCTTTGAAATTTTCTAACACAAATGAGCAAATTCTAGCTATTTTTTCTCTATAAGTTCCACCTTTATTTAAAGTTTTTGCCCAAAGTTTTAATTGTGTTATTGATGTTACCTTTCAAAATCTATTTTGTACGGTTTTTAAATTTAAATTTTTATTAACACCTCTTCTCCAAAACTTTACTGCTCTTGCTTTATAATCATGATCTAATTCTTCAACATCTGATGTGCACTGCTGAAAACTTTCATCTGTAATACTATCTCTTTCATCATCTTCTACAACCTGCATTTGAATATCTTTATAAGGTTCTGCAAAATCAAGAGTTTCATCCTCAAAAATTTCAAATTCATTAAATTCATGCATAGAGTTTCTCTTTCTCGCTGTGTTATTGGAGTTTCTTTCAGATTAAGTGCTTGAAATGTTATTAATAGCAAGTTTAACACGTTCATGGGATTTACAAACATTTTATTCCACTCTAAAAATTTAACACTGTAAAATGAAAAACTGTTCTTGTTATTTTATACTGTTATATTTAACACGTTGAAGTACACTTTTAAATTCAAACAAACATAAAGTAGAACTGACCAAAGTCATTAAAAATGCCGATTTCAATGCTTTCACAAGTTGCAGAATTACAAATAAAAATAAATTTATCACAGATAACTATTATCAACAGGTCAATAGCATTATCATCAGCATATGATACATAGCAAGTACTATTATTGAATATCTAGATATACTTACTTAATTTAAAATGTATTTCAATAACATATCATTATATGTGTTTTAAAATTTCAATGTGATATATATATATATATATATTTGAAAAATTTTAAAATCATAATGACTCCTATAATTTTTGTATAAGATTTCTTATAAAGTTTACGTATGAATGCACTTTTAATGAAGAGTGTATTTTTTATATTTTTGGTATGATACAAATTTTAAGAACCCTGAAATATGTTATTGTTTGAAATTATTTAATCTTGTTAAAACTGTCAGAATAATTTATAAATTAATAGTTTAAAATTATAGAATTTTAAAATAAATCATCAAAGAAACTCTACAAATAAATGGAAAAAAAATCAGGAAGTAAATGTTTTAATTTTATATCGCTTGCCACACATTTTAAAATTGATAAATTATTCATGGATCTAATTTTTTATTTAAGGATAAAATAAAAAAATAATCTCAGGGGTAAAACAATCAAGAATAAAATTTTTCTTCGTAAATCTCGAAACACTTCAACTTTAATTTCTTAATAGTTTTTGAGATATAAGAACAAACCTGTTTTTGGAGGTAAACTTTAAGGGTGATTTTCACCCCTTAAATCGTCGAGTTAGCACGTAAGAAAAAACACGTATCTAATATTTTCTCGAGTACTACAATATATCACAAAATGATCAAAATCGGTGAGGTACACCTGGGGACCCTTCCTTGTTAGCTACATACGTTTATCAGCATTGGTCTGAGGAGCAATTAGAGGTACTTACACCCTAGCTTCTACGTTCCTCTGCATTGGGCAGGGAACTTAAGCTCAACTCAGTGGCCTACGTTCTTCTCCATCAGTCCGAGAAGCGTTTTGTATCTACAACCTAGTGGTCTTCGTCTAGCAACAGTTTTACTCAGCTGTTTCGCCTTGTCCTTCTCTTCTATTCTCATCGTGATTTCTAACCTTCTTGAAAATGGTCCTTACGTAGTTGTTTACTGCGCACTAGCCGTCCTTCGACGCTAGCATAACTGTCATCATTGACTCAGGGGTCAGCCTAGTCTGAAGGTAACACTAGAGTTCTTCTCGTTCCATTTCGTATCGCGAACAGTCACAGAAGACATGTTCCGCATTCAACTTTCTTTGGTTTCAACAATCATCAGTTCACTCTGTCCAACATCTCTAAAGGCGCAAGGTCTTTTCCACTCACACGACCTTCGTTGCAAAATTCTCAACAACGCACCACAGATTCACGTCAACAGTTTAGCACCAGTTTTCCCGAGTACTGATAATCTGCAATTCTGCCCTTTCTACAAACACGACCCCCAAGCTTGGTTTGAGCAACTCGAGGATTTGTTTTCGGAGTACAATATCGGCGCAGACGAAGTCAAATTCAACTTTGTCGGCAGACACCTTAGTCAAGACATCCACTACGATCTTTAGTACAAGTTGAGCATTCTTGTTAAAGGCCAAAAGTACGAGACATGACAAGTGGAATTTATCACCAGGTAGTAACAATAGGACCTCCAGTAGCAGAAAAAGCACGTCCTCTCGCACCTGCCATGCTGAAAATAACCAAAGAGGAATTTCGGAGGATGTGAGAACAGGGAATCTGTCGTCCTTCAGACAGTAACTGGGCAAGCTCCCTACATATGGTGCCCAAAAAAGACCAGACGATACACCTTTGCGGACACTACCATAAAATGAACCTCGTGACGGTACCTGATCGTTACCCGGTATCACATGCATTTTTTTAACACTGGACTTACGTCAGACATACCATTAAATTCCTGTGGCTCCTGAGGACATTCCCAAGACTGCAGTCATAGCTCCTTTTGGATTGTTCGAGTTTCCAGTCATGACTTTCCAATCATGACAGGTCATCTCATCAATCCAAACGGTTTTAAACCAAAGCCAGAAAAAGTCAAGGCGATTGTAGATTTTCCTTCATCGAAGACCATTGAAGAGCTTTTAGGCCTAGTCAACAGCTACAGACGCCTGTTGAAACATGCAGCAGGAAACATGGAAAAGCATTTTTTACGTTGAAGTGTTAAAAGAAAAAAGTTATATTTTTCAAAAATTTACAACTTTTCTATTTAACTTTTGTTTGTAGAATGCTTAGATTTCAAGTTACAGTCCAATAAGCGTTGTTATTCCTGTAGAAATCCGATTTTGTGCTGGTAACTGAAGTTTAAAGTATTTTCTTTATTCGATGTCAACAGAAAAAAGATTTTTGAAATATCTATATTTTTTCCATTTAACGTTATTTTGTAGAATGCATAGAATTCAAGTTCTAGCCAAAAAATCGTTTTTAAATTTGATCGTATGCGTCAAAATTGGTATAAATAACCTGGAGAGCGGCGTAATTGTTCAGTCGACTCCCATACTCCAAACTGGGTGGATCAACATACGGACCTCCGTTTAATGCACACGGACCTTCATTTTAATAAGAACAACGTTAAAAAATTGTTTTTAGGTCATAATTTACGAATATTTATCTGTTTCGCTTTAGCGATCTGTGAGACGGATACAAAATTGTTACCCTAAACTCAATGTCAGCATGATTGATTACATGAGTATGCTTAACTCTTATTTTGATTTCTAAAGAAAATGACTGGAAAAAAGTCTGAATTTAACTACTGGTAAATAAAGGAAACTGACTGCAATGATGCTCCTTAATATAATAGAGGGTTTAGTTTTTAGGTACGATTGCGGTATGGAAGTTCCTTATAGTTTTGTAAGTGGAAAAAAGTGTGGGATGCTATATCTCGATATCTTAGGCTATTGTTGACCGATCAGGCTGAAATTTTGTGGGTTTTTCTTGCACAGACTAGAATTATTTTTTTTTTATTCTGATCTTCTATGTTCTTTTGAAAAGCGGGCACAATTTGTTTGAAAAATTTTGGCGTTACATCATTATCTCTAAGAGATTTCAATCAATTCAATCACCCCTCATCACTAAAACCTTATGGATCTATTTCGAGCTTAATCCCGCACATACACGCAAAATGCGGTCAGTTCAAAAATTGCTAAAAACGTTTTTTTTCTCTAAGATAAAAAAAAGTTAAGTGGGAAAGTTGTGTTTATTGGAAAAATACAACTTTTTGCTGTCAATCTTATTGAATTCATACATCTGCACAGATCACCTGCGAAAACGAACAGCCAATCAAATGGACTCTTCACTGTCCTTCAAGATGGCGCGATCTATTCTTTTAGATAGGATGTATACTGCCATAATCAATTTTTTAGAAGTCGTCCTAATCGTGTAAAACCAGTTAGAGTAAAAATCAAAAACTGCGGGAAAGAAACGCTATTTATCTACTCATACATCCCAATTTTGAAAACTTTCCAAATCATGTTACAAAATCAGGATGCTTTTCAGTGTTGCACAAATTCTAATTTCGTCAGTAATGTCGAAGACTTATACGATAACAAAGATAGATAGTAGTAAAATAAAAAAAAAACAGCTGCCAATTCTTTGTCACGTAGCTGCCTAGAACATAATTTATAATTCCAATAGATACAATATTGTTCAAATATACACTACATCAATGATTTTTATAATACTCAATCTTAATTATTTTACTGAAGGAGCAACCGTCAGAATATCAAATCATATAATTTTCATGAAAAAATGTTAACCTCAATATTTTAAATATCATAGAGTCCACATAACTTTATAAAATCATGAATTAACTTAAAACGTTCTGAACTTTAGTTAGTGGGTTAGAAGGTTTAACAAAGATAGTAATTTTCAGTTACACAAGGTATACAGGATGAGAGACAAAGAATTTGGATCCTAATATTGTTTAAACTAAATGGTTTCATAAGCTGCATAAAGAACCTAGCCAAGGTGATCAATGAGATCGATTTTATCCCAAAATTTCAACCTAAATAAAGTCTTTTTACTCCCGTAATCGTACGACATAAAAAACCCATACTTTTTAGTTTTGAGATTTTTAGCTCGAAAACTAGTTATCAAAATGGTTTAAAATTTTTACAGCAAATAGATGTTATCGTTTTTAATTGTCATAATTTTTTCAAAAAGTTTGATAATTTAGTTTTAAAGATATTAAATTTTTTTAAGATCACCTTCTTTATCATAAAATCTGAACGGAACGGTCAATCTGGAAAATCTTGCGGGAAATAGTACGCAATTCTATGCTTTTTAGATACACTATTGTTAAATATATTGTATAAATCATATCATCAAACAAAAAGCAAAAATATATTTCCGAAAATCGAAAAATGGATATAATGCGGCGGTCATAATGGTCAGAATTATAAAAAAAAAAAACCCTCATCACTAAAACCTTATGGATATAAAATGGAAAAATGGATATAATGCGGCGGTCATAATGGTCAGAATTATAAAAAAAAAAAAAAAAAAATGTTCCCGTATTCAGAATCAGAAAACGTGCATGCATATTGAATTTTATTACGATAGGTCGCGTGGTTCTAGAATCATAACGGTATACGTACATACACACACGCATCCATCCGCACGGACATTTTCTATAAATGCATGATTCGAACGCTTAACACCTCTAAATGCGTTTCTACGGAGTTTTAGCGAAACTGAAAATTTTACTATTACAAAGCTTCCTCTAGGAGGAAACAAAATTTCTATTTTTGAGCCAAAAAAGATGTACTACAGTTAGCTGCATTTCAAGATGCTTTTGCAATTGGCAATCCATCGGGTGCTGCTAAAATTAAATTTAAACTGATAGAAATATACTTTATTTTGATAAATCTATGATTATTTGTGCAATTTAAAGTTCATATAAAATTAATACTTCTTTGCAAAGGAAAAGATCCCTACATAAAAAAGTCATGACCGGATGTTGTGAAACCAAGATAGACGTTTTGTAATTGGCTCATGTAGTGCGCATGCGTCTAAGTCAGAAAGTCTAAACGTATTTTAGGTTAGGACGCGCGAAGCACTCTGTTTAATCCTAGTACATCAAAATTTGCATGGGAAGAGATTATAAAATATTCTATATGGATTATATTAAAGTTTTCGAGTTTAAAGGAATTACGCTTGATGTACCAATCAAAATAATGTTTTACGGTAGTACTGTGGTAATGGTAGGTAATAATCTAGGAAGCCACAAAAAGGTAGTTTTACGCAAAGTTTTCTGACGGATTGAAAATTTTACCGCTATTGTGGCATAACTAAAGAAGTATTTTAAACTTAATCATTTTAAAACAAATAATTAAAAAGCATAGATACTTTCAAACAAAACGCTATTCAAGCCGCGAGAAATTTGTAATCTTGCATGTGCACCGGCATTATCTAACAATCAAATAGCTTGTTTACATGATAAAATGAATAACTGCTATACAGCTGAGAATAAAGTATTTTTCAAACATAAAACTGAGACAAAAACATCATTCTATTATGCATTATCCGAAACTGATACAAATACTTGGCCCTCTGAAATATTTGTGGACTCCCAGGTTTAAGAGTAAGCACAAATATTTCAAAAATGTTTCACAGCCAATTGTCAAAATGAATAAATTGTTACAAAGCTTAGGTAAAAATGATTTTTCATTAGTCGATATCAAGAATGTTTTCAAATATAATTCAGTTAGTTGCAATGCAAAAATTGTGTTAGCTACTGAAACATAAGCAAAACTGTAGTTCTATAAAACATATTTGTTCCAATATTACTCATCTTACTATAAATTATCGTAATATTATGTCAATGATATGACAATTTGCATTAATTGGAGTGAGTACAGAGTCTTATGTGTTTGTAAAATGCAAGTAATTATAGTCGACAGAAGTTTTGATATTTATTTCGTTAGGGATACTAACGAAGTCCTATATTCACCAGAATTTGGTATTTATGAAACTTCGAATTATAAAAGCCGCATAAATTTACATAAGGATTATTTAGTTTTTTCTTTATCATCCTTGATTTCTTCTCATCTACTTTTAGAATCTAAAATCAAATCCATTATGATTTTTCTTAATAATTATGCACCTTTTGGGGATGACATATAATATATCTGTGAGTATTAACAAAAATAAAATATAAAAAAATATTTTTATATAATTTTTTGCTATTGTAAATATATCTAACGTTCGCTTTAAATACTTTTTTATAACTGCTAAGTTAAACAACTATTCTTATAATTCATTTGCACGTCTTTTGAAAATATATTATATTATAATTCGTAAAAAAGTAGTCAACATTTTTTTTTAAGATACAAAAATTCAATTATGTTACAGATGGCATACGAATTTACAGTAATTATTCGAGATTAAAACAGTTAGAGATTAAATTTTAAAAACAAGATGTAAAGGAAAGTGTTCTTGGAAAACTACTTACATTAGGTAATAGACTGTTTAAAACAAATGGCACATCGGTAGTTGTAGAGTTAAATGGTACGTCTACGGACGATAACGAGACATTGTTTGCTATTAGTCTGAAAGATGAGGTTTTTATGATTCTCAAAGAAAGTGATCAATGAAAAGTCAAAGAGTTGATACTTGAAAACAACTAGAACAGCATTAACGAGAATAAAGTTGATCCTATTCCAGCTAAAAAATCTAAAACATCTGATTCTGAAGTCGAAAAGGTTGGAAGTAAAAGTTGATGAAGAAAAAAATTACCTTAGTATAATATTTTTAAAGCCTTACACAGAGTTAAAAAATTTTAAGATTCTATGAACTAAACTTTCTGCAAATGAATTATAATTTACTGCAAAATATAAAGAATGGATGCAATGAAATATCAACTTGAAAATTCGTCTTAAATAATATTGTTGACGAGTTAAGAGTGATCTACAGATACATTCCTATCGATGTATTTACGCATTTTGCAGAAGTATTGATAAAGAAATTTCCAGGCATTTCCGCAGATAAATAGGTAAGATAGAAAACTACAAGGTACAGGAACTGCGACTGCAATTCCGAAAATGAAAAAACGAAATAATTATTTCAATAGTTCACAAATAGGTAACAATTGTTTTAACAAAGATTTGAATATTCCATTTCAAAAACAAGGATTCCTAAAATGTCTACAAATGAGGTGTCTGAAATAGCAACTCATACGAAGACGACGCCACTGAAGATTCCGTAGAACAATATAGACAGTTTATATTACAATTCCAGAAATTTCCACTTGGCGACCGAGATTTCCGAGAAACCAGTTGAACTGTCCTCTAATTCGTCCCCATGACAGAGACTATTCTTGAACAATTTAAACTACATGACCTTGTTTGCTAAATATGTTCTATATGGTGCTTCATTTCGGAATTTGAACTTGCTACGTATATGAAAAGCTTGAAGAGGAAATAAAGAAAGATGTTCCGACTCTGTTAGCGTATGGACAATTAAACCATTGTAACAATACCGGTAAGTTTATGAAGACAAAAAATGTATTATAATCAACAATCATAAATTTATAATTGATACATTTTCGCCAAATATAGATCTCGATGAGATACGTCTGTCAAAAGAGCATCCAACAATACTGATGATGGGTAATAATAATTTTTATTATCATTTTTGTTTAATATATATGTATCAATTATATCTTATATAATCTAAAATTCATTTGTTTTAACTCTTTTGTAAGATCTGTTGCGGAAATTAATATCGATCAGTACAATTACAGAAAGCAAAAGGAAGTACTTTCTTTTATGGAATGTGAACGTGCTGAGAAATTTAACACATTTTTGGATACAGTGCTAGTACTCTTTACATCTTATAACGTATTCAATTATCCATGGCCAAAAGAAGTCTCCTATATTTTTGAAATTGTCACAAATAGGCTACATGAAAATATTTAATAAGAAAACGAGAGAAAATTTGAAGACAGTGACTAAAGGTTGATAATTTTTCCAAAAATTGAACTAAATTAAACCAACAGAGGTACTTTTATTACGAAATAGTGCAATGTTTATATCTTAAGTGATTTGATCTCTTATTGCATTAGAAGTTGAACTCATTCATGCATGAAAAAATTGTTCCATAATAATTGCTTATAGTTAGTATACGAATATTCTTCGAAAACAACAGTGTGACGATATATGTACGATATTACTAACATACAAGTATTGTACATGTAAAAATATTGTTCAAAAGTGATGCAAAACTGTTAAACTTCTAAGCCGTAATTCAGATTTAATAACTTAGTTTCTTAGCTGCAATTTATATACTTTGATTTGTGACAATGCATGTTTAAAAACAATAAATCTACATTTACACCTAACAGACATGTATATTGTGTAAAAATATTAATAAAATTCACCAATTCATGAATTACATTCTTTTAAATTTTTATAATTTTTAATGTTCGATTATTTAATTTATTTTTCATTTTTACCAAAATTTTGTAACAGTTAAAATTTACCGCATAATCGTAAACTTACCTTCACACTGACTCTCTTATTAGTTAAATCGCATTATGTTGAAACTCTAATTGCGTAAAATTATTACAGATAATAGTAAAATTATTATACCATCGCAAATTTACTGCGCTTGGCGTGGGTCGGATTAATTTATTACTCTCAATGCAGTAATTTTACCATAGTACATTACGATACTAGTGGCACAAGTCGTAGTTTGCGGAACGGCATGTATAAGCATGTGAGCGTAGCGAGTGCGCATTACGCTGTGCTACGAAGACGACTTATGATACGTGTATCGTACAATATATTATAGCACTGACTGGCATAAATCCGCTGTCACGCCTATCCGTGGCATGAGCAGTCCTTTTTCGTGCGGTTAGAGTCCGAACATAGCCAAAGCGATAAGTATGGTGCAATAAAGGAATACTTATGCCACGGATAGGCGTGACATTAGTGCGGATTCATGCCACACAATGCTATAATTTTTTTTTACAGTGTATTGCTTTTCATCCAGCAGACCATGATATCTGCAGTTGTAGTATGACATATACATTTGAAAACAAAAGAAATCATATTAAAAACTCACGACATCAAATAATTATTCAACTCACTGATATCACCTGATACAAACAGTCATTCATCAATAAAGCACTACTGACAGAGTCTTGATGGAGCTTTTTTACAACTCAAAGAATTAATAGCCTATAAAACCAATATCGTTAATTATACTCTTGTGCATACAGTAGAGTACGAACCCTACTAAAAAATCTCACGCCAAATTCTCATGTTTATTTGCAAGTCGAAATTATTTATTAATCAAAAACACAATAAATTAGCTTTTAATCAAAACACGCTCGTTTGTAAAATAATTAAGTTCGAAAATTGATTTTGCGAAAAAAATTAATTTTTCGCCTCTGCGATTCTCTTTTTTTCTTTCAGTCAGTTATAGCTATAGATTCATACGATTACGATACTTATACGAACCTTTAATTATTACAAAAGCTACTTGATAGATATTACAAATATAAAAGAATTTAAATTATATGTCCAGTTGACTCATCGCTTGTATTATAGACATAAAGAAGCTTGATTGATGTACAGCCAACGGTAATAATTTTGAATGGAAAACGACCGCGCGATGTCTTATCAGGTTAGGTTAATTGATCAGCTAACGCAAGTAAACACTCTGCGCGGAGCGCGAGTGATCGAGTTTTTTTCTCATCTCACGGCTGGCAGCCGTTTCTTTATCGCTGCAAGGCTCGAATATGCATAAGATATGCAGTTACATGCAATTTTTGAACCCCATGCTTAGTAGCCGACACATGCAAACCCAGCTGAACTGATCAAGCAGCATAATAGTCAATTCAGTTAGTAAAATTCCAGTCAGAATTCAGCAGATATAGATAGAGAAGTCTTACGTATATACTAATTCAGACGCCAGCTTCCTTTCTGTGTTTTTTTATTTTCCCCTAGATTTTTCAACTCGATATGGTTCTGTTTATAGCGTTAATTGAAAATAACTTGGTTTTTCTCCTAGCAAATACTTTATCTGTTTGTTATTATCAATAATAACGACAATTTCATAGTTTTTTTAAATATCTCAAAAACTACTGCACCTACAAAAAAAATCATCGTGATTGAAAGTTGCTTGAAATATTGAAATGCATAAATTATCATCTGACGAATTTTAGCGTAGAAGCAGTTTTTGCAAAAATGTAACTCCTAGCATCATAACCCTAAAATTTTTCATCTGAATATTGTTGTAATTGAGCAGCTTGTTACAAATAATTTGGTTTTCCAGCTGTCAAAAACATTTTTTGTTCATTATTAAAAATAATAATGGTCAAAATGTGGTTTTTTAACAATCACTCAAAAACGACTGCTCTTATTACGAATAAAGTTATTAAAACTTGTTGAAGACAAAATGCATAAAGTATTATCTAAAGCATTTTAGTGCAGGTGTAGTAAATTTTGCAAAAAAATATGCTATGCTGTAATTCAGATTGAATTTTTTTTTTTTAAATATTTCTTTATGAGTTTATTTGAAGCTCAATAAAAGGTTATTAAATCAGTTTAAAAAAAACGCTTTTTATAAAGTAAAATGTTGGCACGTTTAAGTTTTGTACTTATTCTCACTGTATCTTAGCATTATAATTATGATTTCTCTTCTAAAAAGTTATGAAATCCTTAAAGAAATTGTCCCATGTTTATAGCTTACAAAAGTTTTTCTGTATTTTTATCAATTTACGCTAATGAATGTAGTGAAATCAGTTTTAAAAATATTAAGTGTTAAAAATCAGCACACTGACAAAAATCATTACTTACTCGAAGAAGAATCAATCTCACTAGGACTTCAAGGTGAAAATCTGCTTTGTGTTTCATCATTCTCTCACATCTAATCTGAATGTTCTAAAACTAATCCAAATCATTTTGTGCCAAAATGAGCAAAATCATAATCATAGCATTAAAAGATGAATTTTGAAAAGTACAACCATGTTATTTTTTCTATAAGATGAAAATCCGCTTTGTGTTTAAATAAATCTTATGTGACATATCGCAATAGGGATGCCAACAAAACTTGTTTTACAAATAATTTTTTATATATTGAGACCACTGATTTTTTAGAAGACGATTTTGAAATAAGCAGCTTTAAAGTATATGAACACCACAAAAATCCCGTCCCCCTTCTGCATTTTGTAATTACAAAGTTTACATCTTCTTTTAACTCTAGGCTGGTACGGGGGCAGTTTTTTTATCAAAAGGTTTATTAAATAAATTTTAGTCATTAAAAAACAGTGTTTTTTACCTCTGACCGTCCTTTAATAATAATCACTGTTAAGGTACCCGTTAGCAATACAAAATATCTATTTAAAAAATTTTAGTATATGTTCACAGCATTTTAAATTAAAAGTTACATAGTAAAGACCCATTATTTTGAATATTATCATGTCAGATAGTATACAAATCCATCTCCAGAGCCATATTCAAGTGGTTTAAGTATCCAAGTTTATCAACTTATAACCCAGAAAGTCGAATCCAGCTTTAAGATCATCTCGAGGAAGTTCAATCACCCAGAGTTGCCAACCAGGACTGTCAGAAAGCCAAAATACATCTCCATGGTCTTGTATAGGTGGTTCAGGCAACTAGAAACACCTTTAGCACAGACAAAAAATGGAAATATAGCTCCAGGGTTGTTTCCATGTAGTTACCAAGTCTCATTTTTATAGTTTTTGCTATAACATGGTAAGAAAAAGGTCCGTGTTTACATTTTTTCAACTCTTTTTTTTTTTTTTTAGCGATTTTTTAGTTTTCAGAGTTCAGTTTTATCTGATAAATTTATCGAAAGAACTAATTAAAGTAAATTGCTTAATATGCACCTTGAAGAGAATAAAATTACCCATCTTTTTATTGCGGAAAATTTATATTATGATTCGTCGTTCTTTTATTATACGCAATAAAGCACAATTTAATTAAATCGTTTTCACTCAAAAATTGAATGTCGAACCTTTCTAAAAATTTACATGATTATTGAAGATCATTAGAACTATACACTATACTTTAGTTTCAAGTCATTTCATGGGGCAGATCCGTAGAAAAACTACAAAAACTGAAAATAGTCATTTTTCTACGAAATTTGATAACTGGAGTAAAAAGCAATAATCAAGTTCAAATTCCAGATTAAGTTAGTATTATACAGCACAATGATCCCTATTTTTGGACTGTTTATAGAACCAGTTAGTTTCGAGGATATTAAGGTTAAAAAATTTGGTGTTACACCCTGTATACTCTGTTTAACTGAAAACTGCATCATTTCTATCTCAGCTTCTATAAAATGAATTTTAATCTGCCTAGGCTAATTTTTTGAGTTTCTTTTTTTTTTATTAATTCATGAAAAACAAAAGTTTTAGTCTTGCATGTGCGTTTATTTCATCGCGATATTTTGTTGAACATCTATTAATCACTGATAGCTACGCGAGAGAGGGAGAGAGAGAGAGAGAGGGGGGGGGGAGAATAATACGCTTTTCTGTGTTACACGATAACTGGATGTTTTTCTTACCCGTCCGCTTATGTGCATCACGTGTTAAATAATTAATGTTGAGGGAAAAGGAGCATAAATGAGCCTGTTTTTATATTTTAATAATAATGAAGTATATTTCGTAACTAAACAATAGTATTGGGAGTCAGGTGTTAAATCCCGGCTGAAACAGAAATCAATTATGCGTTTCGTTAAGAATACTTCGCCTTTGTAATTGGAACTGTTTGAACTAGCGCGGTTAACAAATTACAAGTATGACTACGTGATTTCGGTACAATTGTGTTTCTACGGTTACGGCATCAGTGTATCGGTTCGGTGGCGGTGTTACGGGTCGGTGACAGATTTCGAGGTTAGGAATTTATTCGGTACGGTGGAGTCATGTGCGCACGGCTACGCCGATCCGTATGTGTCGCGTAACAACGGTTCCCATCGCTCTATGTGAGCATAGGTGCGGTCGGAATGGTATTACAATGTTTTGAGGTTATTCCTCGGACTCGTAGAGTCGTGAGCGCACGGTTCTACGGATCCTCGTCGCTCGTCTCGTTCTTCTCTTTGCCCTGTGTGCACACAGTGACAAAGAGAGTCGTTAAAGTTGGTTGCGGAGGTTAGAAGTTAACTTTAAATTCACCAGGACGTGAGCGCACTACCTGGAGATTCGTCGGCGAGATTAATGTTACTTCCTCAATCCTGTGTGCTCACAGTGGCAGAGGGAGCAGCAATATTCGGAAGTTTGTCATATCCTTGCATAATTAGAGCTCGAACTAGAAGAATTAGACGAGACTAGACGAACTAGCTTGAAACTAGGGTTCCGAAGTGCTAGCACTCATGGGTTGGCTATGCGCATTGGGGTCCATATGCTTGCGGCTGGTTCATTTTGTTGCGGCAGAACATTTCATTATTTATTTACGACGCTATTATTATCTATCAAATTGGATTATCATGGAACTAATAGTAATCCCTTTAGTTATTTTCGACGTAGAATTCGTTCGCTGTCAGATTTTTAAAAGACTAAATTTTGCATAACTATGTTTATACAATAATTGTTTTAAAAATTGCACAATTTGGAATTTTGCCATATCTTTGCATAATTATGTTCTCTTGCTCATTGGTTCCAGGGTGCTCAGGCTCACAGGTTGGCCATGGGCATTAATAGGATAATCGATTTGAAGGGCATTATTTATTAATAAATAGTCAATCGGTACTGATATTGTTTCCACAAATAGCTTTGAATATACTGTAATTGATTGTAATAATCAAATAAATCAGAATTTTTGTACTATCATTGAATTGTTATTTTATCAATATATATAAATCTGATTAAATAGTAATTTATTAATAAAATATTAAATCCATCCCAATCTATCTTTTGAGGATGAGCTTTTAATGTTAATTTAATCGATTCAAATAATCAAAACAAAAATCATCCTTTTAATATCATTTATTTGTAATTTTGTCAGAAAAGTTGAATATTTTTAAATAGTAATTTATAAGGAGAATATTTATTATTTCGTGTTTTAACCCTCATAAATTGAAACAATTCTTCTATACTAAATAATATGCTAACACCAAATTCAGATCATAAATATCAACCTTAACTTTAAAAATATCTTAGATCTTTTCAATTTTTATTTTTAAGTATACGTGTAAACTGTAAAAAGTTATAAATCTAACGTATTTTTAGGTAAAATTGTATAGAATTTTAAGAATTACAACAGCACAAATAGCTCAGGCAGTCAGATAATAGATCGTTGAGATCCGTGAGCGTTGCAGAAATAGTAAATAGAAATAGTAATAGATAATTGTGGATATCTTCGCGAATAATCCAAAATTATCAAGTCACACTCTCAATTTACTGGCCACAACTGACACTAATAAGATTGCAGAAGAAGCATATAAATTAAAAAATGCTCATAGTAATTTAATTACAAAGTGTCAAGAGATATGGAGCTGTCTACGATCCTCTCAAAAAAGTGAAAAATTAACGAAGTATCTTGAGAAACGTTTAAAAAAGTCCGTTGCAACGAGGTAGAATTCTTTGTATGATGCTCTTGAACAAATGTATAGTGTAGAAGACAAGTTAATGGAGTTTGAAATTCATGTGCTTCTTCAGATAAACTCCATCTTATGATTTTCATTATTTGGAAGAATATTTAGATATTATGAAACCGTTAGCTTGTACTTTAGATATATTGCAAGGGGATTCTAATTGCCATTTCGTGTACGTATTACCAAACTTATTAAATCTAAGAAGAAAGTGGTGCCTATTAGTCGGGTGCGAAGAAACTAGTATTGATACTTGTGGACCACTTTTGGAAGGATTAATTTTGGCTCTGGAAAAACGTTTTCATGACTTTTTTAACACCAAGGATCGTGGCGAAGTAGCAGCAATTGCAGCTTTTACTCATCCCAGATTTAAACTGACTTGGTTACACTGTTTAGATTAGTCATCACAAAATAGAGTGAAAAAGCTTGTAAAAAAAATTGTAGAGCCTAAAGCGACTGCGCCACCTCCATCACGTCCGAAACAAAAGACAATTTTTTTTATTTTGGAGAACCTATTGTTAATTTTATGTTTTCTACGATTTATCATAGGAATGAAGACAAAACTGAATTATTTGAGTTTCTGGAAACGCTTATTAAGCTCAAATTTACTACAGTAAAAAAAGTTTATCAAGTTCAATACCGTTTTGTCTTTGTCAGCAGCTGTCGAACGTTTATTTTCGTATGCGACATTGCTAAACATGCCAAAAATGAATAAATTAAGCGACATGGAATTTGAAAAAAGAGGCTAAAAAATACAAAGCTAACTTATCAAAATAATATTTGTTAATAAAATGTTTAATAATACAAGTTTAACAAAACGCGTGTTTTATTAAATCAAGTTGCAAATAATTATGTTACAGCTTCGTCAGAAGCCAAAATTGAAAAAACTGCGACTCGTTTGTATGCCTTTTAAAAGTTTTATTGCTGCAAATACTGTTTGGGTAAAGCTTTGTCTCAGTTGGTGCGAAATCTCCCATATATATTTTAACTGTTAGTTGAAAAAAAAATCAAATTTTAATCGCTAATTGAATAAAGTTAAATTAACAATTAAATTTTAATCGTCAATTGAAACAATTTGAATCAACGAATAAATTTTAAATGCGTTTCTTTGTTGTCTCTAATATATTCCGACTTAAATCATGTTTTATTATGCCAAACTATGATCTTCAACAATAATATTGATAAAAACAGCTACTTTTGATATAATACACGAGTGTGTCATTAAAAAAATGCTCAAATCAAATAAAAAAATCTTAGGACCGTTAAGTTAGCCGCAACAAGTGTTAGGGCCGTGAAGTTAGCCGCACAGCTATATACATATGGATATTGCTTTCTCATCGGTTTTCTGTATGCTCGCTCACATGTAGTTTTTAGTATATAGGTGTTGAAATCATTCAAGGGCCGTGTCTAGGTGTACAGGGTGGCCGATGACGAGGTCAAGGTGGTGCGCTTCGTAATTATTTATGTCTAGGTAAATGCATCATTCGAGGACAGTGTCTAGGTGCACGGAGTGGCTGATGACGAGGTCTAGGTGGTGCGCTTCGTGGTTTTTTTTTTGTGTCTAGGTAAATAAATCATACACGGACGGCGTCTGCTTGCACCGCTCGCTAACCCCCATATTATATTTAATCATAATGAAGGTTGCTGCAATCGCATGAGTACGACAAAGTACGCGTAAACATTTGTTCGTGTTTCCAAGATTTTAGAAAAACAAAAAGTCCGATCGAAATTTTCTTTCAGTAAAACGACTCATTAAACTTAACACTACGGCACTACAGACTCGATTTTTATTAGCAGACTTCATTCAAAAAGTTTTATGTAATAGAAAAACAGTGTTTTTTGGGACGACATCCCCTTCGATATCATTATAATTAATTTGTAAATCGCGAGCGAAGCAAGCGTTTTTTGCTAGTATGTAATTATTGTTTTATTTTGAATTCGATTGCATCATCTTCTTTAAATTATTACTTCTATCGATTTTTTTTTCTTCTAATTTGAAAGTTACATTTACATTAAATTTTTTGCTTCGATCGGGCAGTAAACGCACCCTTCGTGAAAAATGCACTCCTTTTGCCCTCTGTTGCATATATAATGTATTATAACATTTTCCTCAGATATATGTCTGTATTTAAGATTATTACTTTATTTTTGTTTTCATTTCAAATTTTTAAGCAGTTAAATATAAAAGTTCTATTCCTTCAATTTTCATCTTTTTTTCCAAAAAATTCTAGGCTTTATAATAATAGTCTTATTAGACTATACAATTATAATCACAAATTATGTAATATGGGGTATATAATTTAGTTATTTAAATTTTTTATTTGCAGTTTAAATAAAAATACATTATAATATTGGGCTATATCACATATTGTGATGTTATATCCCTTATATATCCAGTTATTTAATATAATTAGTCCTTAAAATAACCAAAACAAAAATTATTTTATGCATAAAAATAATAGTATGTTTGTGCAGAATTAAAAATAATATATTTTGTTTATGCAGATCGCAATGATAAGTCCTGGAATGAGCTCATGTGAACATTCTCTAAACACGTTGCGCTATGCAGATAGAGTGAAAGAACTTGCTGTTACTGATCCTAGCGAAACTCGATGTTCAACAGAAGAAAACGAAACTAACTTGCAGGTCAACGAAAATTCTAATAATAGTGCTTTATCTGATAGCGATTTAGCTCAATTAATATCATTAAACGTAAGTATATAAAATTAACTAAATTGTATCTATCGATATATCTTACAAAAGATTTCTATAATTTAATGCCATGACTCGAAAGAGAATAGATTTTTAAGTTGCCGATCCTGGTCATTATTTTTTAAGCCATTACCTACCGTTTTATCAATCAAAGCATTCTCTTGTAACCTTCATCTCTCGGTTATGACAGCGGTTAAATTAACTGCGATTCATATTGCTTTCTCCTAGAGGAAGCTTTGTAATAGTAAAATTTTGAGTTTCATCAAAACTTCTAGAAAATACTTTTTGGTGTGTTAGAAGTTCAAATCACGTGTTTTTAGAAAATGTCCGTATGGATGTGTTTTTTTTTTTTTTTTTATACGGACGTTGACAGAGCGAACTCTGTTCAAGTGGCCCTACGACATCAAGACCCCACCGGCACCATCGCTAGACATCGTACGGTGGGGCCGTTTACCAGCCGATTGGCTTCTTCTTTGGAGTTTGATATTTCCGTACTTCCCCCGTCCATCGTAGTGATTAGGGGTTCAGGATCAAACTCGTATGCTTCTTACTGCATCGTCCGGCCGTCTACTTCCTACAGCATCGTCCGGTCATCCTCTGGCAGTCTCAACCCTACGTTCCTCTGCATCAGGCAGGGGAGCTGGGCTCAGCTCAACCTACGTTTCTCTGCATCGGTTTGAGGAGCACTTACATTAGACGGGCATTGCCACATCTTATTGTAGCCTCAACCCCGACACCTACGTTCCTCTGCATCGGGTGGGGGAGTCTTGGCTCAACAGTTACCTACAATTCTCAGCATCGATCTAAGGAGCAGATATACGGACGGTAGTCTCATCGTCTCGGGATTCCGTAAGCTGACGTCTTGCCGTGTCCTCACTTCTAAGTTTTTTCATTACGGTGGCCGCGAACGACGCCACAGCCTTCCAGTTATTTGCTGACTTGAGCATCAGCCTGACTAAGTTCTCGGGCGTGACGGCTTCACCTAGACTTTCTAAAAGAGTTTCTCTTTCTGCGGCAAACCGTGGACAAATTTTGATGATGTGTTCGGCATCTTCGAGGGAATTCGGGCAAGTTGGGCAAGTAGCTTCATTGTCCAACTTGAAACGGTGCAGGTAATACTTAAAGCAGCCATGCCCCGTCAGTAGTAGAGTGAGATAAAAATCTAGATCGCCATGTCGTCTGTTTATCCATACTCCTATATTAGGCATCAGACGGTGTGTCCATCTTCCCTTTGTGGACGCGCTCCATCTACGCTGCCATGCTTCCAGGGTGCGTTGGCGTTCCTCCTTTTTAATTTGTGCCCTTGTCCGCTCATCTTCTTGATGCCTTTCAAAGAGTCTTGCCCTTTCTTCTGCTGCAAGATCCAGAGGGAGAATTCCCGCCAGGACCTCGATAGCATCGCTAGAGGTCGTCCTGTATCCGCTAGTGACGCGTAGACAGGCTCGACGGCGTGCTGATGTTACCTCTTTGGTGTACGACTTCACCGTTGCTGCTTCATGCCAGACCGGGGCGGCGTACAGTGTAATTGAGTCAATTACGTGTGCCAGCAGCTGTCTTTGAGTTTGCCGCGGTCCGCCTATGTTGGGCATCAGTCCCGCTAACGCATTCGCCACCTGCGATGCTTTCTTACCGACTCTTTTAAGGTGTTAATCGAACCTTAGTCGGGCGTCGATTTGTACTCCTAGGTATCGTATGGAGGGCGCCGAGATAATATCGCTGCTTCCAACCCTTAAGGTTATTGTCTCCTTTTTCTTCCGGCTTGTCACCAGGACCGCCTCCGTCTTGTGGTCAGCCAGTTGGAGACCAGCTGTCGTGATCCAGCTTCTGATGCTGCGGATTGCGTCGTTTGCGTCTTCGGTAATCTCCTCCAATGTTTTACCGGTCACTACTATCGCAATATCATCCGCAAATCCAATAATCTTAATATTGGGAGGTACCGGAATCCTCAATACCCCGTCATACATGATGTTCCACAGTGTTGGGCCCATGACTGACCCCTGTGGAACACCTGCAGTAACATCGTGTTTCACAGTACCGTCGTCCGTGCGATATTGTAGTGTCCTATTGCTTAAGTAGCTTGCCACTATTTCCCGAATATAACTTGGCACCCTTAGTCCTTCTAAGGCACTGATGATTTGGGGCCAGCTTGCAGAGTTAAAAGCATTTTTAACGTCCAGGATGACAATAGCGCAATACTTCTTAGCGTCTCGCTTCCATCTCTTGCCGCTAATTGCCTCGCGTGCTGTGTTAACCACTAGCATGATCGCGTCTGTGGTGGATTTGGCTTTGCGAAAGCCAAATTGACGTTCTGATAACCCTAAGGGCCCCTCGGTGAAATCTTGAAGTCGTCCGACTATGATTTTTTCAAGAATCTTCCCTGGGGTGTCTAACAAGCAAATAGGCCTGTAGGACGACGGATCTTCCGGTGGTTTGTCGCCTTTTGGCAGTTGGACTAGCTGTTGCAGTTTCCAGCGTTGAGGAAAGATGCCCTCCTGAAGGCACGCTTCAAAAACCCTTAGAAATACCTTTGGGTTACTTTTTATTGCCAGCTTGATAGCCTGATTTGGGACGCCATCTGGGCCGGGTGCAGCTGCGTCCCTGGTCTTTGCACAGGCTCTTCTGAGTTCCTCTTCAGTTAGAGGTGGGATATTATCTGGTGATGGGGCTTTCCAGTGAACCTGACATTGATCGTCCTTGGGAAAGAGGACTTCAATTATGCTGCTTAAAAATTCCGCTTCGCCTGGCGGCGCTGCTACTTTGCCCTTTAGTCGCGCCATGATCACTTGGTAGGGACGGCCCCATAAGTCCCTGTTTACTTCTTCACAAAGTTCTAGATTACAGCGTTTTTTGCTCGATTTTATTGCTTTACGTAGCCTTCTTCGTGCCAGCCGGTATTGCTCCCCCAAGTTTCCTCGATTGTTCTGGGCTCTTTGAGCGAGTCTGCGTGCTCGATGGCATTTCTTGCGCAGTTCAGCAATTTCACTTGTCCACCAGTATATTTCCTTATGCCCTTTTTTCGTTTGTTGGGATCGTGTCATGGATGCATTACACGCCTCTGTAACAAGGTCCATAAGAGAGTCGGCCATGGAGTTGGGTGTACCCGCATTGAGCCCTTCCCCTTCCATCATGACTTCAAAAGCTTCCCGATCTAGTGATTTGGCGTTCCATTTACGCATATTATACGTCTTCGGCCCACTCGCAATCGCTATTTCGTACATTATAGCTCGATGGTCACTGTGCGTATATTGATCGATTACTTTCCACTTCTGCAGGTATGTGCTAAGATCGTCGCTTGCAAAGGTCAGATCAATTATTGAGGTTTGTTCACCTCTAACGAACGTTGGTTCAGAGCCCTTGTTCATTAGACAGACCTCAAGTCTTGTTAGACTTTCAAGAAGTATTTTTCCTCTGTTGTTAGTTGAGGTACTCCCCCAGATGATGGACCACGCATTGAAGTCTCCGGCAATAATTAGGGGCCTTTTATTGGCTGCTTCGTCCACTACTCTGGAAATAGCATTGAGAACTGGGCTTCTGTAAGACTTGGGTGAGCATACACGCTAAATATGTATATTCCCCTCACTTTTACCCAGGTATAAAGCTCTCTTAGGACGTGTGGTAATTCCTGTACATGGGTATTCGCACTAACCCAGATTGCTGCCCTGCTGCTGCAATCGGTGAACCATTGTTGTGTGGCGTCCTTGTCTTTGTACTGCTCCGAGATGATAGCAACATCTATGAAAGATTCGCGGACGGTCTGTTTCAGGAGATCCTGTGCAACTTCGCAATGGTTTAGGTTGAGCTGCAGAAGTCTCATCCTCTAAACTTTTTAATGTACTCCTGGGTAAACGGGCATGCATAGCTGTATGATGCATGCTTCGTCTGGGATTTTCCGGCCTCTTGGCACAGCAGGCAGCATGGATCCTTGTTGCACAACATGGCTTCGTGCTCTGAGCCAACACAGCGTCTGCAGGCTTTTGACCTGTCTGTCCCTCCGCACTTGGCTGCAGTGTGACCTATTTGCCAACATCTATAACAGCGCCTTATTTCTATTTTTCTCCGAACTCGGCAGTTCACCCATCCAATACGGACTCTGCCTTCCCTTATCAGATTTGCCGCCGAATTAAGTGGAGCACTTACGACTGCTATCTGCGTTCCTTCATAGGCTGGTCGTAGGGATCTTACTAATATCGATCCAGATGACCCATCCTTGATGTGTTCGGATAGGATCTCCCGAACTTCTTCCTCTGTAGTGACTTCGTCGATGTCTCTGATCTCCAGAGTGATTTGCTGGGACCTTGTCATAGCCGATGCCTTCTCTATTACTTTCCCCTCCACTTTGAGGGCCAGTTCTTGCGCTTTCGTGCTTTTGCTATCCAGCTCCAGGATCAGCGCACCCCCCGCATTTCTTCTTATTTTTGTGACCTCTTTTTTGAGGTCAACTAGCTCCGGGTCAATTTTGATATCCTTTAAGATATGCGCGTAGGACACACCGTCTTTGGCCCTTATCACAATGGAGTTTGGTCTGGCCCTACTTGGAGGCTTCCTCTCCCAGGGGATCTTTTCTCTATCTTTCTTCTTCCTTGCGACCTTGCGCCACTCTCCTTCTTTCGACCCCCTCCTGTCGGTATTTTCCTCCTGTTCTGTTGCCCCTCCAGCGACTTGCCGACTCTGTGGTTGGGTCTTTTTTACTTTTTGCGGTTGGGGGTAATCGCAACCTTCCTAGTGCCGTCCTGTTCTTTTCTACTGCGCAGACTCGGAGTGGTTTGCGTAGTCTTTCCCTCCAATCCTGGTCGTTGACTCTGTTGCAGATTGTCATCGGCCGTGCACACCGTTCTGTATATGGCCCTTATACTATGAACAAGATCCTTTATCGGCTTGTGGACATTGTGTTTGTCCCTTACAAAATCGATAAGCTCATCGATTCTAGCGCCCAGACGGTCGAGCTGCTCTTGCTTGCGTTGAACGCAACTGTTCCAGTTAGATTCCCCTGACGCAGCTCCTAATGCAGTGGTAGATACTGAATCCAGACTGGGTATTACCTCCATACTAGTGTCATGAGTTTGCACCCCCCCCCAAAAAAATTCGTGGGGCCAGCGCCGGCCACCGGGGCTTTCACCCGATCGGAACCGGTGGCGGGACTAGGCTTTTCAGCTTGACCCGCTTGGGGTAGTGTCGTTGTTAACTCACTACCCATAATTGGTTTATATTCGGGGTGCCTTCCCCTAGCTGGTTTTTCGTCCGCCTCGTGTATTTTATTTCCACGATACCCTCCACAAGTGGTGAGCGTTCCCCTATCCGCGACCTGTGGAGGCGCCAGATGGGAGAACAGAGCAAACTCCGCACCGTGTGGATGTGTGTGTGTGTATACCGTAATGTTTCTGGAACCACTCGGTGAATATTAATAAAATTTGACATGCACGTATATTTTTGGATTCTGAATTCGGGAAAAACATTTATCTTTTATGTTTCTAACTATTTTTGACTTTATGGCCAATTTTTGATTTTTGAAAAACACTATTTTGCGTTTTTTTCAATCATCACATCGTTACAAACAATTCAGCTAATATGCATTTAAAAGAGAATAAAATTATCTACTTTCTCCTTAAATATCTACTTTTCCCCGTTTGGTCCTCGGGATCGACCACTTTGTTCGGCAGATAAAATTCCTATGGTTCTTAGGTTGTCAAGGTTTAAACTTTTTTTTGAAAATTTTTTGATTCTCTTATCTGTAAAACAATGCAGTCAAATGCTTCAAAATTTTATTTGGTGCTTAACCATAAAAATCTATTTGCTTCTAAAATTTTAAACGATTTCGTCGAACGGTTCTCAAGTAAAGAGCTAAAATGTAAAAACTGATTTTTCTTAAAACTTTTTCTGCCTCTTATAGAAGTGTTGTTGCACGTCGTTAAAGTCCCTCCCTATCAATTTATGTCAAAATGATATATATATATATATATATATATATACATGAGTATGATGACGCAACATATTAATCTAAAAATGACATATTGTAAAATATTAATAATACAATTGAAATATAAATAAAACTTTTCTTTTGTAGTTGCCCTGTACTCAATTTCAACTTATTCAGATCCACAATATTTTGTATTATTTTTTAATTGCTGCTTCAACAAAATTATCGATATTCAAAATATTTAAAAAAGCATTAACATTGTATATTTAAATAATATTTTATCTATTGGAACTATAAATTTAGTTGGAGGAAGCTACGTGCTAATGAATTGGCAGCGGTTTTTTTTCTTGAGATTACAATAGTTGACGTTTACTGCAAGCAGGACCATTGATAGGGCTAACAAGTCAATGTAGTTGTTCTCGGAACGGTGCATTACAGTGAGCATCAATTACCTGTACTGGTAAAAATTATTCTTGCCCCAAGAAGAATTAATCTTACTGTAAATTTAAGATGAAAATCCGCTATATGTCAAAATTCTTCTTCTATTATTAAGGGGAATTCGCTTTACTTTTTTTATGTTTATGATTCTACTCATTTCTTTAAACAAGGTTTTCATCTTGAAGTTATAGTGAGATTAATTATTTTTCGTGTTATAATAAATAATTGTTTTAATTTTTTTTGTTATGTTAGAAATACAGAAAATCTTTAGACATTTTCTTCGCCCAATGACTTCAATAATCCATCTAATCATATCTTTACTTTCTGGAGAAGAAATCATAATTATAATACTAAGATACAGATTAGCGGGGATAGACACAAAACTTATAGTTGCCAATATTTTACCTTGTAAAGGTTGTTTTCTTAACCGATATTATCCTTTTAATGAGCTTTCTTAAAGTTCTACTGTAGTGTGCTACTAACTAAATATTGTTGTTGTATATTGACAGCTGCATAAAAGAAGGCCGTATCTCGGTGCAGTTTCAATAAAACGTCGAGAGAGTGCGCAACCAGTCTGCGAGGTAATGATTTTGAGCCAGGCGCAACGTAATCTTAAAATGTCAGATTTTTACTGAATATATTGCACTACGATTGTCTGTCTCTTTTTGCGCAAGATATTTACATTCAGGAATTTCTGTTCTAAAAAAATTAAATTTGAGAAAACATGACAAGGATGCGCAAAGCGCGTCGGAAGTAAGCTAGTGCAACAGCAGTATTTAGTCGTCAGCGGTGGAGAGAGGAGCCGAGACTGGATCGTACAGGCCTGCTCTAAAGATCAGGGCCAAGCGCCGCAAAATTTAATTTTTGTAGGCACACAGGTGAGCTGCGTGAACGAGCGTTCAACGGTGTAGCCACTCCTACTTTTTCGCTTTCAGGCTCTCTCTCTCTCTCTCTCTCTCTCTCCCCCTCTCTCTCTCTCTCTCTCTCTCTCTCTCTCTCTCTCTCTCTCTCTCTCTTTCTCTTTAGCCCACGCAGACTGGTACCGCTCGGGCTTCTTTGGGCGCGTTTGCGCGCAATTAAACTCAGTAACAATGTAGCGTATATGCATACACGTTACTGAGTTTATCTTCCCGAGCGCGTCTTCACCGTTGCTTGCTCCCACCACGAGCCGCAGGAGTTCAGTACATATCCTACACTCAAGCTATTCACACTTATTGACCAGAGGTTTGTAGCTGCCACGTGGCCTACATGTTCTACATAAATGTTAGTTTTCCGTAGTGCAACGAATCCAGTAGGACGCTTCCCAGGAATCAAGTGTATTAGATACACATTTTTACATATTTTTAACTAACCCACTGCACCCGGGGATCACTTTTGTGGACTGATCCGGAGAGTCTTTCCTATTTTGGAGAAACACGGCACAAAAATACTAATAACTAATGCGCCTCCAACGGGATATAAAAGTACCGCTATACGCCGTCGGGCTGGGCTGACTACGTCGGACCCCAACCGGTTATCCTAGGATGCATCGTAATCATAACTACTAATCACATCGCACTAACCTTCGGGTGTAGTCTAACAACTAATATGCACAAGACCAGCACCTTCCTTGTTACTTGCACTCATGTGTAAATGTTTCATTCTCAATCAGTATAAAATTGATATTCAATATTTTCATACTCAACATTCGCGTTCTTTTTAAATATTACTAACCAATCGTTCATTCTGTAAGACCTGTTAAATACCAGGCACACGGGTGTGTCGCGGGCAAGATAAAACAAACAGTCCACTAAAAAAATCATTTCTAACGTAACGTGTTTCCATAACATACGTTGAGTGAAGCGTTTTTTCCTTAAGCTGTATTGATATTCTGCTAAGTCATCTGGTTCTTCAATAACTCGGTCCATTCTAATGCCGATTATGCGCTCTAAAATCTTGCTTTGGGTGTCCAGCATGCAGAGTGGTCTGTATGATGCAGCTTCTCCACTCCAAGGTGGCTATGCAATGCCCCACACACGATTCGCGGCTCGAATACAAAAATAGTATAGCGAAATTCTAAAATCACTCGACTATTCCTACAGAAACACATGAATGCTCTGCTACCCCGCTATGGCACATACACAACAACACAGAGTAGCCAGCAGCGGCGGGAGAGGGGCAAAACAAATATTACGCAAGAAGCACGGCAGCGACGCAGCCCTCACCAACAATACACATACGCGCAAAGCATAAGAGCGAGCGGTGACGCGGCAGCGGCGAAGCGTGCTCAGATTTGCTCGCCAATTTTAATATAAGTGAGAAATTCGAAAAAGTGTGCAAAATTCCGGCGGCTTAATCCGCGCTCTCTCCGTAGCATATAAAAGGCCCTGCGCGGCCTAGTACAAGCACTAGCTCTACTGCAATTTACGCAGACTAGTCACTACTCAATAGCATTTAAGCATTGAGTAGAAATATTGATACATACTCTGTAAAATCAACATAAAATATAAGATAACGCAATTTAAGTGTATCTTATAAAAATTAACAGAATATGCAAAATTCAGCATATTCGATATACAAACAGATAACGCAATTTAGGCGTATCTAAATGTAAAACACAAGATATCGCAATTTACGCGTATCGCTTAGAATTGCAAATAAGTTACATATTAAATGTAAAAAGGCGTAATCCAATTAGATAATATTAATACCGCATAATAAAGTATAGCTTGTTTTTTATATTTATAGCTTTTGTCAGGGAATGAGACAAAGAAGAGAACACTCGCATGTAGATGGAAAGTATGGAGTATATTGTCAAAGTCAAAGAAATTCAATACAAAGTTACAGCGTATGATATTCAGTGATCAAGCGAGCGAATGCGAGTGGAACGTGCGCGGATTCACTGGCAAAGCCGGGCCGACGACTCGGTGGGCGCTGCTAACACGGCTCTCCCGTTAGCTTTCCGGAGAGGCCCGCACTCGATCCATTGAGTGAGAAGATCTTGGAAAATGATGACGTACTCGGGCCCGTGCGCTGTCTTTGGCATGGGACCAATGATGTCCCCTACCACCAGCTGTCACGGTCTCTGCACCACTCGCTTCCACATCAGGCCGGGGCGCGGACTCTGTTCGATCTCGCTCCACTGGCACAATTTGCAGCATTGTACGTATATCAATACGTCTCTGTACATGCGTGACCAGTGCTATAATTCCGCCACTCTTTTATAGGTTTTTTCGCGACCGAAGTGCCCCGCTGTTAGCTGATCATAGCATTTTCATAATACATTTTCTTGTTGTTCTTTGGTCACTACCAGCTTCTATGCCTCTTCGTTTCTCCAAACGCGTCTGCTGTGTCAGAATCCACTTTGTACTTGTACACTTGCCCCACCCACAATTTTCCAATCCGGAAAGTTTGTAGGATTTTTGCTGACCTCCTTAAACTTAGCATTATACTATTGGTCTTGCAACGGTAAATCCTTGCTTTTTGCCGCTATTTTAGGCTCTGTCTCTTCATACATATGAGACAGGGCATCTGGTGCATGATAATTTACGTACTTCCGATGTTCGATCGTGTATTTGTGTTCCTGTAACTCTATCGCCCAGCGTGCGAGTCTTCCAGTGGGGTTTTTTAAATTACAGAGCCATCGGAGGTTGCCGTGGTCCGTTAACACTTTAAAGTGATAAAGAATTTTTTTATTGCGAATATCACAGCCAAACACTCTCTCTCTTGCTGTATAATTGCGCTCTGCAGGCATAAGTACTTGGCTTACAAATTCGAGCACTCGCTCCTTTCCGTCGACCTCTTGTGTCAACACTATCCCGATTTATCTCTTATTATTTTATAACCATGTAATAAAAGTACATGCATTGATCGAGGCATGTAGTACCATTCATATAAATATACGTATCGTCTTGCTGTATCTTCAGTATAATCTTGAAACGCTGTAGTATTAATTGAGTATTCAGAAAAGACAACAGCAAGAATAACTTTAAATCTTTTCAGTAATTCTTCGTCAAAACCTGAAGAAGGTAAATTCTTTATCTTCTCTAAAATATATTATCATATTGTGAAGATTAGTAATTGTAATTTGAATGGTAATAATTATATATATATATATATATATATATATAAACAAATTTTTCACACACGTACGCCATTTAAAATACGCAACTAGTATACGAAACAGTCAAGATCAGCTACATATTTAACTATATAGGTAAATAATACAAAATATCTATACCTGTAATTCTTGCAACAACATTGTTAAAGAACCTTCTAGCTGTGTTTCCAGAGTTTTGTGTTGGAGCATCCACTAATATGCCAATCTCTTCATGAAGGCCACCATGAATCTACTTTTTACGAACAATAATGACGTATTCTTTTTTCTTTGGAACCTTTATATAAACAATCAAACGTTTATCACCGCAAATTATGTTTCAAATTAAATTATATTTCTAATTTGTTGTAATAATGATAAAAATATATTATAACTTTATTTATTAATATTAATTTATATAGCAGACAAATGGTTTTACTTCATTCATTTTCAAGCTTTTTTGCAATTTTTATGTAAATACCTGCTGTTTGACTTGCATTGTACTTCATCGTTAATATTTAAATTAATATTGCAAAACATCAAATAATAAAACAGCTAGAATTGTATTCATCGACAAATCGATAATATCTGAAACTGCAAATATGAATTATTTACCTTCCACACTCTAAGTTCCATGCCATAGGAAATATGTAAAACAAGTTCCATAAATTGAATATGTGCATGGAGGACTGAAAATCCATGCTGTAAGGATGATTCCTTGGTTGGCTTATTGAGTAAACAATTAATATTGTATGTAGTTGCATCGCAAACAAAACACCTTTGTGATGACGTGATCGTGAACGTGTAAAGCATTTCAAACCTAAAAATAATGTTTTTATTGATAAAGGACTAATAAAAATAGTTTGCATTTTAATAATAATGATTAATGAAATTATAGTGATGTACATACTGGATATGAAAAAATATCGTTTCCCACATAAGGATAGTTGAAATAGATATAAACAAATTTGAATGTTTTCTAGGTTCTTAACGGAAAATTTACAAGAGGAAGTTTACGAGAACTAGTCATTACTTATAATATCTATGTGATATGGTTAACATTTTATATTACATATCTTAAATTTAACTACAAAAAACAGTTTCAATGTATGTTTCGAATCATCATAAATCGTATGGTAATGTAATAATGCCAATAAAACTATAAGAATTTTCCGCAAGTAATGTTCATAAATTAATAAAATCATGTTAGTAAATTACCTTTTTATCAATCAATCAATATTGAGTTATTACTTTAAGGACCCTAAGGGCGAATTGTCGGATAGTGTCGAGCATTTGCTATATGCTGACGACCTTCAAACCTATACGCGGGTGGCGCGGGACGACTTGAGCGGGGGTGTGGGCCGTCTGTCAGCTGTGGCGCGTGCAGTGGCGATCTGGGCGTCTGAGAACGCGCTTCGCCTCAATTTCGGGAAAACTAAAGCTATTATTTTTGGGTCAGACAGCAATATTAACAAGGTACAAAGTCTAAAGCTGCCTGGCATTGAGATCGAGGATAGCGTCTTCGTGCTCTTTGCCGCCACTGTAACCAACCTCGGTGTAGTAATGGATTCGAAGATGACATGGAAACCGCAGGTGGATGCGATTAGCCGAAGGGTTAATAGAGTCCTTTATGGACTTCGATCCTTTAGATCCTGCACCACCGGGGACTGCGTAAGCAGCTGGTGGGCGCTCTTGCCACCCCGCACCTGGATTACTGCTCTCTTATCTACCTTGACGTATCAGGTCAACAAAGTATACGACTTGAGCGATTGCAGAACTCATGTGTGAGATACATATGCGGTGTTAGAAGGGACGAGCACATCTCCCCCTATAGGAAGAAGATAGGCTGGGTTCCAGTGAAGGCAAGAAGGGAGTTCTTCTTTGCGGCGGTGATGCTTTATAAAGCAGTTGTAATGGGACAGCCACCGTATCTTGCTGCCCTTTTTGACAGGAACCAGTCTAGAACCTCAGCTAGGGATCCGCAAGACCGTATCGACGCGGGGCTATATTCGTTTAAAGCAGAATACCTCTCATAAGAAATACATGAAAAGTGTCATGGCTGACATTCCAAATATTCAAAGTTATTGTGCCTGGCGATTGTACGTTGATTTCTACTTTTTTATATCCGCTAAAACATATTTGAAAAATGTGCTCTGCTCCTGTCCTATGGTCGAGTTGCTGCTTTGCCGGTCGCTTGACGAATGATTCGCATCGAAATGAACGCGTGCATATATCTCTAATACTCAGTGCCGCAAAGCTTACTATAAATTTCGGCTTTAGGGATCGTTGATGGGAGTAGAGGGTTTTACACGCATAAAAAGAGAAATTCTGGCACAATATTTATTTACTAAAAAACTGAAATAATAAAATGACACACAAGCGCGCACACACACAAACATACTTACAAGCCGCACCCACAGACTCTAAATTTCTACGCTATAAATTACAAACAAGCGATACACCTACACCTACACGCAAGTGGCGCGTTGTTGGCGCAGTTGACGTGTGTCCCCTCCTCGCAGTAAACCAGGTACCAACTCTTTCGGCGGAGTAGGCATCCGATGAAAGTTGTAAGGTACGCTGCGGTTGCGGCGTGCTGTCGGTGGCGTACCTTAGACGTTGTTGTCGTCACCGTTGTCCTCGCCTGTTGATGATGGTGGAGGCGAAGGCGATCTCGGCGAATCTATATCCAGGATGCATTGGCAGGGCTGTCCGTTGCACTTCCAGCAGCGAAAGAGAAGGCACCTCCAGCACTGCTGCTACACGTCGTGCTCCGAACTGTTGGTGATGCACACTCTGCACTTCACGTTGATCGGCACAAACTGTACTGCCAGAGAAGCCTATCGCTCGGCTTCTTGCTGTTTTTGCTGCAACATCGATGTCCAGCATTCTCTGCTGGTAGTGCTCAAGCTGGACGTTCAGCTTCTCCATTGCACGTTTTTAGCTTCGATACTTGCGAGAAGCCCATCGCGTTGGGCTGCTAATTTTTTCAATTCTGCCATGATGGTGGTAACGTGTGTGCTCTCTGTAGGGACTCTGAGTGGACTGATCGGTACAAGCCGTGTCATAAACGTAAGCCGTTGGCAAAAATTTCTGCACGTAGGTAGATGGGAACCGCACCTCTCCATTCTTTGCCTTTTAACGACGTTCGTTGTCTTAAGAATGCAAGACCGATGATAATGCCATACTCGGACTGGATTATTTGTATACACTTGAGCTCCAGCGTCGTGGGCTTATCAGAAAAAATCGGAGACGGTTGAGAGCGAAAGAAAGGTTCTCAATGTCTCGCGAATCAGCTCAAGGAAGTATCGTGTGATCATGGACTCGGGCTTTGTTTTATTATCTCCAACAGATTAGTTTTCAAAACTAAGCAGAGAGCGAATCATCGAATCTCCGCTAGACACTTGAGAACAAGTATAAACTGTTTATACAGAGATTACAGGTGTCCGGTAAGAGAGATTAAAAAGGTCAGCCGTAGAGTCATAAAAAATTGTTTGGTCCGTGTCACCGGATCTAGCGGTGTCGACGGCCCATTCTCTGAGACGTCCGCTATCCGCCTAAGGTTTATGACTGCTACGTGCCTAAAGCGCAAACAGCGAGTACGGTATCGGATTTATTTCTTTCGATCACTGGTGACAGCCTGAATTTCTCAGCTATAGCTTTAATATGCGCTGTTTTAAAACAAATCCCCCTCTTCAACGGTTTTTCTGCTCGGCGATCTTTTTATTCGATGAAATCACTCCTAAGAAAGACATGATATTTTCATGTCATCAGTCTCTCGAAATGCGTGTCATTGAGAGAGCCAGCTTACCACGTGTCGCAGAAATGTCCAGTGCTACGAACGAAGTTCGCGATGCGATCCTGCACGTAGTCAACGCGCTCAAGGGTCGTCACTTACCTGTGCAGAGGAAGTGTATTCGCGAGTGGTATGTGCGCGTTCATCGGATGTGTAAGGAGAGGCTGTGACGCGAGCAGCGCTGCTTGCTGACGCATTGCGCGTACTGCTGGATCTGCTCACTGGCAGAGTCAGTATAGACGGTTGGCCCATACAAGATTATAACACTATAGAACTGATTAGCGACGTTGTTGCACGAAGGAAAAAAAAACACTGGATCAGTCGGAAGTGCCCATCGGTCGTTTACCTTTCGCCAAATTCATCAAGACAGTCGACACACCGATAAAGCTGATTGGAAACCCGGAAATAGTGAAAATTGGTAAAAATTTGACAGAGCCGAATAATACAGCGAAACGCCGACTGCCTAGTAAAGAAAGCATCGACGCCTTGATGGAAAGACACAACTCTAGCAGCAGCAGCAGCAGCAGCGAATCACCGGCATCGCCTGCTTTGACGAGAAATCTAGCAAAGAACAAGTGGCTACATCTCGCAAACTTTTAAGCATAGCGTCGTTGTCGTAGTACGAGCAGCAATACTACGATGTCTCGCACGAAGCTAGTTACGCGGGTGCGCGCAATCTCGTGCGTGTAAATCGAAAAGGCAAATTATTTAGCGCGGCTGACACGCGAGAGAAAGAACGTATATACGAGTGCCTTAGTAATCAAGACGCCTATACTCTTTATAGACCCGTTAAGCGTAAATTTCCGCGATTAAGTTACGACGTGAGCAACATTGACGACGTATGGGAGTGTGATTTGCTTCAATTAACCACCATCAAAGAGCACAACGATGGATACTGTTACCTACTCGTAGTGGTGGATATATTGAGTAAAAACGCGTGGCTGGAGCCTCTACGCGATAAAACTACAGCCAACGTTACCGCAGTCTTCGGACGAACACTCGAGCGCAGCAACGATCGCGTCCCGATACTCGTACAATCCGACAAGAAAGAGAGAGAGAGAGAGAGAGAGAGAGAGAGAGAGAGAGAGAGCCGCGTCAGAGCTCAGGAGCTACTATAAACTAATTAAATATATAAAATAAAATATATTAAATATCACACTATAAACATACACGGAGAGAACGAACTAGTAATAGAAGCATGGACGCAGTGCATATAAAAATCCTATGAGCCTCATGCGTGGTCGCCATTGTCATATATATTTTGCATGAGTTTTTTGTATAATGAGCGCTCAGACGTTTTTCGTATATTTCACTTGCCTGTCTATTTCGTTCAAAAACAGCATGCGTTTAAATTCAGGTATTATTTGTTAGTGCGTTCATCCAATATACCCAAGTTCGTTTTCCCCGTGTAGAAAAATTAAAAAAAAATTTTTTTTTAAATAAAAAGTATTTTTTTAAAATAAAAATATCTGAAATAACATTATAGAATATGCGAATTACGAATTTACCCCAGCATGACTTTACAAATTGCCCCCAGGCGAGTAAAAATCATACGACTGTTAGCATTTAACCTTAAAATAAATTTTTGGGTGCCTATCGGGCGTCAAAATTTTTATTTTGAAGAGTACTACGAAGATATCCGCGGAACCGCAACGTATGCACACGATTTACGTACGAACTATTACGTAACCCCAAAGTTACAGAATGATACTAAAAAATCACGAAGTTTCTGTTAAAAATTTAAATTAGCGTATTATTTAATGAAATATGGGTAGAAAAGTTCATTTTTACCTATGGTTCGAATACAGCATAGTGGCGAGATTGTAAAATACAAAATTGCCTCTGTACCATTTGGCCCCATCCTCCGCCATATATAATAATGCATCGTTCTTTTGTATATTTTAATGATAGCGAATTTCCACTGCCACTATAACAAATTCTACTTTTTAAATACGGAGGTACGCACTTGTGCAGATTTTTAATGGTATTCTGATAGTTGATGACATTACTAATATAATATAATAAATTCGATAATTCCATACATACCTTCCAATCACATAAGTTTTGCATGATATAAGAATTTTTAAAACAAAGATTTTTTCCTGTCAAAAGTTATCGCCGATTTAAGAATTTTAATAATTGTAAAAAATTGATAACATTCTTTACATCTTAGGCACTTTTTGGTTCGTGTTGTTGCAACTTGATCGCATTGATGGTTAGGATGTGGTGGCTAGCCCTTTAGTTGTCATTGCCCATTGGATGCTCTTATGTCGGGCCATTTAGCTTCCTATGGTGGTTCTTTTGGGGATCTCCTTACATTGTTAAGGTCCAAAAATATTTGTGGCCCAAAAATGTTAATTCCCAAAAATTGTAAGGCCCAAAATTATATCCTAGATGTTAAGTTATTGGGAAAAGATGTGAAAGGCTTCACGTCATACGGGGACATTAAGCACTTTTATATAATAGTAGATTTAGTTATTTTGTTTTAATCGTGACTAGCTTTATTTTCCTAAGTGGTTCTCTCCCGTTTCCTACGTCCTCATCGCGAATACCGCTTCCTCCGCGGACGTTGCAACAAACGGTTGCAACGCAAAACTGAGAATCCGGCTCTGCACAGGAGAGTGCGGAAAGATAGCACACGTCCGAACACGACGTTCGCTAAACAGTACTCGCAGCGAGCTGCGTTGCAACGCGGGTTAATCGCAGACGTTGAGATTTACGTCGCACCGGGGGATTGTAATCTGGTCGAGTATTGCCGAGTTTTCCCTCGAATCAAGCCTCATTACAATATATAATGATTATATTTAATCAATATTTAGTGGATTATTCTGAAAACAATGTTATGTCATTAGAATTCAATTTTAATATCAATAATTTTGTAAAAATTATGTTTTTTCTTTATTAAATTATTTAAAATAACAGAAAAACTTAAAAATAATAGTAATCTTATATTTTAATCCCACAAACCATGAAACCACACTCTCCACGCAACTGTATATTATTTCTTATAAAAGAATTTTATATTATTTTAATTTGTCAATTACATCAATTTATATTAATTTATATTATTGCTTTCTTCCTAACGAAGCCTTGTAATAGTAATTTTTAAGTTTGTGTGAAAACATGTACAAAATATGTTTTGAGACATTTTAAGTCGAAAAATAGCGTTTTCAGAAAATGTCCATATGGATGTGTATGTGTGCGTGCGTGTGTTCGTTTATATCGACTCTAGCTCAGCTTCTACTTAGTGGATTTTAATCCACCAAGTCTCATTTTCTTTGATTTTACTTGTACATAGCAGGATAACCGTCCGTTTTTACATTTTCTGGACCCATTTTTTTATATCGATTTTTTAGTTTTGAGATTTAATAATAAAGTTATTGGAAAAGTTTATAAAAGTAAATTGCTTAATATGTACCTAAAATAGAATAAAATTACCCTTTTTTTTTACTGCGGAAAATTTATATTATCGTTCGTCGTTTTTTTATTACATATAATAAGCGCAAATTTTTGAAATTGTTTTAACTCGAAAACTAAATTTCGAATCGTTCTAAAAAAATCATGATTATTGGAAGTTATTAGGACTACACTTCACTTCAATTTTAAGTCATTTCATGAGGCAGATCCTAAAAAAAAGATCAACAACTGAAAAAAGTCGTTTTTCTACGTGACGCGATAACTGGATTAAAAAGGCAATGATCAATTTAAAATTTTTGATTTAGTTCGTATTAATCGCCAAAATCGCCATATTGGCACCCCTATATCTCGGGTCTATCTGCCCCAATCTAGCACAAATTTTCAGGAAAGACAGTCCAAATATAGTAGAAAAAGATGTAATTATTTTGGTTTTGTTTATTTGGGTTTTAGCATATCTACGAAGTCCTCGAAGTTGGGGTTCAGGGCCTTATTTAACCATATTTCGCGTTATAGGACGGACGGTCGCGCAGTACTGGCATACTTTAATTTTGAGGCTTTGTGAGCAAAAAAATTTCTTTTTTGTCTATTTTACGTAAAAGATTCAACTTAACTGGGGCAGAAAGTCTTGAGATACGAGGGTGAAAACGTTGCGATATCGGATAACTAGGCTGTCTTGTAAGGGCTGTAACTTTTTATTGGAATGATAAATTTGAGATTTTCAAAAGGGAAATTAAAGATTTTTCCAAGACGAAGATTTTAAGACTTTGAGAGCTCAAATCGACTACAAAACAAAAAAAATGGCATGCGATCGAAGATACGCAAAAAGTGCAAAAAATGAATGTTTACGTTTTGCCCTACAGAGAAGGTCCCTTTAAGTCTGAGGTTCTCGGACTCTTTTTGCTAGAAAGCTGACGTTATAACGAGAAGATCCCTATTTTTTGGCTTAAAAATATTGATTAGGTAACCCTGTGCAAATGTTTGAAAATAGCCATTTTTTCACGATTTTCGAAAATTCAATAATTTATCACGGGAGCTAGGGGGCACCTAGAGGGCTAAAATTTTAGAAATAGCCGTTTTTTCTAATGTACAT
>QLSS01000179.1:55215-76528 GCA_024372645.1 Trichomalopsis sarcophagae | reverse complement strand
CTCTCTCTCTCTCTCTCTCTCTCTCTCTCTCTCTCTCTCTCTCTCATCTACTGCGCGCCACACAAACCTTCACTCCTAGGTCGAAGACCCTCGTAGTCTTGGACAGGCCACAAGACTATCTACCACCCTGGACCGCTGGGCTAGGCTGGTATCTCGTCGCTTCGCGTCACACTCACACACAAACAAATGCACGTCGAATTGCTGGACACAGCACAGCACTATCGAACTCGCGAAACCTTGAAGAAAAACGTAGCGAAGTCGCGTGTTCACTTATCGAAGGCCGAGAGCTATCTGAGCGCGCTCCTGAAGGATTAGCCCGCGCGCTCGCTCTCTCTATCTCTTTCGCGCCTATTGCCGAATTTGCACGTGTTTGTTGACGCGCGCGCGACTCTATGCGGTTTCGTCGCGGCGCAGCGGTACTTATACCGCTTCGAGTTGGCTGCGGTGCTCAACTCGTTACAGTACTCGCATAACTAATATCTCGGGACGTCAAATGCGTCCTTCTGTATAAATTCTAACGTTTCGAGAGATCAGCTGATCTTATATACAAATTATGGAGATTAATTAGTACCTTTTCGTCATTTTGAATCTTACCTAATAAGTACCTTTTCGTCATTTTGAATCTTACCTAATAAGATTTTGATTTTCTGCACTTAGATTCGGTATTATTTGTCTCATAAATTATTTTACAATAATAGATTATGTAATGAGATAGAGGCTTGGTTTGTTCTTGTAAGGATACTGTTTTAACACGAGTTGAAGTTTCTCTCTGGCGATCTTAGCAGACACGTGTATTAGAATTACCAACCGAGTCTCAAAACGATACATTCTCCCTTGTTATACAGCGTGTTTTTATAAGTTGTGCATAGAGGCCCTTTTTTCATACAAGAAAACGGATTTTAACGGCGTGCAACGACACCCCTATAAGAGGAAGCAAAAGTTTTGAGAAAAATTGATTTTTACATTTTAGCTTTTTACTTGAGAACCAATTGACGAAAACGTTTTAAATTTTAGCAGCAGATAGATTTTTTAATGGTTAATTGCTAAATAAAATTTTGAAGCGTTCGACTACATTAAATTGTATACTTCTTCCCAAAATCTCAAGTGTAATAATAAAGCCTTTTTACGCCCGTAATCGAGGCACAAAAAACTCATTTTTTTCAGTTTTCGATTTATTATTGAAAAAATAAGTAGTTAAATCACTTAAAATTTTAATAGAATATAGTTTGAGACATGACCCACCGACATGATTTTTTCGTGAGGTTATGATGTTTAGTTTCAGAAATATGAATTTAAAAACAAAATCACCTTTTTCATTTTATTTGCCGAAAAAAGCGTTTGATCCCGAAGACCAAACAGGAGAAAGTAGATAATTTTATTCTCTTTCAAATTCATTTTAGCTGAATTGTATGTAACAATGGGATGATTGAAAAAAAACGCAAAATAGTGTTTGTCAAAAATTAAAAAATGACCTTAAGAAAAAATTAAGTAAATGATAAATAACTGTGTTCCCTGATATTGACGAAGTAGTTCCAGAAATATTACGGTATACATACACACACACGCATCCATACGGACATTTTCCAAATACATTTGATTTGAACTTCTAACACACTAAAAAGTATTTTCTAGAAGTTTTGAAGAAACTCAAAATTTTACTATTCAAATTTTTTCTATTTCCTCTAGGAGGAAGCAAAAAAAAACAAAAATTTGTTAAAACTAATGCCGTCTCCGGCGAAGGTCTGGTATTCGGCGAAGAATTTTTCGCCGATCTCTGCTGCCACGTAGGCTATGCAGAGGATCTCGCTGCTCGGTGTTGGTAGTGTAACGGCTGGGGCAGCAATCGGTGGTGGTGTGCCGGCTCGGGAGCTAGGGCAGCGATCGATGTAGACGACTGGACGATGCGGCAGGAAGCAGACGGGTAGACGATGCAGGAAGAAGAAGATGGCATGACGATGCGATATAACGAAGACGAGTTTGATCCTAAACCCCTAATCTCCTTGGTAGATGGGGGATGTATGGGAATGTCAAACTTCAAAGGAGAATCTGAAAATTGCTAGTTAACGGGCCCTACGGAAGTATTGTTCAACGATAGTACCTATGGGGATCCGGTATCGGGGGGCCACTTGTGCAAAGCTTGCTCTGCCTATGCCACATAAAAAAACACACATCCATACGGACATTTTCTAAAAACACTTGATTTGAACTTCTAACACACCAAAAAGTATCTTCTAAAAGTTTTAACGAAACTCAAATTTTACTGTTACAAAGCTTCCTCTAGGAGGAAGCAAAATGTGTCTGCTAGTCTCCAGCTATGAGTTTATTTCATCCCAAAAACTACCCCTTCTTATGGCTTGGTATAAACCGTAAGTCGATCGGAAGTTCACCAGAAGTGAACCGGAAGTAATAAAAAAAAATACAAAATGATCCGAAAGTGACCTATAATAACCGACAATGAACCGGAAATTTACCAAAAATGAACAGGAAGTGACCTGAATGATGTATATTTGCTCAATTACTCCTAAGGGATGAATCGGAAGTTAATCAATAAATAATAAATAAGAATTTAAAAAATTTTGAAAAGTATTATTCATAAACTGTAAATAATGTTAAAGCCTTTCTTATACATAAATATACAGAGTGTCCCATTTTAACTTAGACAGCTGAATAACATGACAAATTGCAATCAATTCAAAAAATGTTCCAGACAAAAGTTGTTGGGCATTGAGGGGCTGACCCCTCTGTGACCTTGAATATGTCCTTGAACTTCATTTTCAAGGTGATTTGAATGTCAACTTTTGTTTTTTTAACATAACTCCCTATTTTTGATCTCGGATTCGAAAAGAGCGTGAAATTTTACGTCCAGATGAGCTTTTGCGTTAGGGATCAAAGTAAACTCTACAAGTCATTTCAAGGTCAAATTTCTGTTTGGGGCATTAAGCTGGTAAATCCGGGTTTTTCAAAAACTGTCCTTAGACAATAGTTATTGGGTATCAAAGTGTTGACCCTCCCATGACCTTAAACATGTTCTGTGTTTTCAACTTCGGATTCTGAAAGAATGCGAAGTTTCACGCCCAGATAAGCTTTCGCTATAGGAGACGATGTGAACTTTTTCTGAGATTGACCATGACCCCGAATGTTAAAATTCTACAGATCGACTTTAAATGAAGCAGCAGTCTTGTGTTTATGTAAAAAATCATAGTAGATTGTTTCATATTGAAATTACAAAATGACACCGAAGTAGTATTTTTTATTTATTTATCGACTTTTGAATACGTGAACTTTTTATTCAAACTCTGACCCCACAGTATTTTTTTTATTCGTCTAGGGTCGCTTTACATACTTAAGGTGCTTACACCTTTTGTTGTTGTATATCTCCAATATTGTATCCATTTAGTGTAGTATCCTAGTATCCTAATTCACTAGATTTTATGTATTTTTTTGCACATTTGTAATTGAACATTAATTAATCTGATCAAATTCTTGTGATTGCAATGGTAAATTATACGCCTAATGAAGTAGTCGATATTCTTATAACTTGCGGTGAATGTGGTAGGAATTACAGACTTACTGCCCAAACTTATGCGGAGCGGTTTCCAAATGATAACAATGTGATATTGCCTTAAGTGACTAGGTCACTACACGATCTTGCCTTAACTGGCTGGGTCACTACACGATCTTGCCTTCACTGGCTGGGTCACTACACGATCTTGCCTTCACTGGCTGGGTCACTACTCGATCTTGCCTTAACTGACTGGGTTACAACATGATCTTAATTGGCTTCCTCTTTGGAGAGCAACACAACCACAAATCGGCCCTTTTTAGGGCCAAAGAAATGGATCCGGGAGACCCCCTACGTCCTCGTCGTCGGCTCCGGGGGTGCTTACAAGTTTCATGAAAATATGCACTTGTAATCATCGCGGAAAGGGGGTCTCCTTATCAATAAGTGTTTGACTCTGTGTTGACTTGTACCTAGGGGCAAGGTTTGCATTTCTTCAGTAGATGTATTACGTTGTCCTTTAGTTGTCCACAATAAAAGTACATATTATATCATTGAACATGGTCACTGATGTAGTCTTTGTAAGCTTTATGCCTCAAAGAAAAATTTGACCTTGAAATTAATTGTATAGTTTACTTTGACCATTAACGCGAAAGCTCATCTGGACGTAAAATTTCGCGCTCTTTTCGAATCCGTTGTCAAAAATAAGGGGTTATATTCAAAAAACAAAAGTTGACCTTCAAATCACCTTGAAAATGAAGTTCAAGGACATATTCAAGGGCACAGAGGGGTCAGCCCCTCAATGCCCAACAACTTTTATCTGAAACATTTTTTGATTAGATTGCAATTTGTCATGTTATTCAGCTGTCTAAGTTAAAATGGAACACCCTGTATACATATACTAGTGGGGCTTTGCCACTCTGCACGCTTTGCTCGCCTACCCCCATTTCAGTTTCTGTGTGAATTTTTCAAAAATATAAATCAAAATGATGAATGGTTTGTACAAATTTTTTCAAAATTAATAGTAGTAAAATATATTGATATGTTGATATATTGATTGTTTCTAATGCCAAAAATCACACCAATATAAATTATTTTCAAAAATGTATATTTAAACAAATATTTAACGCAGTATACAGTTAAACATACTTTAATGTTGATGTGACAGTTAGATTTTAATAATAAGTATGGGCTATGTGAAAAAACAAAACAATTATTTATTGATTTATTATCAATAATGGATTATAAAATCATATGCTATTTTAGTCAAATTTTCGTGTTAATAAAGTTTTTTGTTTGCTATTTTGATTTAATAAATTGTAACGGGGCTCGATTTCGGGGGAAAACTCGGTAATATTCAACCGGATCACACTCTATCGTTGTGGCGGAGAACCCTCTCAACGCCCGTGATTTACCAGCGTTGCAACGCAGCTCGCTGCTAGAGCTGCTTCGCGAACGTTGTATTCGCACAAGTGCTATTTCTCTGCACTCTTCTATGCGGAGCCGGCCTTTCAGTTTTGCGTTGCAACCGCTTGTTGCGACACCCGAGGAGGTGGCGGTATTCGCGATGAGCACGTAGGAAAGAGAACAAGTTGTGAAAATAAACGATTCCCGATTAAAATGAAAGAAAATTATGATCTACTGTGCGGCCAATCTTGTTTCTATACAAGTACGCGCCAAGTCACACCAATGTCGACTTGGCGTGGAGAGCATCTTGCAAAGCGTACGCACGAACAAGAAACCCACTATTTGGTGCCGCTGCACCAAGTCGCAAAAATGTAGTCGCTGGTACTGCTGAGGCGATACAGAAAAAGGATTTCGATCCGTCGCAAGACCGCTCTTCCCCGGGTAAATAATAATTGCTTTTCGCAATTATTAATCGCGATTTTCTTTGTTTTTGTGTGAGTGGAGAAGAGAAGGAACGTCAACATGAAGACAAAGAAATTCGAGGGAATCCTTGACAAGCGAGGAATAGTCGAGAGTCCGCAGAAGACCAGCGAGGGGAGAGAATTCCGGGAAAGAGTGTCGCGGGCGCAAAGTGTAGCTCTGCTGAAAAACTGTCTGAAACAGCGCAATTGCAGACTCTCAGCGATCTACGAGGCTCGTTGGCCGACGTCGCGGCCCTAGGGGAGAGCGCGCTGATTGGTCGCGAGCGGAGAGCGGGATTGAGCGCGCGAGTCGAGACGCGCGGCGCGGCATTCAGTAGCTAGCATCGAGTCGAGACGGACGCGTTTTTAAGTTGCTGTTTTTCCTTGTCCAAGTTTCGTGTTTTCCGAGAGCCGAGGATTGATTCGAAGTGCGTCTAGCCGGGGTGTGAATCGAGTATTTCGAAATGCTATTCTTTGACGGACTTAGACGCGAGGCTTGAGGATCTCACGGGGATCCTCGCTGAGCGGGTCTACCGAGAGCGGGAGAGTGCGGTGTGTATTGCGTGGGCGTATGTGGAGAGAGTTACGGGGAAAGAGCTAAGCAGAGGAAGTGGACGAGAGCCGCGAGTGTCAAGGGATAGATCGTCACGTTGCTGAGGAAGAAGACGAGGGAGAGCGTAAGTTGCTGAGGAAGACGATGAGCAAGGCCGAGGGAAAGTCCACCCAGGAGTAAGAGGCTAGGAGACGAGTGTAAGTGTTTCTTACTCAGGTGCGGCCACGAAGTAAGAGAGAGTTGAGAGTACGGGGAACGAGAAAGAGATCGAAGGCGATCGTTTGTGCATGACACACACACACACACACATATATATATATATATATATATATATATACACTAGTGGGGCCTCGACCCCCTGCTCGCTTCGCTCGCCAACCCCCCCGTTTTGGTTGTGGTTTTAATTTTAAAACTATTTATTATTTATTACTTGGTGTATTATTTAAATGAATGTACAAAAGTATTAAATATAAAATGAATATTTGATCATAGTAAGCACCTTAACTCAGAATTCACGTGCTAATGTTTTTTATCTGACGCTTTAGAAATTCATCATTTAAATTTATGTTTTGCTGGTTTTAAATTAACTTCAATTCTTTCTGCCGTTCGGTATAACTGCGTGACGGTCGGTTTTTTCTCGATTCACTCCCCGGTAAAAATGTGTACCTAGCGAGCCTATAGAAGTATTCACTTCAAAAATTAACTAAATGAGCTAAGATTTAGCAGCCAAAAATACGTTTAGAAAACTTAAGTTTGAATATATCGGGGACAAAAATAACCACGAAATGTATGACCAGTGCCTAGTCTCTAACAAATAAATACATTGATTGTCAAGATATTTATTCGGCAATTTTTGTTTATCGTTAATTTTTTATTCTTGTAAGGTTCACAGAGACTATTTATTTTCATAACAAAATTTAATTTCCCAGTTAGCCGCATCTACGCATGCGCGAGTGACGTCACCACAAGACTTCTGTTAGAAGCGCCACCACGCGGCGGCAGGTGTCTGAAAAAGTTTTCAGTATTTTCTGACTCCAAACTCCTATTTCGTTGACTCTCCTTCTCTATAGTCTTCTTGATTTGTGTGTACATACAATTTATTGTATAAATTAATTATTAATTACGAACATTATTATTCTTTTTTAATGAATGATTTTTACGTTATTTGGTGGGGGGAATGTGGGGGGTGGCTTTCATATTTTCAAAAATAACATAAAAATGATTGATTTTTACGTTATTTGGTGGGGGGGGGGGGGACGGGGGGGGGGGGGGGGGGGAGTATCTCTCTAACAACTATATAATATAGGTAGATATATTTAGAGTGAGTGAGAGAGTAATTGAAAGAATAGAGAAATGAGGGAAAGCGCGAGAAGAAGACAAGAACAAGTGCGAATCGTTCACGAAAATTCAGGGAAACATCTCGAGCGTTGGCAGGCGAGAAGCGCGCTGCGTCGATTCCGGGAAGCCAGGATCGATTTGTGTTGGCGAGCGGGCGCGAGAGGGGAGTCAGTACGGGCGATCGCGAGACGTGAGGCGACGGCCGTTCTCCGAGCGCGGAGAGGTGGCGCGTGACGTTACCAACCTCGCCGAAGTCGAGCTCTTCGTGAGCGGGCGAGAAAAGTGTGTTGGAGAGAGAGACGTTCCAGAACAGCGGCCCCAGGACCGAACCCTATGGTGCGCCTCCAGTAATGTTGTATGAGCGCACACCTGCATCGGTGTCGTAGAGCAGGATTTGGTCCCTCAGGTAGCTCGAAACGAATCTTCGAAGGTATGCCGGCACCTTGAGATGTTCTATGGGCAGCATGATGCTGTCCCATCTAACCGAGTTAAAGGCGTTCCTGATATCCAGTGCAATGACTGCGCACATGCGTCTGGCACTTCTACTGCCACGTATGGCGTTGGTGGCGAGCTCAACAACTCGGCTTATGGCGTCGATGGTTGAGCGACCCTTCCGAAAGCCGAACTAGTTTTCGGAAAGATCTCCTTCCGATAAGATGACTGCCTCTAGTCTGGCACTTATTATCCGCTCAAATAGCTTCCTGGGTATATCCAGCATACAGAGTGGTCGGTAAGAGGGTGGCTCCTCCGGGGGTTTACTTCCCTTCGGTAGCACTGATCCGGGAAGCATCCTTCCTTTAAGCATGCGATGCAGGTGTCTCTAAAAAGGCTAGGGACCTCCAACGCTGTGGTCTTGACTGCCAGGCCAGGTATACCGTCCGGCCCTGGGCCTTTTCTGGGGATGATCTTCTGAGCAGCCATCCTCAACTCGGTTTCTGATACGTCTGGCGGCCCGTATCTGGTGCCCTTTCCCGTTGTTGTGGGAAAAGGTGGCGAACGACCCTGTAGAGGAAGTCGGGGCAGGTGGACGTTGCCGCACCCCTGGGGTTGATCTTGTTCACGACCGTTTTGTCCTGTGTGGAGAAGGCTTCGAGGAGTGTGCCTCCGCGAACGGTGGTCTTCGCGCTGCCCCAACTGGAAGGATTGGGCGCTGCTGACGATGGCGTCCAGGGATCTCGTGAAATCCTCGATGGTGTCGGAAGATAGCAGCTGTAAATGCGTACCCCAGCTACCTCCACCCAGGTAAAGTTGGGGAGGGGGGCAGCCATCTTGCGGGATATGTGGAGGCTTCCACATACCCAGATGGCCGCTTTGCTGGTACTGTCCCTCACTCAACTTAGGTTATCGAGATCCCTATACTTCTCGCTGATGACGACGATGTCTGCCTTCTCCTCCCTGACCAACTGAGGCAGGAGGTCCTGGGCCATCCTGCAGTGGTTCAGGTTGATCTGGAGTACCTTAGTCATTTCTAATAGGTACGCTCGCCTCCTGCGGGGCCTTCACTATGGCTCCGCAGTCCACTACTTTATGGCCCTCTCCTCCGCACCGGTAGCATTGCGCCGACCGGTCGACTGTGTTTTTGCAGTCCCTCGCAATGTGCCCAGCTTCGTGACACCTGTAACACCGCGAGGATCCTTCTCGCAGTCGAACTCTGCAGTTGACAACATCCGATCCTTATTTTCCCGTTTTGTAGCAGCTTTTTAGTAGCTGCTGCCGGAAGTTGAATGGTCGCCGCTATAGGACCCTCTGATTTTAATGCTGTAAGGGGGCACCACATTTGGCCCGATCTTTGCCGCAATCGCCGCGGCTACCTCCAGTGCTGTTATCGACTCGTCCATGTCCTTGATAGTGATGGACTCTTGGCGAGTCAGCAGCCGGACCTCTGCTGACCCGCTCAGGGTGGACGAGACCACTGTCTTCAGGTCTGCTGTTTCCGTACCCGGTCGTCCCAGTTCGAAGAAAAACTTCCCAGCCCTGGTGCGCCTGATACGGGTGATCCAATCTCCTAGGGTTTTAAGCTCCAGTGCGGATATGACATTCCGGAGGATGTTAGCGGAGGAGGAGCCCCCGCTTGATGCCTTGATTTTGATGGCATCTGGGCGCGGGGGTCTCACTCCGGCCTTAGACTCTGACGTGCCTTTGGCCGGTTTGCTGGCACTTCTCTGCTGTTGTTGTTGCTGCTACTGCGGCTAGATGCCATTTGTCCTCTTCTTGCGCTTCTTTACTACGGTGGCCCGGTCAGGGGCTTTTGACTGGCCTTGCGTGTAGCCTTCCATCTTCCTCTTTTTCGCCGCCGGTGGTAGTGGCGGCGATGGCAGCTTATGCTCCCCGGTGTTCTGGGGGATGTTCTGGCGGAAGATGGGGAAGGTTTGGCATCCCCCATCCTTCCTCTTGACTATCGTTGTTGACAAGGCTGGACTAAGATGGCGCAGTTTGGCATACTCGGCAAGCGCCTTGCTTGCAATGCCCCACACACGATTCGCGGCTCGAATACAAAAATAATATAGCCAAAATCTAAAATCACTCGACTATTCCCACAGAAACACATGAATGCTCTGATACCCCTCTATGGCACATACACAACAACCCAGAGTAGCCAGCAGCGGCGGAAGAGGAGCAAAACAAAGATTACGCAAGAAGCTCGGCAGCGACGCAGCCCTCACCAACAATAAACATACACATACGCGCAAAGTATAAGAGCTAGCGGTGACGCGGCAGCGGCGAAGCGTTCGCAGATTTGTTCGCCAATTTTAATATAAGTGAGAAATTCGCAAAAGTGTGCAAAATTCCGGCGGCTTAATCCGCGCTCTCTCCGTAGCATATAAAAGGCCCTGCGCGGCCTAGTACAAGCACTAGCTCTACTGCAATTTACGCAGATTAGTCACTACTCAATAGCAATTAAGCATTGAGTAGAAATATTGACACATATTCTGTAAAATCAAAATAGAATATAAGATAACGCAATTTAAGCGTATCTTATAAAAATTAATAGAATATGCAAAATTCAGCATATTCGATATTCAAAGAGATAACGCAATTTAGGCGTATCTAAACATAAAACATAAGATATCGCATTTTATGCGTATCACTTAAAACTACAAATAAGTTACATATTAAATGCAAAAAGGTGTAATCCAATCAGATAATATTGATACTGTATACTAAAGCGTATCAAACAATATTCAAACAAATAGATAAAAACCTAATGTATAGGTTCAATCGCAATCCAAAAGTGGCACTGCAATTCATGTTTTATAATTCACTCAGTTAAATACATTTTGTTTATTAACCAGAAGAAAAGTTAACAATTATTTTAGTATATATCCCTTTACCTGGTATCCCGGACCTGAACAACTATAATTATCAAATTATTATAAAAAATAATAAATAAAATTTATTTAGAATCTGTCGTCAAAATTACGACACAGATTAAGTAAATGTTCACTACTTTTCTATAATAAAATCATTCGCAGGACCGAGAAGAGTCGTGACCGTTTCATTGGCGATCCCGCCAGGATACCAGGTTCTTTATAACAAAAAAAAGGGCAGTATATTACGATAATAAAAATAAACTTACTAGACCTAGCTGGATAAACTAATACAAAAATGGCAGACGCGAAGAAGAACATATTCTCTAGTACGCTTCGAAAGAGCGCCATAATTACTCGTAGCACAGCCGCGAAAGAGCTAAAATCACAACTAAACGAAACTCTCAATGCAATACTTACTACAGATGACGCAAATCAGTCAATAATCGACGATCCATCATCGAACGCCAACTGGGCACGAAAATTACACGATGTGCTAAACTACCTTTTAGAAAAAGCAGATGAGACGTCAGAAATCGTTAATGATCTAGATGAAAAGAATAAACAAATCAACGAACGGGTCGAAAAAATCGATTCCGAGTACTTGGCTTTAAACATAAACAGTGATACGCTTAAAACCAGAATTGACGAGATAGAAGCTAATACGATAAATAAATTAGATTATGATGGTTTAGACAAATTTAAAGAAAATATTGAAAGGTCTATCGATAGTAAGGTAGCTTTGAAATTTTCCGAACTCCGCCTCGAGTCTCAACCAGAAGTTAACCTTTCAGATAATGTAGAAACATTAATAGACATAAAAATAAGAAAACACGAAGAGGACGCGGAAGTAATATTAATGAATTTAAAACAAGATATAACCTCAAAATTAACGGCGTTGACAAACACAAGTCAGAATTTATTAAAAATAACCAAGTCAAACGAAAAACGAGTAAAATCACTCGAAGTTGAACATATAACAACACACTCACTAAATTCGATGAAGCGTTAAACAATTTAAAAACTCACATCGAAAATTCTAATAAAACTTTCAAGGAAAAATTTCAAACGTTAACAGATAAACTTAATAAAATTCGATCATCGAACCACGAAATCATTTTGAACGGAAATAACACAAGCTTAAGTCTTTCGTCCAAATCACCCAAACTAAAACCACCAACATTTAGAGCCGAGACCAAAGAAAAACCAATGCGATATTTACGCGATTTCAAGAGATATTTAGACGTGTTAAACGTGGACGGCTCCGAAATGAATATAATAATCAGCCAAACATTAGAAAACACGGCATCTTCGTGGTTCGACATTGCACAATACTCAATCAATAATATATCCGATTTTGAAAGAAAATTTAAAGCCCGATTTTGGAATGAAGATATTCAGGACGAGTGGTCAAGAAAAGTAGAATACAACAGATATAATTCTGATTCAAAATACTCCCATCTCGAATATGCTACATATGCGTGGGGATTCGCACAAGACTTAGAACAAAATTTCTCGGAAGCCGAGCTTGTACGAAAAATATCTAACCATTTTGATTGGGACATTCGATTCACCGTAAAGTCACAGAATATCAATTCTCAAGATAAATTCTTCGAATTATTGGCCTTTAAAGATAATAATGGTAACAACCAAAGACAGTCCCTATTTAAGAAAAAATCAAATCCTGAGAATACAAACACAGAATTTCCTAGTAACTATCAATCACATAAATCTGCAAATCAACAATCAAATTTTCAAAATAAAAAATTTCAAAGGAAGTTCCCTCAAACACAAACATTGAATGTAATCGAAGCAAACGCGAGCCAAACAACAAAAGTCCCTGCTAAAGAAACGGGTACAAAACCAAAAATAATAACTTCAAAACCCACTACAATTAACCTCCCACTAGAAGATTCTTTAAATGATTGCTTAAAAAACACTTGGGCTTTGCCAAAAACCCAATAAAAGTTGTTTCTTGTGCCTCGGAAAAGAATATAATTCAGAAGATACAAACACAAGAAACAACTAATAAACAAACTCCTATATGTACGATATTTAATAATCCACGAGAGGATCTACTATACGATTCCGATGAGGATACTAGAAATAATAAAACTTGTGCCTGTCCAGAAGTGAACATCAGCCTTCTCGCGGTCCTCCTTCTTTGCTCCACTGTCACTTATAGCATTGGATGCTGCAGGGGCCGAGTGACCAACCTCTGCAGCATTGCGGTCGCCGGATGACGATGCCTGGGAGCCCGCTTGCTCACTCCCTGTAGGCGCCGGTACTGGGATATCCCTCTCCTGCATCGTAATGGTATTCTCCTTCACCACCTTTTCCATATTTGATTTATTTTCGAGGTTCCTCCCCTTAGCCGCTTTTTTTTGTCCACCTCGTGTATTTTATTTCCACGATACCCTCCACTAGTGGCGAACGTTCCCCTATCCGCAACCTGGGGAGGCGTCAGATGGGAGAAAACAGCAAAACTCCGCATAAATGTGTGTGTGTGTGTCTATATATATATATATTGTAACGTGGTAGTTCGACTACACGTTACAAGCGAGAATTTGCGCCGCGGAGCACCGACAACCGCGCAACGTGGCAGGTCGAGCCACGAGTAGGCGCGTAGAGGGGGGAGTAGTTCGCGTGGGGAGCGCGCGCAGCGCTGGCCCCGCGACCATGTGTTGCCGCATGAGGAGAGCTCGTTCTCTTTCGCTCCGCATCGCTTCTACCGATAGGACGCCTACGCTCTCTCCTAAGCTCTCGATCCACCTCGAAGCAACCGCATTCGTGCGCCATTGCAGCTCACCTTCACTCTAGTTATCGTAGCAAGTAAGTAACAGTGTGTTAGGGTGCGAATTAACTAGTGCGGCTGTGCCTCGGGTGAACGCGACGCGACACGGTCAGTGTGACGCGATGTATCTCGACGAACGCGGTAATGGCGGCGAGCCGAGTGTCGTGAGGACTCGTCGCCTGTTGCGATTGTTGTAAGCTCTCGATCGTTCTCGCTATCGTTTACTTGACTCTACCGTTCGTCCCTCATTCAAGCTACCGTCTGCCTGTTCCAGGCCCTAGCTCTCGATCGTTCCCGCTATCGTTCCCTTGAAGCTACCGTTGCCTTTCATTCAAGTTACCGTTTGCCTGTCCCGCGCCCTAGCTCTCGATCGTTTTCGCTATCGTCCCCTTAACGCTACCGTTATCCCTCACTCAAGCTACCGTTTGTCTCTCCCACGCCCTCGCTCTCGCACAAGTCCTCGCTATCGTTGCCCAGGTAGGGCGTATATCTCCTCGCTATCGTTCTCCTCCCGTATCGCACCTCCCCGCTATCGTTTCCTTCGTCCCTCCCGCCACTCCAACCAGCTACCGATTATTGTACACTACCAAGCTACCGTTAGTAAGTAATTTAGCGATTAGGTTAGGTTAGTCCTTTATCGGAGTATTGTTAAGTAATTCTTAGGATGCACGAGCGTGTGTGTAAGTACGAGTGAGCACTGGGTGTCGTCGCGCGGTCGTGTCGAGGTCGTCATATCGTGAATGGCTTTCGGGAGTTAAAAATAAGGGAGCGGGTTTGCACGATGCGGTGTATGGTAAAATAACTCGCGATAGTACGCCGCGACGGACGCGCTGGTCGTCGGGGCCGGTAGACGACCAGAGAGGCGAGGCGGGTACTCGCCCGCACCGGCAAGTCAGCGGGCGGCGCGCTGACGAGCGTGGCGTCGGCGTCGATTGTTCGGTGGGCGCGAGTGATCTCTCCGGAGGGAGATAAGACTTCTAAAAATTGTTGCGGGGCCGCGTGCGTAAGTTCACTTTCCCTCACGATGACCTCGACCGGCGGTGTGGCGCACCGCATAATAGTTAATTAAGTCAGCGTAGTGCCTCTGGATTGTAGAGGCCGTAGATTCTCGGCGGGTTGCCGTTGGTTGTCAAAAGAATAAATGAGAAATAAAGACGACATATCATATCCGCAGCAAGCTTTAATGAATTTCATAACCCACGACCCTGTTCGATGCTCTACCCGCTCCTGGAGCTAGCCGAGCTCAACTCCCGCGCCGCCGGGCCCCAACACACGGTGGCGCTCACACGGAAAGGGGATCGCGGGATCCTCGGCATCTCTATGCCTGGCGCCCTGGGCCGAGGCGGCCCGCCGCCGTGTATGCATTGGGGTGTGACGGCGCGCCAGACTGGATTTAGGGAGCGCTGGGCTGTCGAGCAAACACCAGCGTTTCAATATATATATATATATATATATTTGATTAGAAATCATTCTATGTTATAAAATTATTATATATATATATATATATATATATATATATATAATAATTTTATAACATAGAATGATTTCTAATCAAATACTTCAACTCACAAAAGAACTAAGTCATGTATAATCTTTAATCAAACTAAAAAACCACGGGTACATGCCCGGATTTCAACTTTCTTTTAATTGTACAAAAATAAGAATTTACTGTATATTAGTCGGCTCTGATAGTATAAGATTTCAAGCAAACATCTATATTAAAATAATGCAAAGCAAAACATTTTTTAAGATTAAAGATATAATTGTCTGATAAAGAATCGAGCTCCTCAAGGTGGCAATGACTGTAGATTTGCAGGTCATCCGCGTAAATAAGATGGGAAACATCGGAGTCTACTGTCACCAACGACGGTCTGCTTTCTCCCAGTGAGATAGGAGGCAAACCAGCGGATAACCTGCTTAGAGAATCCAAAAGTGGTTAGCTTCCTCAGGAGCCGGACGTGACATACAGTGTCAAATGCCTTACTAAAATCAAAGAGAAGGAGTGTCACTTTCTTTTTGTTTATCCTGACCCTGACATCATCAGTTAACTTAATTAGACCAGACTGAGTGCTGTGGCCAGTGCGGAAGCCTGTCTGATAATTGTCTAGTAAGAGCCTTGATTCAAGGTATTGCGAGAATTGCTTATGCATCAGCCACTCCAGGGCCTTAGAGAGAAAGCAAAGAAGTGTAATCGGACGGTAGTCAGTCAGGGCTGTTGGTGAACTGACTTTGTTGAGTGCATGCACCAGTGACAATTTATAGGCAGAAGGGAAACGGGCCTCGCTCAGAGACAAGTTGAAAATGTGACATAATAGAGGAGCGAGAACTGGCAGTGCTTTTGAGATAACAACCTGGGGGATGCCGTCGCTTCCCCTCGCCTGGGTGTCGAAGTGCGATACTACAGCCAACACGTCCGATTCCGTTATAGGGCTGAACTCGAAATGTTCCGGGTGGTCAAGACTTTCCAGGGAAGATATTCCTCAACAGCAGGAGCTAGCGGATCGTTGGAGATCGAGCTAAAATGCTTGTTGAATTCATCTGTGCTAAAGCGAGGTGGCAGTAGGGCCTTAGTGGCGGAAATTCCAAGTTTCTCCAGCTCTCTCGGCGACATCAGTCAAGGTTGACAGGCGTGAATAGTAATAATCCAGCCTCGCTTCCTCGACCTGTTTATGAGCATAGTCTCTAGCTTGTCTGTATAAGCGGAGATCTGAATCAAGCCTGGAGTTTCTGAAACGTCTGTAAAGTCTATCCCTCTCAGATACAAGGTCACGAAGAGCCGTGATGAACCACCGGTGACGCTGTTTTCTAGGTGCTACAGTCCGAGATGGGGCGAGATGATTAATGGCGTTAGTGAGGTTAGCGTTAAGTGTAGAGATGCATTCGTCAAGTGATGACACGATGAGAGATGACAAGTCACATGCGCTAAGAAAGTCCCTTAGCTTCTCGGCGCTGATTCCTTTAAAGTTTCTGTAGGAGTATGTGTTAGGTACGTATCGTGGAATCTGTACGTCGAGAGTGGCCGTGCTAAGATCATGTCCGTTGATGAAAGGTGAGTCTGTCTTCCAGTGTGACAGCAGGCAATCCTGCTCGTCGATCAGACACAAGTCAAGCCAGGTATCAGAGCCCTGTTTATGATCCGTGGCACCATAGGGGAAAGGGAATTTCCATCAATGAAGGACCTGATGAAATTGGCATCTTCAGATGAAGAAAGCTGATCAGAGTTGAAATCTCCCATTATGACCTTCGTCGAGTAATTGTGCATGTGGGTTGTCAGCTGGTCTATAAAGTTAGAGCCTTGAAAGAATGGAGCGTGAGGAGGACGATACACAACCCCCACGAAGAGATTCCCTTTGCCGATACCTCACAGAAAAGATATTCAGGCTTACCCAGCTTGTCACACCATTCACTCTCAGATGATGAAATAACTCTAGCCGTCAGTGATATGTGTATATAGAGGGCCACACCTCCTCCGTTTCTGTTTCTGTCCAGTCTGTAAAGTACGTAGTCGTCCAGTGAAGGGATGGACGTTACCTTTTCGCTCAACCAGGTCTCAGTAATAGCTATTACGTGGAATGGAGAGCGAGTGGATAAGAAGAGCCTGATCATCTCAATGTGACCCGTAAGCGAGTTCGGATTCAAATGACAGACTCGTAGACCTTCGAACAGAGATGCCTCAGAGCCGGATGAAGACATGGCAGATGAGCTTGATGGCGGATGTGGTGGAATGATGTGTTTGTGTTTTAGTTCGCTGGTGTGCAGCGTACGTTTCCGGGCCTTGGCGATGACTATCGAGCTTGAAAGCGCACTTGAAGACAAGGTGACGGCTAGTGGTGGAAGTCTGCCGTCACCCCTGGCGGAGTTGGTGATTGCATCAAGTCTCCCCATGCTCCTGACTGATGCTATGTCCCTTCTGAGGACCGTGGGGTCAAGCGCGCTCACGACTGAGTAATCAAGGAGGTGCAGCGAGGTTTCGCGGGTGTAATGAAGGCCTGTGACGACAATCACACTGTTGAAGGACTGCTCCTGTCGCCTCCTAACCTCTGCCAATTCGCTGCGCAGACTGCAAATCTCCGCAGCGCCCGGCACAGTGCTGCAGCTGTCCTGCTACATTGTCGGGCTCCTCGACGAGAGATCCTGTATTTGTGCCTGCAGCTCGGTGATGGTGGACTCAGCATTTTGAATGCGAGTCTTGAGTGCAGGCAGCTCATCGAGGGCCTCAAGACGCTTCTCCAGCGGGCCCAGTCGCTGCTCAATCTTGGAGATCCTCTCTGACACGATGTTCTGCGTCTTGACGGATTCCGTTTGACCGTTGCGGATGTCATCTTAAGCCCGCGAATGTCCCTCAAGGCCGCCTCAATGGACGGCGTAGGTGTCGTTGCGCCGGCCAGGCGGGTTGGTGAGGGATTCCGCGAAGCGTTGGCTGATGGTGGTGCCGACCGCGTTTTCTTGCTCGCCAAGTGCTGCTGTTTGGGAGTACCCTTGCCTGTTGCTGTTGTTGCAGTTACTCCCGTCACAGTTGTTGCAGCAGATGTGGATGTTGTCTTCACTTTGCTTCCGTTGCCGTTGCTCTCCGCACAAGTAAGACAGGCTATTATTTGCCTGTCGTTTTCCACTATATCCTTGACGTTGACGGCGTTCTGGCACTTGACGTGGAAGTATAGTCCACTATATTCACACCTTTTCGGGTCTTTATGCTGTCTGGATTGTTTACAGCTGCTGCATTGTTGAAAAGGCAATTCCACATTCTTCTCGCCGTTTACACTCATTTTTCGTCGATAACTTATTGGCAGTTAGTAAAGCAGATATTCGTTAGAGGGTGGTAGGTTATCGACGGAGTGAAAGAGCAGATGGTGTGACTCTTACGGATAGATGGCGTGTTAGTGGAGAGAACGTGAAAGTACCGACTTCGAAACAGTGTGAAGACGCCTTGAAGATTCTCCCGCGATACAGCAGGTGTCGCCACGATGTAGATTACGGAGAGAAAGAGACGCCGTGCAGGTGCGAAAACAAGCAGATTTGCAGGTTAGGAGCAGTGTAGAAAGTTTGCAGTCGAAAAGATGAGTTAGAAAAATTACAGCCTTCGGCGATTTATATATCGGCGTGAAGGTTGCAAAAGAAGCGTGCAACTATCTACAACAGAAGAGGGCCCGAAGGCAACAAGCAGCAGAAAAGTAGTTCAGAAGAATCAGGCATAGCGACCTTAGCAACGAGATCAACGACGTCGCGGATGTTATTGTTTATAGTCAGTCTGTTCGTGACAGCTGATGAGCTGAGTCATGTACCATTAGAATAAAGAGAGTTTAAGTTGCACTTTTATAAATAACGTGTTGTTATTTACATTAATCCGGTCATAAAATTTTTGGAAGCTCGTACGGGATATTAGTGTTTTTGAGTGATTATTTTATGCATCTTCGATCTGGCAAGATCCTTCCAAGAACACCAAACGAGCCGGACGCATCAGCACAATCCATTGATGATTCACGAGAAGAAATGGATTTATTGAATCTTGAACAGACGAATTTGGAGGACACAAATGTTATCGGACACACACAATCTTTACAAACCCTAATCCTCCCTACACACACAATAATATTCCAAATCCAACACTGATGGCTGCTATTAAGGAAATAAACAACTTGAAGATACAGTTAGAAAACGAACATGCTCAACTATTTGGAAGTCCGCTTATCTCAACGTTCTGTGGAAGAAATAAACCTTTCCGGCTTCGCGAGAACTATGAGGAGAAAATGAAGCACCTGAATGAAGACAATGAGAGACTACAACGGTTAATCAAGGCAGAACAATCAGAGTGGACAAGGAAACAACAGGATCTCGAACGTCGGTTAACTGAGCTAAGTCATTCAAATATTTCTAACACAAACATGAACACAAATTCCGGTATAGGTTAAGGTCTAATAATATACATCCTCTGGACACTACACAATCAATACAAAGTATTAATTTAGCTGATAATCTCAAACCGGATACTTATGATGGTGGAACACCACTGCGTGAGTATTTGAATCAATTTCAATTAATTGCTAGAGCAAATAGTTAAGATAGTGCTAGGATGATGATTGTTTTAGATTTTAGAACAGGCGTCAACAACGGGGTGAAGATTTTCCAACATTAGCTGCTGATCTTATGAAATTAGCTAGTTTGATTTATCCTGATTGTCCTTTTAAAACTCAAGATAAAATCGCCTGTGCTCAATTTGTAATTGCTATTTTCGACAATTCAATTCGGAAAATGCTTTAATTAGAAAGAATTAATTCACTCCAAATTGCTCTGACAAGAACTATGGAAGTTAAAGTTATCGAAGATCAGGACAATCGACTGCAACATCTAGCTAAGAGAAGTAATTATACCTCTTCGTCTTTTCCAAAGAGTGTTAGTTCGTCATCTCAGCCGTCAGGCAGACAGAATTTTCAAGATTTTGTAAAAGGAATAGAGTGTTGGAATTGTGGTAAAAAGGACATTTTGGGTCTTATTGTCTGACTTTGTCAACACATCAGGGAAACTAGGTTATGTTGAACTTTCTGGAGCGAGTTTAACGAAACTTGACAAGACTCCAACAAACTCCCACTCTTATCGGATTGATTGCCATGTTGGAAGAATTAATAGGAACTCTAATAAATTTTATTTTCATGGTTTAATTAATGATAAAGCTTGTATTTTTAAAGTAGATTCTGGTTCTGATGTGACTATAATAAATTCAAAATTTGTTGAGTCAAAAGTTATGCGAATTCCTATTAATTTTAAGTATCCAACTGAAGAAAAGGTACCAGTTGAATTTTTGATTTCAGCGTTGTTAAAATTGGGTGATCATGTAGCTAATTTAGATGTTTTTGTTGGAAATATTATTGATGATTGTATACTTGGAAGTGATTTTCTTGATGCAACTGGTATTACAGATTTAATTACTAAAATTATTTTAAATACTCCAAGTTCAATCATTTCAAGAATAGTCGATTCTAGTAAGGTTGTACCAGGCTCATTACAAGAAATTTCTGACAAGAACTCTGAAAACTTGGATCAAGATCAACGTCGGGAGTTGGCGGATTTTCTACACGAATTTGAAAAAATTTTTCAAGATGATGACGTTACTGGAAAATGTAATTTGGTTGAACATAGAATTCAATTATTACATCATCAACCAATTAAACAACCTATTCGAAGACCCCCTATTCATCAAATTAAGGAATTAGATGAATGTATTGCTGAGATACATTCTCAAGAAGTCATTGAAGAATCAGATAGTTCGTATTGCTCACCTGTAGTTCCCAAGAAGAAGAAGGATGGAAAAATTTGTCTTTGTATTTACTTCCAAAAAATTAATGCAATTACGATTAAAGATTTGTACCCTTTACCAAGAGTTGATAGTACTCTTGATAAACTTGCAGGATATTCGTGGTTTTGTACATTGGACTTGAAGAGTGGATACTCGCAGATCAAGATTCGGGAGGAGGACAGAAAAATTACGGCTTTCTCAATTGGAAAAGGTTTATGGCAATTTATGGTTATGCCATTCGCATTATGCAATGCACCAGCGACTTTTCAACGTTTGATAGAAAAGTTACTCAAAGATTATCTCTCAAATTTCTGTTTAATTTATTTAGATGATGTCATGGTATTAAGAAAGTCATTTAATGAGATAATATCCAATTTAAAAAAGGTATTTGTTCGTTTTAAAGAAGCAGGTTTACGTCTAAATAAGAAGAAATGAGTTTTCTTCAGCAGACAAGTCGAATATTTAGGATACATTGTTTCTGATAAAGGAAAATCAGCTGATCCAAAGAAAATTCAATTTGTTGTAAATTAGCCAATTCCTCATAACAAAAAGATGTGAGCGACGACATCAGAAAGTCAGACATTTCACTTAATTAACCTTTCGAACCGGATTTTGTATATATATATATATATATATATATATATATATATATATATATATAT